>CADEHL010000063.1:0-72245 GCA_902827135.1 Harpagifer antarcticus
ATCGGGGAGAGTTGCCTTTATGGTGACGCCACAGGGGAAAGTCGTAGCTATTGTCGGCCGGACAGATTTAAGGAATCAATTAAATCAAAGCAAAGTAAGCCGTTTCAATTCTGTAGAACTTTATACTGATGAACAAAAAGACGGTGCTGTGAACGGGAGCTCAGGGTAGAGAATTGTCCTAGTTGCTGTGTGACAAGTCGTTCTCTCGTCTTCATGCCCCTCCATATCCGTGGGATAGTGGTGGTCTAATGGATAGTGAGGTGGGCTGAAGATCGGAAGGTTGTGAGTTCAAATCCCGCCAGGAACACCACCACTAGTGTCACTTAGTTACTCCAGGGAGAATGTCCCTGTAATTGGTCATTGTAAGTCGCTTTGGATAAAAGCGTCAGCTAAATGTAATGTAATGTAGTTATTAAAAGAGTCAAGAAGCGTACCTACAATGCCAGAAGGCTTAAGAACAGACTGTTTAACAAAATGCAACATACTTAAGACTTAGAAGTAAACTAATAGTGACATAAACATGAAGGCATATAGCATGCACTATAACACAAATGACAGGTTAATTAGTCCGTGTAATTGGTCATAAAACATTGTGTTAACATTTGAAGAAGACAAAACAAAGTTATTTAAGTCTACATTATCGGCTTGTGTGTTCATATACGGTGTGGATCACTTTGGAAATGAACCTTGACTGTCTAACCCTAACCTTACAGTTTTTCTACTGTAACTTTGTTATTGCTATTTCACATGTTGTGAAGTTGTACAAATGGATTTTTTTAATAAAACAATTCTGCATTTAAAAGAATCTGGTTTAATTCTTGTGTTGTTGGATTAAAGGACAAACTTAAAAGGTACCAATTTGTTATTTTATTTCAAGGTGTTCGCCTGTATTGACAATAGTTGGTCAACATGTGACGAACCAAAGCGTAACGTACAGAAAGTGCAAGTCCATAGAGGCCGATTTCAGAATCATATTTACGACTAAAAGATTCTTTGCACAAAAAAAGAGCATGGAGGAGGCGGGGTTAACGCTGCAGCTAAGCCCCGCCTCTTCTCTTTCATTGGACAACCCATCATGACGTAACCCAACATCCCGCACATGATTTCACAAGTTGTATTTTGATAAAAATAAACTGTATTTTTTTTTTAACTTCTTTCATTGTGTGTGTGGTTTTGGAGTGAAAATACTTTTGATCTAAATGATTTGTTAATAAAAAAAATTCTTTATTTAGTCTTTATTTCATGTAAATATTGCTTTATTTTAATGGTATAATAGTTAAATAACTTACTAAATTATTTTTGAATACATTTTTTTAACTGCACTTTTAATTAATTATATGTTTCTACGACTATATCTACATTTCATCTTTATGTCATGTAAATATTACTATATTTTAATAGTATTAGAATAGTTACAGTAGTACAGTTAGTGTAGAGTTAACGGGGATAACACTACACCTAAGCCCCGCCTCCTCTTCTCTTCTCTCCTCTCTTATTGGACAACGCCTCATTACGTCACCCCGTATCTCTCCGCTACTGGCCAATGCGCACAAAGCCCTTTCTGTACCCTCTCTATACTGTATTCGTGCCTTTGTGCACCATTACGACGCGACCCTGATGGCCTCCTAACATTTACACCTTTAATACACACACACACACACACAGACACACACTCTCTTCTGTCCGGAGAAACGATGGCTTTCGCAGGTCTGGCCGTGGAGATGCTCAGCGGTGCTTCCTGCCGAGCCAGGCCGAGGTTAGGCACCCTGTTTTCGGCCCCGATTATCACAACAGTGCCGCAGAGGTTCCGATCCACGTCCTCCATGCATGGTTACTCGGAGATGGCGAGGGAAAGATCCAAGACCGTCACCTCGTTCTACAACCAGTCCGCTATTGACGTGTCCGCGGAGAAGGTAACCATTAAGACTTTAAGGGTATTTAGTTATTACAAACTGTGACAACGGCGAGGGGAGTTCAAAGCTAACTGTAGAGCAGCCGTTAGCTACGACTCAGCTGCGTTCACTGACACTGGAAAAGTCAAGTAAATGGGAAGCGTTGATCTAACGTTACTTGGATAAGATGTTCAGAGTCAGAAAAACAGTTTTATTACCAGGTAGGTTGACACGTAAGAGGAATTTCACTTCGTGTCATGGTGCATACGTAAAAGTAAAATTAATAACACAGATAGAGAACTATTCTAAGAAAACTATAATAACATTACAAATAATAATATAAAAGCCTGTTTAATGTCATTAATATCACTCACTCGCTACGCACACGATGTTACAAAGTGTAGTTGTATCCACTCATACTATCACTGTTAAGATGTTCGATTATAATCTAATGTTTAATAAGGCAAAGCGGTACGTTAGCCCTGCCCGCTATTTGACCTATGTTCCACTGAGCACCTGAACGCCTCGGATCTTAAAGAACATTGTGTCTAGCTGCTGAAATAGCACCGCCTTCATAACAACAGAACATGCCACCGTGATTTATGGAGAGTGGATGGTGTAGATCTGTCTGTACCCTTTATATATATACAGTCTAAGGTCTGTACTGACTGTCTGAGGTCAAGTCGACCCACCGCTTTGTGTCTATTGAAGGGAGCATGCTGTCAAACAGGGGTGGGTGCACACTAACAACTTCCAGCCTCTTTGTGTGCTGTCAAAAGTATTTCCCACCCTCTTTTATTGTCAGTTGTTCCATTTGTTCTGGCAATAACACCGATGTCCCAATAACTAACTACATTCTGCAGATGTCTTGAGCAATAATAATAATTTTAATAAGGAAGTCATTTACATCTGTTTTTGTCAAGCAAATACTGAAATGAAACCCTTTAAAGCTGTGTGTGTGTGTGTGTGTGTGTGTGTGTGTGTGTGTGTGTGTGTGTGTGTGTGTGTGTGTGTGTGTGTGTGTGTGTGTGTGTGTGTGTGTGTGTGTGTGTGTGTGTGTGTGTGTGTGTGTGTGTGTGTGTGTGTGTGTGTGTGTGTGTGTGTGTGTGTGTGTGTGTGTGTGTGTGTGTGTGTGTGTGTGTGTGTGTGTGTGTGTGTGTGTGTGTGTGTGTTAAAACAGGTTAGTGCAGTTTTTAAAGTGATGAGGAGAGGAGACACGACACGAGACAACAGACCATGTGTTTTATTCACAATTTAACCAAGGAATGCGAGACACATTTAAAAAGTATCATAAGATACCTTTATTAATTAAATCCAGTAGTTTAAACGGCAACAGGGTAAGATTGAAAAACAGGACAGATTCAAACAAGATTAATACAATTAAAGATAAAATTGAAACTATATACAGTTACTTTAAAAGAAGGCTCCAGTCATTAGATAGTTAATCAAAACGTCGTGTATATTCAGTCAGGCAGCTGCCATTTTGGCCATTTTCAGGAGTCACATGATCCGAAAAACTAGGTCGTGACGTCATCTATGCGTTCACTTTGTAAACACACCACGAAAACATGGCGGAGTATTTGAGTTCAGACTCGTCAGCCGAGGAAGAAGTTTAGAAAAATAAAGTCCAGGCGGATTTACTTTGAATTATCACTATAGGTATTCATTCCATCCAAATACAACATACTCTGTTATCCTCTTAGGCCCCACGGAGCCGGTTCCGGGGCCGAAATCGCGTCATTTGCAGGAAACAACGTCTAAGGAACCTTAAGATTTAATAAACTATGAATATTTTATATCCATATAACGGGAAAATACTCATTTAACTGATCTTTTTCATTTTTTTCTTCAAAAGAAACACACAATGCTAACAGTGAGCCTCTGAATTAGCCCAGAGCGAAAAATGCTAACCTATTACTGCACCGAAAATCGCTCCTAGCTCCCTTATTACTTATCCTAGCTGCACATCCAACACATCGTTTATGATCGTAAGGAGACACAGAATCTAACGGTGCCCACCTCAACACTGAAAGACACAAACTCGCAAGGTTATCAACAAAAACGTACATCAAAACAAGTGGCGCTAGGTACTAACATGCGCTAGGCTAATGGCTTACCTTCCTCTTTGTCTGGTCTAAACTGGTCTTTGTCTGGTGTAAACTGGTCTTTGTCTGGTCTAAACTGGTCTTTGTCTGGTCTAAACTGGTATTTGTCTGGTCTAAACTGGTCTTTGTCTGGTCTAAACTGGTCTTTGTCTGGTCTAAACTGGTCTTTGGTCTTTGTCTGGTCTAAACTGGTCTTTGTCTGGTCTAAACTGGTCTTTGTCTGGTCTAAACTGGTCTTTGTCTGGTCTAAACTGGTCTTCAATGGCATTACAACGATAAAAACGATGCTGTAGTTAATCCATAGGTTAATATCTAATGGGTCTGTGTCCCCTTTGAAATGTTCTGATAATCTATAAGTAATAAAACTGCAATTCCGTTATCTGCTGTCTGCTCTGTGCTCCGTGCGCTCTGGGTCCTGCTGCACTTCCTTACGTAGTAAACAGTAAGTAGAGTCTGCTGCGTAAGGTGCTTACGATGGCTGGCGTTGGCACTGCATCCCCATTAAGCAATGGTTGATTAATAAATCCCATTTTATGTTTCATCATACTCTCAGAGTAGTCGTCCGGAAACTTGAAATGTTCGCTGCATACATGCGCCTGTGGATCTTTCGGTTCGAGCACATTTCGCTAGCCACTGCCTCCGAACGTACTTCCTACGCTCGCCCGTTGGCAATAGATGGAACCGAGCAGTCCGTGGATTGTTCCTATCCGAGTTGTGGCAATGTTTCGCGATAGAATTGAGAGAGTGACAACATGAACAAAGCACATACGTCAATTTGTCCTCGACTCCAAACGCATAGTTCACGTCACTTCCGGTTGATGTTAATTCGGTAATTAATCAGTTTAAAATCACTGGTAACGTCATCGGATTAAAAACAAAGACTGGTAGCTGTGTGTGTGTGTGTGTGTGTGTGTGTGTGTGTGTAGCACTTACTGTGTGTGTGTGTGTGGCTTGTTGTAAAGTAATACAGGTTTAGCGTGTGTGTGTATAGCACTTACTGTGTGTGTGTATAGCACTTACTGTGTGTGTATAGCACTTACTGTGTGTGTGTGTGTGTGTGTGTGTGTGTGTGTGTGTTAAAGTAATACAGGTTTAGCGTGTGTGTATAGCACTTACTGTAAGTGTGTAAGTGGCTTGTTGTAAAGTACAGGTTTAGCTGCTCAGATTAATATGTACGTGCACAAAGCTTCTGATCTCCAATTCAACACGCCTGGACTCAGTGTCTGTCTTGTACCTTCAGGCGGTCACACGACTATTAAATAAAGAGGCGGAGGAAGTACTCGGAAAGAGCAGAAAAGGAAACGTTCTGTCCTCCATAGTGAGAGAGGCATTGTGTTTTGAAGCGCTTTGAGCACCAGGAAAAGCGCCATATATATATATAGTACATCTAAGTAATTGGAAATACTTTAATAAAGTACCACAAAATGGCACGAAAGTACCTCACTTGACTTAAAGTGCACGATATTGGAAAAAACTGACATTGCGATGTTTCCCCCTGCGATATGAAAACATAGAGGAATTGAAGAAAATACCGTCTTTCCCGTAAACCATCCTTTCTTGAACTTTAATGATACAATTGGTGTTTTTGTAACTATATTTAACCGGATGAAGGATTTTAGTCACGGACGTCTGGATCTGAAGTTATCAGAGCAACGAGCTGAGCTAGCTCTGTTAGCAGCGCCGCCCTGGAGAAACACATGAAACCACTTCATTCAGTGTTTCTACCTTTGATCTCCGGGTCCGGTTGCTTTGGAGGTTTGATCGGTGGTTTGCTGTCACTCACTCATGAACCCCCGACATGAGAGCCGCGCACGTTTTCCTTTTCTAGCAAGCAGCAAAATAATTGTAACATGACGTGTTTGAGTTAATTTGCTTACTTAATATCGCAAGTCCTAAAAAGATCGCACGTCCTGCGAGGTGAATATCGCGATTATCGTCACGACACGATAAGAACGGAGAAACCAGCTCGAGTGCGCTAGAATTTGAAAATACTTCCTCACAGAGCCCCTCCTCCAACACACACGAACGCACACATGACCAATGAGGGCACGAGATGAGTTTGTGCCCCGATGGAAGGCTGACAGGCAGGTAGGCCATCCAGTTACTTTAGCCGGCTCAGATGATTGGTCGAGCTTTTTACAGCGCCACGGCTTCTTCCACAGATGAAATGTTTGTATTTATTTATTGTCAAAGCATTTCAGATATTCATTGCTATCGGGACGTTAAGAGCATTCCATGGAATCTAACAAGTGTTTCTGAAGTGAATTACCGACCCCACCTTTAATGTACTGACTGAGGTTGTTTTGACCTTGCTGTGCATTTCTCTCTGTGTACATGGTGCAGTTGTTCTGCCCTGAAGCCTTTGAGCAAAGCCTTGTTTTCCTGTGTCTACGATAAACAGATCTTCTCTAATGGTTCTCTGTTTGTGGTTCAGACGCCTCCGATCTGACTCAGAGCCGTCTGCTGCCGCCGCTCACTAACATGTGTTCACATCTCCTGACAGATTGTGTCTCTGCCGGGCGTTACCGGGGTCTCAGCGTTAATATCAAACCAATGCTGAGCATTAAGAAAAGCTGTTCTCTGTTAGGAGCTGCAGGAAGACTACGAGAAAGACCATTTTTAAACCTAGTCGTTGTGCAAAATGGGCAGTTTCAGCTTTTCTTTATTAGTATGTTTTTGACTGACAACAACATTTTAAGATAGATACTTTATCCAGGTTAGGTTTTCGTCACACAAGCTGAAGTGTGTTCATACTATAATACAATCATTTAAATACTTTAAAAAGTGGGAAAGGATCGTAAGGATTCTCTGGATGATTAGAATAACAAGTCAAACATATTACAGGAAAAGACATGTTGGATTTTGAGACTAGGACCCACAGTTTTCTAACAATTAATCACAGATATTCATATTTAAAACAATCTTTTTCACATTTCTGCAGAATTCACACGAGTAAATTACCCATAATGCATTGCTTTGTTTACATACAATACACAGGATTGCCTGAGGCGAACACACACAAAGGGTCATACTGGGAGCACAGAAACACTACATTAAGGATTAAAGAGGGACTTCAACTTAAATTGGTTTAAAAAGTGCGCTTATAAATAAAATGTATTATTATTATTAAACATCAGAGGAATTGTATCGGCTTGATTACACTCCTGATTTCGTCAGTTTGGTTTATTAAATTGATAAATGGCCTCAAATACACAGGTTTCTACACAAGTACATAACCCTGCTACAGGTATATTCCCGGGTTCCAGCTTCAGGAACAGCTGTGTCTTTTTTTATAAATCTTTTTCTAAGTCTTCACACCGATATCAAGACATTACATGTAAAATGTAAAATACTGTATATTCTTCGTAAGGCAAAGGCTGTGTGGGGATTTGTTGAATACAAAGCCATTAACTCCTGGTAATAATCTGACCCGGGTCGTGTAATGCGATAACTGTGGTGTGAATGGAACCAAAAGCAAAGTGTACATAAAGCTCTATGTTAAAGTAAGTTCTGGGCCCATAATAACGTGCAGTTCTGGATCTGTTCGTAATCTTTGTGTTTCCTCTGCAGGCCTCGATTCGGCTGACTCTCGCCACCCTGCTGTATTCTGGGAAATCTCCTGATGGACACCACGTTCTGGTAAATATCTCAGACAACCGTTAATTAATATATCATTTTGTATAAATGTTAACATTGTCTGCTACTTCACAATTCCTACGAGCTGAATTATTATTATTTTTAACCATAGATGTGTATTTATTAGATTTTTTTTAAAATGTATTAAATATGATTTTGTTATTTAATAATTCTCATATATTTTTTACATTATTTATAATTATTTAGCTTTTTATCTGAACTGTTCCTTTGTTTTAGCAATCTAAATTGTGTGTGTGTGTGGTGTGTGTGTGTGTGTGTGTGTGTGTGTGTGTTGTGTGTGTGTGTGGTGTGGGTGTGTGTGGTGTGTGTGTGTGTGTGTGTGTGTGTGTGTGTTGTGTGTGTGTGTGTGTGTGTGTGTGTGTGTGTGTGTGTGTGTGTGTGTGTGTGTGTGTGTGTGTGTGTGTGTGTGTGTGTGTGTGTGTGTGGTGTGTGTGTGTGTGTGTGTGTGTGTGTGTGTGTGTGTGTGTGTGTGTGTGTGTGATCTCAGAGCAGTGCCAAGTATCTTCACAAGGAGCTTCCTGTAAGAATCGCCCATCGCATAAAGGGCTTCCGCAGTCTGCCCTTCATCATCGGCTGCAATCCCACCATCCTGCAAGTGGTAGGAACTCACACACACACACACACACACACACACACTGCACGGCTCCAGTTATCAGATCGATGTTTGTTTACAGCCTTTTTGAAACCTACACCCTGAAGTTTGTGCCAGTTTTCCTGATGTTACACACTGGTATCTTCAATATGCGTTAATGCATTTGAAACGTCAATTTCTCATAGTTTTGCTATTCTAACTGTGAAAATAGTCCTTACCAATCTTACACAATGGGAGTTCCTATCAGGAGAGACACAAACGGGAAAAAAGGGCTGTTGTTGCAGGGACTGAACTGTTGGTAGAAGTTTTGTAAACCAGCATTAATCACCTCTCAGTGTTCAGACTCGTTCCTCCCTCATGTTTGAAGTGGTGCCAGTGTTCCCGCTCTGCTTGAATAATCCAGATTGTGGTTTGGCAGCAGCGTGACTTTGTGTCTGCAGGTCGCTGTGACCTGACACAATACAGATAAACAAAGCGGTAACATTAAGAAGCAGGAACATGAGTCAGGTGTGAGATCAGAGCACGACGTTCAGCTGAATCCCTGAGACACACCTCCACAGTTTGTCCTCCACACTAAACATAAACCCAAAGGATGACGGATGGGATCTTTTTGCTACCTAGGAAAATTCCTGTGTCCTGTGAAGCAAAATGCTTCACAGGACTTCACCCCCAGGCTTCACCCCCCCCCCCCCCACACACACACACACACACTCTGTCTCTCTCATGCACATACACACACACACACACACACACACACACACACACACACACTTTCTCTCACACACACACATACACACACACACACACACTCACTCTCTCTCTCTCACACACACACACACACACACACACACACACACACACACACACACACACACTCACTCTCTCTCTCTCTCTCTCACACACACACACACACACACACACACACACACTTTCTCTCACACACACACACACACACACACACACACACACTGCACGGCTCCAGTTATCAGATCGATGTTTGTTTACAGCCTTTTTGAAACCTACACCCTGAAGTTTGTGCCAGTTTTCCTGATGTTACACACTGGTATCTTCAATATGCGTTAATGCATTTAATGCATTTGAAACGTCAATTTCTCATAGTTTTGCTATTCTAACTGTGAAAATAGTCCTTACCAATCTTACACAATGGGAGTTCCTATCAGGAGAGACACAAACGGGAAAAAAGGGCTGTTGTTGTTCCTTTATTGCAACCTTTGGAACAAATGCAGCAGATATAAGAAGTACAAAGACTCCTTTACATTCCCTTCTTTTATATAAAGTCACCTAGAATACGGGCAAGAGTCCTTTACGGCTCCTACACACGGCGGCGTGCGTTGCCGTGTGTAGGAGCCGTAAGGTTCACTAGCTGTCAATAAGCCAGTGTTGGAGCTGTACGTGAAGCCATGCCATGCAGTGAACTCTATAATAAGAAAGTGACAACTGCACTTTCACATAGTGAGCACAGAGCTAGTCAGCACAGCTCCAACACAGGAGCTAATTATAGCACTTCCTGTTCAATGGTTTCTAAATGTGCTTTTGGTTGTTAGCCGGAAATAATGTCTGTGGTTAACACAAGCTGCAGAGATTTTTGTTCTACGATATAAAATACGTCAGTAAATAAATACCCCACTGGTAGATTCAAAAATGGCGGTTGCCAACAAGTGTCTAAATGAGACGACTAAACGCCATCACGCCCAGCATTAGCCGCCTTTAGCTTAGCGGTGGTGACGTGAAGTCATGTGACCGTGCTGTAGTCCCTTTATAGCCCAACATTAGCCTCCTTTAGCTTAGCGGTGGTGACGTGAAGTCATGTGACCGTGCTGTAGTTCCTTTATAGCCCACCATTAGCCGCCTTTAGCTTAGCGGTGGTGACGTGAAGTCATGTGACCGTGCTGCAGTTCCTTTATAGCCCACCATTAGCCGCCTTTAGCTTAGCAGTGGTGACGTGAAGTCATGTGACCGTGCTGTAGTTCCTTTATAACCCAACATTAGCCGTCTTTAGCTTAGCGGTGGTGACGTGAAGTCATGTGACCGTGCTGTAGTTCCTTTATAGCCCAACATTAGCCTCCTTTAGCTTAGCGGTGGTGACGTGAAGTCATGTGACCGTGCTGTAGTTCCTTTATAGCCCAACATTAGCCACCTTTAGCTTAGCGGGTGGTGACATGAAGTCATGTGACCGTGCTGTAGTTCCTTTATAGCCCAACATTAGCCACCTTTAGCTTAGCGGTGGTGACGTGAAGTCATGTGACCGTGCTGTAGTTCCTTTATAGCCCAACATTAGCCGCCTTTAGCTTAGCGGTGGTGACGTGAAGTCATGTGACCGTGCTGTAGTTCCTTTATAGCCCAACATTAGCCGCCTTTAGCTTAGCGGTGGTGACGTGAAGTCATGTGACCGTGCTGTAGTTCCTTTACAGCCCAACATTAGCCACCTTTAGCTTAGCGGTGGTGACGTGAAATCATGTGACCGTGCTGTAGTTCCTTTACAGCCCAACATTAGCCACCTTTAGCTTAGCAGTGGTGACGTGAAGTCATGTGACCGTGCTGTAGTTCCTTACAGCCCAACATTAGCCACCTTTAGCTTAGCGGTGGTGACGTGAAATCATGTGACCGTGCTGTAGTTCCTTTACAGCCCAACATTAGCCACCTTTAGCTTAGCAGTGGTGACGTGAAGTCATGTGACCGTGCTGTAGTTCCTTTACAGCCCAACATTAGCCACCTTTAGCTTAGCAGTGGTGACGTGAAGTCATGTGACCGTGCTGTACTTCCTTTACAGCCCAACATTAGCCACCTTTAGCTTAGCGGTGGTGACGTGAAATCATGTGACCGTGCTGTAGTTCCTTTACAGCCCAACATTAGCCACCTTTAGCTTAGCAGTGGTGACGTGAAGTCATGTGACCGTGCTGTAGTTCCTTTACAGCCCAACATTAGCCACCTTTAGCTTAGCGGTGGTGACGTGAAGTCATGTGACCGTGCTGTAGTTCCTTTACAGCCCAACATTAGCCACCTTTAGCTTAGCGGTGGTGACGTGAACTCATGTGACCGTGCTGTAGTTCCTTTATAGCCCAACATTAGCCACCTTTAGCTTAGCAGTGGTGACGTGAAGTCATGTGACCGTGCTGTAGTTCCTTTACAGCCCAACATTAGCCACCTTTAGCTTAGCGGTGGTGACGTGAAATCATGTGACCGTGCTGTAGTTCCTTTACAGCCCAACATTAGCCACCTTTAGCTTAGCGGTGGTGACGTGAAGTCATGTGACCGTGCTGTAGTTCCTTTACAGCCCAACATTAGCCACCTTTAGCTTAGCGGTGGTGACGTGAAGTCATGTGACCGTGCTGTAGTTCCTTTACAGCCCAACATTAGCCTCCTTTAGCTTAGCGGTGGTGACGTGAAGTCATGTGACCGTGCTGTAGTTCCTCTATAGCCCAACATTAGCCACCTTTAGCTTAGCGGTGGTGACGTGAAGTCATGTGACCGTGCTGTAGTTCCTTTATAGTCCAACATTAGCCTCCTTTAGCTTAGCGGTGGTGACGTGAAGTCATGTGACCGTGCTGTAGTTCCTTTATAGCCCAACATTAGCCACCTTTAGCTTAGCGGTGGTGACGTGAAGTCATGTGACCGTGCTGTAGTTCCTTTATAGCCCAACATTAGCCACCTTTAGCTTAGCGGTGGTGACGTGAAGTCATGTGACCGTGCTGTAGTTCCTTTATAGCCCAACATTAGCCACCTTTAGCTTAGCGGTGGTGACGTGAAGTCATGTGACCGTGCTGTAGTTCCTTTAGAGCCCAACATTAGCCACCTTTAGCTTAGCGGTGGTGACGTGAAGTCATGTGACCGTGCTGTAGTTCCTTTATAGCCCAACATTAGCCTCCTTTAGCTTAGCGGTGGTGGCGTGAAGTCATGTGACCGTGCTGTAGTTCCTTTATAGCCCAACATTAGCCGCCTTTAGCTTAGCGGTGGTGACGTGAAGTCATGTGACGTGCTGTAGTTCCTTTATAGCCCAACATTAGCCGCCTTTAGCTTAGCGGTGGTGACGTGAAGTCATGTGACCGTGCTGTAGTTCCTTTACAGCCCAACATTAGCCTCCTTTAGCTTAGCGGTGGTGACGTGAAGTCATGTGACCGTGCTGTAGTTCCTTTATAGCCCAACATTAGCCTCCTTTAGCTTAGCGGTGGTGACGTGAAGTCATGTGACCGTGCTGTAGTTCCTTTATAGCCCAACATTAGCCTCCTTTAGCTTAGCGGTGGTGACGTGAAGTCATGTGACCGTGCTGTAGTTCCTTTATAGCCCAACATTAGCCTCCTTTAGCTTAGCGGTGGTGACGTGAAGTCATGTGACCGTGCTGTAGTTCCTTTATAGCCCAACATTAGCCGCCTTTAGCTTAGCGGTGGTGACGTGAAGTCATGTGACCGTGCTGTAGTTCCTTTATAGCCCAACATTAGCCACCTTTAGCTTAGCGGTGGAGACGTGAAGTCATGTGGCCGTGCTGTAGTTCCTTTATAGCCCAACATTAGCCTCCTTTAGCTTAGCGGTGGTGACGTGAAGTCATGTGACCGTGCTGTAGTTCCTTTATAGCCCAACATTAGCCACCTTTAGCTTAGCGGTGGTGACGTGAAGTCATGTGACCGTGCTGTAGCTCCTTTACAGCTTTTTACTTCAGAAATCATAACGTGTTAATATGTGGAGATTATCCTGCTGAACAAAACGTGTAAATATCATAAATGTTGAGATTATTTTCTTCAATAATCCAAAATCACATGGAGGAATCCCATTGGAGCAGGGAGATGCTGCCTTCAGTGACCAACACAGAAATACATGAATTCCCGAACCACTCGATGCAAATGGAACCCAGTATTAGCCCGTCATGCAGGGACTGAACTGTTGGTAGAAGTTTTGTAAACCAGCATTAATCGCCTCTCAGTGTTCAGACTCGTTCCTCCCTCATGTTTGAAGTGGTGCCAGTGTTCCCGCTCTGCTTGAATAATCCAGATTGTGGTTTGGCAGCAGCGTGACTTTGTGTCTGCAGGTCGCTGTGACCTGACACAATACAGATAAACAAAGCGGTAACATTAAGAAGCAGGAACATGAGTCAGGTGTGAGATCAGAGCACGACGTTCAGCTGAATCCCTGAGACACACCTCCACAGTTTGTCCTCCACACTAAACATAAACCCAAAGGATGACGGATGGGATCTTTTTGCTACCTAGGAAAATTCCTGTGTCCTGTGAAGCAAAATGCTTTTAGGGCTCCCCGACACGTTTTCCTGGAAACACGCATTGCTGTGGGGATTTTGAAATGCCCTTTAGGACAAACACAATTCCTTTACACCCCCCCCCCCCCCACACACACACACACACACACTCTGTCTCTCTCATGCACACACACACACACACACACACACACACACACTTTCTCTCACACACATACACACACACACACTCACTCTCTCTCTCACACACACACACACACTCTCTATCACACACATACACACACACTCTCTCTCACACACACACACACATTCTCTCTCTCTCTCACACACACACACTCTCTCTCTCACACACACACTCTCTCTCTCACACACACACACACTCTCTCTGTCTCTCTCACACACATACACACACACACTCTCTCTCTCTCTCTCACACACACACACACACATACATACACTCTCTCACACACACACACTCTCTCTCACACACACATACATATACACACACATACATACCATGTATACATCACTTCAGGGGACAATACATTGACTTACATGCATTTCCTGGAGACTTATCCTAACCCTAACCAACACATGCCTAACCCTAATCCTTAACCTTACCCTAATCCTAATCCTAATCCTAACTCTAACCAAGTCTTCACCCTAAAATTAATGATCCCCTCATGGGGACCTCCAATTTGTCCCCATGAGGGAGGCGAGTCCCCACACGTGACTGTGTAAACAGATGTAGGTCCCCACAAGTATAGTAATGCTAGTACACACACACACACAGATGTCTCGTTAAACGATGTCGATGATCAATCTGTGTGTAATATCTAAAAGCTTCCACTGATGCAAACCCCAGAGTAACCACAGACACATGCTGATCCACAGATTTCATTTATCTGTGGAGCATGTTTGTGTATTCGCAGATTCATTTATACATGCAAAATATTAGTTACGGTTAATAATGAAAGTGTGTGTTGCTCAACCCTCTGCTCACACACACACACACACACACTTCAGATCCTCCTCTCCTCACTGGAACATCACTTCCTACTCCTCTCTCTCAGATGAACTCTCACCCAGATTCCCTGCAGCTCCTCTCCGTTACATAACTCCCAGAAACCCTTTGTGCACAACAGGCTGGGGGGGGGGGGGGGCTCTGAGGGGGGGGGGGGCTCTGAGGGGGGGAAGAAAGGAACAGCAGATTCGATCAGCAAGAGATTATTACATTTGATAAGGTTTAAGAAGTACTGGGATCTTGAAGTAGAAGTACCTCGGTGTATAAGTACTGTGTTACAGGCGGAGAAGGTGCAAGGGGCTTGCTGTGGGTTGTAAGGCATAAACACTAAGAGGAATTAAAGAGTCAAAAAAGAGCAAATAAATAACTTTAAAAAACCCATATTATTTAAAAAAATATTATAATATTAATAAGAAAAGTTTTCAAGAAATATAAATATACTTAATAGTAAGAACAATTACAAAAGAAAAGGAAAATGTGCAGTAAATCAGACTTTACTTTAAAAGAGTAGCGCAATTTTAAAGTTAACAAATAAAGAAAAATACTAAATAAATTCTTAAAATAATGATTTTAAAAGATACTAAATAAGTGATAGAATAAATATATTAAAATACTAAATAAGTGATAGAATAAATATATTAAAATACTAAATAAGTGATAGAATAAATATATTAAAATACTAAATACGTGATAGTACTAAGAAGTAAAATGACAGACTGATTATCTCTGGATTCTTCATTTTGATCTCTTCTGCTCTTTTCTTACAGCATGAACTTTACATCAGAGCGTACCACATGCTCATTGACTTTCCCACGGTGAGTGACACACACACACACACACACACACACACACAGGTCTCACAACACGTGCGGTCTCACAACACGTGTTCACTTCCTGTTTTGAAGTGAACACGTGTTGTGAGGTCCTCTCCTCTTGACTCCCTTTTTAGTTTTGAGCTTTAAACGTATAACGATCACAGAGGGGGGTCTTGTCCTTCAGACTGCTGAACACACACACACACACACACACACACACATAGGGGCTCAGACTCAGATAAAGACATATCCATAATCCTAATGAAATACGTGAGGACATAAGTGACGAGAGGACACCCGGACCAAAATGTCCCTTTAGATATTGCAGATGAGGAATTTAGCGACGCTTCGTCTGCAATATTTAAAAGGACATTTTGAGATATTCAAGAAGACGTGTCCTGTGTCTCGACTTGTTTCCATGCTTTAATGAAGTGGTGTTAAATCTCTGCTGGTTTCAGAGGGCGGAGCAGCCCAGAGTTCAGGGTCAGGTTTCAGTCAACGTGTCTCTGCTGTTACGTCACACTGGACTTTAACACAATCTACAATTCAATGATCCCTGTTGCCTTTACTCCCCAGTCGGTCTCTGTCCCTCGCCTCAGTGGATTCTCACGAGACACGAGAGATTGTACTTTATGATATATGCTGATAAAAGGTTTTTATACTGAAGCGGTATGTGGACTCTCACTTGTCCTCTGCTCTGCTGCTCTTACAGGAGTCTCCCTCAGGGATTAATGAAGGTCTGATCTTATTTAAGTCTTAAAGGTCACCTGTCACGCTACTTTCAGGCAATAGCACAGGTCTCTAGAAAAACATGTCTATGAAGTGTTTTGCTCCAAACACCAAACAGATTCTAGCCACGCCTCATATCCCTCTATTTCACTTCCTGTTTCTAAACTGCTGATTTGGGGGATAAAGCTTTAAAGAGGAGGGGTCTGAGCTCATGCGGGACCCGGCAGCTACCGTCTAAACTAAATGCTGCCGTGATGAAACGCCATATCATGGATCATCAAGGATCTGAAACAGTCTGGAGCTCAAAGGCTTTCTCTCTTGCCGGTTATACCACAAGGTGAGGTCCTTTTTACTTCCTGCTTCTTCACACACATGCTCTCCAGTACAGGTTAGCTCTGAGTGTTAGCGATGCTAATGTAAACACCGACCATATTACGTCCAAAACATTCGGGCATTGTTTCTGATAGCAGCTTTCTGATTGGGCCGTGGGTCCACATTTCAGATATTACGTCATATCGGACGCAAATCTGGATCAGCTCCGTAGTTCCCCGTTTTTAGAGATTTGTGTACGGAGGAAAAGAGAGAGGGTTTATTTCCTGACGCTACGTGAGTTCCCCGACACACCGTGGGGACGACATGTTTAGGTATAACAGATATCACAAAGTGCATTTTGCATGATAGGTCCCCTTTAATGTTTATCCCGTGTTTCAGATCGGGGACCAGGAGGTGGAGGCTCGGTTCTGCAAGCTGGTGCAGGCGCTGCTGGACGACCACAAAGACGTGGTGACCATGCTGGCTCAGGGCTTCAGGGAGTGCCGGCGCCACATCCAGGTAACACACCTCCACTACACATATATATATATATATATATATATCTTTACAAAGTAACTTTTAAAGTACTTTGAAATCCTACCAGAGTATAACATTACTTTTAAAAACACTCATAAAGAAGTTTAAAACGTTCTCTTCCCTATGAGCCCTCCTGATCCGGTGTTTGTTATTCCTCCAGATGTGTTGATGTTGTTGTTTGTTTTCCTCAGGATGAGATGATCCTGCGTAACTTCCTGGACACGACGCTCTGCTCCCGGCTGGGGATCCGCATGCTGGCCACGCACCACCTCGCTCTGCACGAAGAAAACGTATAAAACCATCCCTCACATTCATTTCCTCCGTCTGTGGTTACAGAACTAGCTCGGTCTACGGCCCCCCGAGGTTCTGCCGGGCTCCTCACAAAACATCATTTAAAAAATCAAGGAGACTGAGCTTTTTATAAAAACACATCTGGAAATGCACTCAGCTTTTAATTCAAATACATATATAAACATGAGCCCTGTGGAAGGTCTCCTCTTGACTTCCTGCTTGTCTCTCAACTAAAGCCCAAACATTCCCAATTTGGGATCAATACAGAACTTCTTATCGTTTTCATCAGCGCTCATATTCTAAATATTCTTCTGCTTTCCCTCAGACTGATTTCGTGGGGATGATCTGCAGACGCCTCTCTCCCAAAAAGATCGTGGAGAAGTGGGTCGACTTCGCCAGGTTTGTTGTGTGTGTGTGTGCGTGTGTGTGCGTGTGTGTGTGTGCGCAAACAGCCAGTTCATTTCAGGAGAGAGTTCACAGTGCATGTGCAAAGTGAATATCTCTTGGATATCAGCGTGTGAAGGACACTGCTCAGGAACTAGTCTCTGTGTGTGATGACTCCTTCTGGAGAGGATCACAGACACATGGATCCTGAGGTGAAGCTCGAGCCGGGGACGAGAGAGATCTTTCTAACACACATATTAAATGTCCTCCAGGCGTCTGTGTGAGCATCAGTACGGGAACTCTCCTCGCGTTCGGATCAACGGACACGTCGCCGCTCGATTCCCCTTCATCCCTCTGCCTCTGGACTACATCCTGCCAGAGCTGCTGAAGAACGCTATGAGGTACACACACACACACACACACAGAGAGACACACACACAGACACACACACACACACACACAGAGAGACACACACACAGACACACACACACACACACACAGAGACACACACACAGACACACAGAGAGACACACACACAGACACACACACACACACACACACAGAGAGAGACAGACACAGAGACACACACACACAGACACAGAGAGACACACACATACACACACACATACAGAGACACAGAGACACACACACACACACACAGAGACACACACACACACACACAGAGAGACACACACACACAGACAGACAGAGAGAGAGAGACACACACACACACACACACAGAGAGAGAGACACAGACACAGAGACACACACACACAGACACAGAGAGACACACACATACACACACACATACAGAGACACAGAGACACACACACACACAGAGACACACACACACACACACACACAGAGACACACACACACAGACACAGAGACACACAGAGACACACACACACAGACACACACAGAGACAGAGAGAGACACACAGAGAGACACACAGACAGAGACACACACACACACACACAGAGAGACACAGACACAGAGACACACACAGAGAGACACACACAGAGAGACACACACATACACACACACAGAGACACAGAGACACACACACACACAGACACACACACACAGACACAGAGAGACATACACACACAGAGACAGAGAGAGACACACAGAGAGACACACACACAGAGACACAGAGACACACAGAGACAGAGAGAGACACACACACAGACACAGAGAGACACACACACAGAGACACAGACACACACAGAGAGAGACATGCACACACACACACACACACACACACACACACAGAGAGACAGACACACACAGAGACATACACACACACACACACACACAGACACACAGAGACACACTCACACACACACACACACACTCACACACACCCCCTGCTCCAGTTACCAGATCAATGTTTGTTTTAAACACACATTGTCTGGTGTGTGTGTGTGTGTGTGTGTGTGTCCTCCTGATGTCTCCAGTGTCTGAACGGATTCTCACCAAACGTCAGATTCTCTTTATTCCTTTGCTTTTCTTTCTGTGAGAATATCACGTAAAGATTATTGATTATATCAAGAGAGACACGAATACAAAAAGGCCTGTTTTCCTTCTTTTCAAATGTGTCAAATCTTTCCTTTATTATCCAACGGGTTGTATTTGGATTCAGCTTTAAAACGAATAACTGCCAAAGGACGAAAAAACTATTTTATGGTCAAAACTAATGAAAATACATTCAGGGTAATATGATCAGGAAAGACGAGCAGGATTTGAGACGTTTTATCGGCTCTGAACAGATAGGGGTCCGTTACTAATGAATGTGTGTGTGTGTGTGTGTTATTCTGTCTGTGTGTTAATCTGTGTGTGTGTGTGTGTGTGTGTGTGTTATTCTGTCTGTGTGTTAATCTGTGTGTGTGTGTGTGTGTGTGTGTGTGTGTGTGTGTTTCAGGGCCACGATGGAGAGCCACCTGGACACACCGTACAACGTTCCTGACGTGGTCGTCACCATCGCCAACAACGACATCGACTTCGTCATCAGGTGAGCGGTTAACACTCAAGGCTTTATGTTAACGCGCTTCGCCTTGTGTTGGAAAGTGCTTTGAATAAACGTGCCTGGCGTCCGTGGAGTTCATCTCAGCGGTTTGTGTCCCCTCAGGATCTCAGACCGGGGGGGGGGGGATCCCTCACAGCATCATCGAGAAGGTGATGGATTATCACTTCAGCACGGCAGAGGAGAGCGCTCAGGAGCTCAGCAACAACAACCTGTTCACCAACATCACTAACAGTGGGAACCAGAGCAGCCCCATGCACGGGTCAGAACACACACACACACACACTCCATCACAGTCCATCACAGTCCAACCCCGTGCACGGGTCAGAACACACACACACACGGACACACAGACACTCACACAGACACACACGGACACACGGATACACACGGACACACACACAGACACACACACACACACACTCCATCACAGTCCAACCCTGTGCACGGGTCAGAACACACACACACACGGACACACACACGGACACACAGACACTCACATGGACACACAGACACTCACACAGACACACACACTCCATCACAGTCCAACCCCGTGCACGGGTCAGAACACACACACACACGGACACACAGACACTCACACAGACACACACGGACACACGGACACACGGATACACACGGACACACACACAGACACACACACACACACACTCCATCACAGTCCAACTCCATGCACGGGTCAGAACACACACACACACACACACGGACACTCACACACACTCCATCACAGTCCAACCCTGTGCACGGGTCAGAACACACACACACGGACACACACACACACACACGGACACACACACACACACACGGACACACACACACACACACACGGACACACACACACACACACACACACTCACACAGACACTCCATCACAGTCCAACCCTGTGCACGGGTCAGAACACACACACACACGGACACACAGACACACACACTCACAGACACTGACACACACAGACACTAACACACACACACTCACGGACACACACACACTCACACGGACAGACACACACACACACACACACACACACACACACACACACTCCATCACAGTCCAACCCCGTGCACGGGTCAGAACACACACACACGGACACTCACACACACACACGGACACTCACACACACACACACACACACACACACACACAGACACACACACTCACTCACACATGGACACACACAGACACACACACTCCATCACAGTCCAACCCCATGCACGGGTCAGAACACACACACACACACACACGGACACACACAGACACACACACTCACTCACACACACACGGACACACACACACAGACGCACACACTCACACAGACAGACACACACACACAGACACACACACTCCATCACAGTCCAACCCCATGCACGGGTCAGAACACACTCACACATACACACACACATACACACACACATACACACACACACACACACACACACACACACACACTCCATCACAGTCCAACCCCATGCACGGGTCAGAACACACTCACACAGACACCCACACACACACAGACACACACACACACCCACACACACACAGACACACACACACACTCACACGCACACATACACACACTCCATCACAGTCCAACCCCATGCACGGGTCAGAACACACACACACACACACAGACAGACAGACACACACACACAGACACGGACACACACACACACACACACACACACTCACACAGACACTCACACACACTCACACAGATTCACACACTCACACAGACACACAGACACACACACTCACACACAGACACACACAGACACACACACCCACACACACACCATCACAGTCCAACCCCATGCACAGGTCAGAACACACACTAAATGCTGATGACGTGAATGAATGCAGGTCTACCCCCCCACGTGACCCCCCCCTCTCCTCTGTTTCCTGCAGGTTTGGCTTCGGCCTCCCGACCTCCCGAGCGTACGCAGAGTATCTGGGCGGCTCTCTCTCCCTCCAGTCCATGCAGGGCATCGGCACCGACGTGTACCTGCGCCTGCGCCACATCGACGGGAAGGGCGAGAGCTACAGGGTCTAGGAACCCCTCTCTCTGGCCTCACACTGATTATAAGCTATGTTAGCTCTCCCGTGTTGTCTCTCTGGGAAGTGCTGGGTGTTAGGGGAGGAATATGCCGAGCATGTAGAAGAAGGAAGAGCTTCAGTTTTACAGAAGTTCACTGAACGCCTCACACACTCCAAGAAACACACTCTACACACACACGGTGTATTCAAACATCCTACTGTTCATTGTCAGCATTACGATCGTCCCTCTGCTCATAAACCTCAAACTGTATTCTCTGATTTAAGCTCAGAAATAACAACTCGATACTTTTACTGAAGTATCGTTAAGAGTCTGAGTATTTATACTGAATGCTCCGTTGTACTCCAGGGGAACCTTTAACACAAAGCATCTCCAAAGTGCAGACCAGTGGAGGAACTCTTAGAGGTCAGAATACGAAACTGAATAATTACCAATATTTTCTGCAGAATCTGAACATTTACTTCAGTGTGATTTAAAACCCAGGTGTTGTACTTGTAGTGGAGTATTCTGACTTTAATGTACGAGTACTTTTACTGAAGTATCACTAAGAGTCTATTCTACCGGAGTATTTCTACCTAATGCTACGTTGTGCTACAGAGAAACCCTTTAACATAAAGCAGCGCTAAAGATGAAACTCTTAGAGGTGAAAAAACATGAATAATTACTAAATATCGTGATATATTTAATCACATATTACTTCAGTGTGATTTAAAACCCAGGTGTTGTACTTGTAGAGTATTCTGACATTCATGTAGGAGTACTTTTACTTCAGTAATCTGAATACTTTCCTTGTTTTGCAGATTTCTCTCTGGTTTTCGGTCTCACTCGTTAATAATACATTTCTTTTTGCACATTGAGTATATGTCAGCCCTCGCATGGATCGTTTGAACAGTACCAGCGAAGCGTTGTCTAATATCCATTTTATTATTTAGAAAGTGTGTTTATGTTAAGTTTCTTTGGTTGTATAAAGTCACATTTCAATGCGCTGTAACTGTAAGGTCCGTTATCTTCAGATCACAACCGGATTATGTCGGATTTTCTTGTGTGATTTCGCCCTTTTTTCTGCCTTTTCTGCCACTTTTTTCAATTGTTTTTGGAATTTCTCACAATTTATCGTACAAATTGTGAAAACGTGTTGTTACAGATTAAAAAAAAAGCTATGAAAGTTGATTTAAAACACATTTTGACTCCAAACTACTTAAAAAAGACCCTATTTTGAAGCGTTTTGCATCACAAATTAACGACCTGTTGGTGTTTCCCTCTCGTTACGTCGCCTAAAACATCTCCTTCATCCAACTGGGTTAAAGTAGAGGGATCGCTGATGGCCACAAACACACCATTTACTTCTCATCGCTGTTAAAACATAATAAATGCACCCGGAAATGATTTGCAAAGCCTGTCCTTTCCTGAGTTTCCAGTTCAGATACGAGTCGATTATTAAAGTACAGAAAATGACATTTAAACCGATTTAAAACCCAAGCACTCCATGTTTTGTTGAACCGGCCGCTAAGCATCAGAAACGTCGAGTTAACGGGAGGGGAAATGTATGAATTGTGTAAAGTGATTATATGATACTCCATTTGTATTTCGAAAGCTGTATTTTAAAAGCTTCTCATACATTGTGTAATTTACGTTGGGATTTTGTGTCTTTAAAAAATAATATAAAAATGGTTAACTTCAGATTTGCTCTCATGTTAAAATACAACAAAAAATGAACCAATCAGTGCAGGGCTCATATTTCGCATTGATCTAAAGCGTCCGTCCCTGCAGAGCTGATGAAGTCATGTTTATTGATGAAGGCTTTTGAAGTGTATTAAAGTAGTTCGTGCATGTGAAGCAAAGATAATACAGATTAAATGATTGTGCCCCTTCTTCGTGTTGGGTTGTAGCATGAACTGAGTGCAGTCTGCCCCCTGCTGGCCTGAAAGTACAGTGCAGGCAGACTGAAATATATTATCTAGGGGGGGGGGGTGGATATGAAGTACATCTTTTAGGGTTTTTTTCACGGGATGTACGACGTGTCATTTCTATTTTCTGCTTTTGTAATTTTTTCAGGTAGAAATGAGAACAGAAATGATTTCAATGGTTTGTCTCGTCGACTGAAACCAGTTTGTTTTCTGTAGACATTAAACTTTACTTGGTTTGAACTTTAAGATGTCGTCTTTCTTTCTACTCATTTGTGAATGAAATGTGGAAGTGTCTCTTTTGTATTTTGTAGGCTGAAGTTAAGAGTCTTTGTGAAGGAGGATCTCTAAACGTTTTCCCCATTTACCAAAACAGGATAGAAATAGGAAAATACTACAAATAAAATAATATTGTCTTATAGGATGAAATGCGAGAGAGTCATTTTATAGTATGTAATATATATAGATTTAAAAGTCATAATGCATTCAAACAATTCATAGTATCCCAATTTATTTTGAAGTCATATTGTGGCGCAGTGGACCAGAGCCTTGGTGTTGGGATCAGGGGGGCACAGGTTCAAACCCCGCTGCAGTCAGCATGTCGTTGTGTCCCTGAGACGCTTCACCCCAAAGTGCTCCTAGTATTGAGTATGTAAGTCGCTTTGGATAAAAGCGTCTAACAAGTAACGTGTAATGTATAGTATGTTAAAAAGATATAGTATGTCAAGAGAAAGTCATTGTACAGTACATTTATAAGAAAAGGCACAATGAAGTATGACGCTTCAATAGAAGTAAAATCATGTCAAGTCAAAACAAGAAGACTATGAAGGTTTCTCA
This sequence comes from Harpagifer antarcticus, assembly GCA_902827135.1. Taxonomy (NCBI): domain Eukaryota; kingdom Metazoa; phylum Chordata; class Actinopteri; order Perciformes; family Harpagiferidae; genus Harpagifer; species Harpagifer antarcticus. The sequence goes on from CADEHL010000063.1 coordinate 24,399, forward strand.
TTTCTCTAAACACCTGCTGCTTCCACTCCTCTCTCCTCGTTTCGCCTCCTCCGCTCGCATCTCCTGTGGGCGGGACTAAGAGGATAGGAGTCGAGGAGGCGAATTAGAGAAATGAGAAACCTTCAATGATAACTTAAATGTTTGTATTTTATTTTTGAAGGAGTGCAGCCGGTCTCAGTGACCTGCAGATTCATTCAGAGAGAAACTAAATGTCCTCTGATAGAAACCTGGAAACAGCAGCTGCCCTTCATCTCTCTTTAAACAGGAAACAAACACTCTGATAAAGAATAAGATAACAGGTTTGATTACGCAGAAACCATATCTGTCCTCTTTGATCTCTGATGTATGATATAGAAACAGGTCCCGCTGACTGTCACGTTTCCTCTAGTTTCATGACCTCTGTCAAAACAGCAGCTCATAAAAGCCAATACTTTTCTAAGAGATATATTATGTCCAAAAACACTTTACTTCTGGGGCTTTTATTTTGAAAAAGAAGCTCTTGTCTTGAGCCAAGGATAGTTACTTTCTGTGCTTTTATTTTGAAAAGCAAACCTTGTGCTTAGCTGTCTGAAAAGTTAAAGTATGGTTTGCTTATTTTTTTAAAGGAATAGTGTCGAAAAAAGGCCATAGTATAGTTTTTCCCAAAGTAAGGCGAAGAAGTGTCTTAGAAAAAACATTTTTTGCCAAAATATTTTGTCTAGTCAACTTCAGTCATTTGTACTAAGTTGAAAAAAGCACAATGTTTAAAGACAAGAATATCTTTAAAGTGCACCTATCATGCTGTTTTTAGGCAGATATTATGGGTCTCAGATATATACAAATATATAAAATCATTTCTACATGTCTATGAATCATGATCATGCATTTTAGACATCCCTCATATCCCTCTATTCCAGTCCTGTAATGGCGCTTTTCCACTGCAGGACCTAGCCCGGCTTAGCACGGTATGGTTAGGCCTTGTTAGGCCAGGCTCACTTTATGCTGCGTTTCCATTACAGTTTAGTACCTGGGGCAGTAACTATAGTAACGCAGTGTAGGCGGGGCGATCGGCTGTTCGGCGGGCGGAGCGACGCTGTGTAAAACTCAATGAGAACCACAAAACCAAAACATCAGCCGTTAGCTGTTAGCACTCAGAGCTCACAGCTCCTCATATCTGTTCAGAAACTAGACAGAAGCTAAACAAGTCCAAACCACAGACTGCCTGAGTCATGGAGAATACAGTCGCTGGTTTATTTATGTCTGTAGGCCGTTGTTGTGAGTGTGGACGGTCGGAGCATATATAACGTTAGCTTAGCCGATCTCCATTCAGAAAACACGCATTTTAAAGGGTTCTTCGCCTGCCGTCTGTCTGCAGACTTGTCAAAGCATTAATTCATGGTTCTTACTAACCGGTATCAGTATGTTGTTACTTCGGCATCATTTAGAAACATGTATTACAATTAAATCACGTTCAAATATGTTCATCTTGTTGTAGTTGTCGCCCCGTCACTAGTTTAATATATCCAGCCCGGTTGTTGGCCCGGTAAGAACCTCGATTTTGGAGGGCCAGAAAAAGATGAAAAAGTATCCCTGAGCCGGAGCTAGCCCTAGAGGCAAAGCAAAACGCTTAAACCGTGCTACGTGCTGCAGTGGAAAAGCGCTATAACGGCTAGGGAAACGCTGATCTTGGGTCCTTAGCTTGAGAGGAGGCGGAGCTAATGCCTGATCAGAATTCTACCGGAGATAAAGTAAAATTCTGCTGTGATAAAACGCCATCCTGTTCTAAACCACATCAAGGATTATTTCTGAATCAGTACGGAGCTCAAATGCTTTTTCTCTTGCGGGTTTATCACAAGGTGAGGTCCTTTTTTTATTTCCTGCTTTTTAAACACGTGCTCTCCAGTACAGGTTAGCTCTGAGTGTTAGCGATGCTAAAGTAAACAAAGACGTCCAAAACTCGTCAGGCATTGTTTCTGATAGCAACTCTCTGCGGGTCCGCCGCCGCTTTGACGTCATATCGGCAGCAAATCTGTATCCGCTCGTTGTTCCCCGTTTTTTAGAGATTAGAGACAATTTGCATTTTGCATGATAGGTCCCCTTTAATATATATTTATAATACTCCTTCATTCATAAAATTCCTTCATGTCTTAATATCTACCTTATGCTGCATGTTGATCAAGTTTAATAAATAACAACAACAAACAAACTCTGAATGTTTTCCTGTTTTATTTCAAAGTCATGCCACAAGTTGACATTAAATAGAAAAGAAACAAGTCGTAGCTATAAAATAACCACAGTGTAACCGAGGAGAGGAAAGCAACACACAGACGAGCACACGACAAACAGCTGTCAGAGATATCAGTAAACAGGTGGATTATATAAAAATTAACAAGGTTATAAAATACTGATAAAAGATTACTCCTTATAAAGACCGTAAGCATCTCGTAGAAGTGTCACCATGCGGTTAATAAACATCAGCAGAAAAATACACGAAGCATCGAGAGCTCCTCCTTTAAATAAAGACGTGGAGAGATCAGATCTGTCACTCTTTCTAACGTCCGGACGCTTCAGACACATGCAGCAGAACCAAAGCTCCAAACTATCCTCATCACGTGATCACGTGACTTCTCCGTCTGATATACAGGATAAAAGCCTCTTAAATAAACCTCTCAGCGCTCTGAGTCCTCCGTGTTTTCATCTTCTCTGCACACACTATTCATACTCCCACGATTCCTTGCATGTCTGAATCTGAGCTCTTATTTTGAAATATAGGCCTTGTATTGAGTTTCCTATAAGGGTCATACGGGCTTTTATTTTGAAAACAAATGCCTAATCCTGAGCCTTGCTATGATTTAGATACTTTCAGGGGCTTTTGTTTTGAAAATTAGGCCTTGTAGAGACATTCTTGTAAGGACACAGTTACTTTCTGGGCTTTTATTTTGAAAATAAGTAATTATCCTGAGCTTTCCTGTAAGAATATTTACTTTATGGGGCTTTTACTTTGAAAATAGAGACTAATCCTGAGCCTTACCAGGATTCAGATACTTTGAGTGGCTTTTATTTAGAAAAACAAGCCTCATCCTGAGCTTTCCTGTAAGAATATTTACTGTTAAGGGCTTTTATTTTGAAAACAAAGCCTAATCCTGAGCCTTGCTAGGATTAAGATTTTTATTTTGAAAAGATGCATTGTCCTGAGCTTCCTGTACGAATACAGTTACTTAACAGGGCTATCATTTTTAAAACAAAGCCTAATCATGAGTTTCCTGCTGGGATTTAGATTATTTTTGGGGCTTTTATTTTGAAAAATAGGCCTCGTCCTGAGCTTCTGTAAGGATACAGTTACTTTCCGAGCTTTTATTTTGAAAAGCAAGCCTTGTGTTCAGCTTCTTATAAGTAGGAAGCTACTTTATGGGGCTTTTATTTTGAAAACAAAGCCAAAGACCCTCTGGGCAATAATGAATGCAAGGTATCATGGGAGTAATAATAATAGCTTCTCACTAAAGGCTGTTATCCACATTTTCCTCTGTAAATACATCTCTATAATCTTCTATCCATCGAAACATGGATCCCAAAATAAAAATTGCTGCTACTTTTATATCCATACTGCGTGTCACCGAGTACAAAATATTAGAAAACTTGATACCGTTTTAACGCATGCATCACATCCTACGTCACACAGTATGTTTATCAAAGTAGCATCAGTTTCTCCCCACGAAAAAAGAAATATCTTCTGTGATTTTAATGAGCAGATCTAAAGCGCTGTTGCTACATGCACTGGCATTATTATCATTATTTTAATTAATAAAAAAGGTCACCACAGTTCATTCGAAGGGTGTCTCTAAAGCTGCTTTGGCCGCGCGGAAAAACATTTAAACCCATAAACTTTATAGGAAAAAGGTCCAAACACTCCACAACCAAGGGTGTGTGTGTAGAAGTGTGTGTGTGTGTGTGTGGTTAACAGTGAAAGCCTTAACATTGTTTGGCAAATAATCACATGTGCAACGGTTACAGTACACGAGGGACCAATGAGAATCACTCCGTAACAAATCAAAAGGACAGAAATCAAAATAAAGGATAAATTCAGCAGTTTAAAAAGCGTCCGTCTGTTTGGCACTGCATCAGATTTCACTATACTCGATGTAATACTGCAGGATTGCGAGTGACGCCCCGTTTATCGAAGCTGTCAGGCTGTGAGCGAGCTGTTGTATTTCCACATCCACACACATAACAATATACAGGAATCACACCAGTGGTCTCAGCAGGAAACCAGTAAATGTAAAATACTGGTATCTCCAAACAGACCGGTGGAATATGTTGGGATTCAGGGTTTGAATGTGTGACTGCGTGTTGAAGCCAGTTTGAGCCTCTATTGCTTTTACACAGAAAATGGTTTAAGACTCTTCTAACCATCTGGATGAAAACACATTTGGTCTGTTGAAGAATTCGTCTGGGGCTTTTATTCTGAAAAATCAGCCAAATCCTGAGCTTTCTACAAGGATTAAGATACTTTTGGGGGCTTTTATTTTGAAAAACAGGCCCTGCCCTGAGCTTTCCTGAATGGGTATTTACTGTCTGAGGCTTTTATTTTGAAAAATGTGCCTAATCCCGAGTTTCCTGATATGATGTGTTGATACTTTGATTGGGCTTTTATTTTGAAAAACAGTCTCTATCCTCATAGTTCCTGCAAATATGTTTACTATCTTGGGCTTTTATTTTTGAAAGAATGTGCCTAACCCTGAGCTTCTTGCTAGGATTTTGGTCATTCTGGGGCTTTTATTTTGAAAAACAGGCTCTGTCCTGAGCTTTCCTGAAAGGATATTTACAGTCTGGGGCTTTTATTTTGAAAACAAAGCCCAATCCTGAGCTTCCTGCTAGGATGAAATACTTTCCGAGGCTTTTATTTTTGAAAAACAGGCCCTGTCCTGAGCTTTCCTGTAAGGGCATATTTTACAGTCTTGGGCTTTTATTTTGAAAATGAGCCTAATCCTGAGCTTCCTACAAGGATAAGATACTTTATGGGGCTTTTATTGTGAAAAACAGGCTCTGTCCTGAGCTTTCCTGAAAAAAGGATATTTACTCTCTGGGCTGGGGCTTTTATTTTGAAAAATGAACCTAATCCTGAGTTTCCTGGGCTTTTTTTAAAATTTATTTTTTTGTGCCAAATGAAACTTTTTCTTACCTTTGTTTGAATTAATTTGAAATAACTTCAAAAGGTAAAACACTAGAGGAACAAACTTCACCAAATCCACACAGCCCCCTCCCTCCAACCCATTACCCCACACTTATTTCAAGATGAATGTCAACATATCTACAGTACTGACATGGGGACATTCACACCTGACAGCCGCTCCACTAGTGCCTTGCTCAAAGACACTTCAACAGTTACTACGTTACTCACACTGCTTGGCACTTTCTAACACTGTTTCCCACGATCTGTCCCAAACCATAAGAAGTCATTAATAGCACCTAACGAGGAACAACTAGAGGCATTATGATCATCACGAGACATTTCAAACCTGTTGATATGATCAGAGGTGCATTAGTGTTCATGCTCACTGCTCAAAACTAGCATGTCCAAGACTCTTGCGAGAGAGAAAGAATATATATAGTAACAGTTGAACAGTACAATACAAGGCCATGAACGTATCGGAAAGGAACCCATGCAAGTATCAAAGAAGGTCGTGATCAATGATCCGTTAAATGCCGTGTGACCGTTCAAGTAATGGAAAAGGCGCTGAAGAAATGAAAAACGGACTTCGATCATTTGAGAGATTCGCCCGCTACATTCGAAAGGAAATGTCTCGATAATGACAACATCTACGGTGGCTGACGGGTTCAAAACGCGCTACAGCGTCCCGACACACTTCCTTCAGGAGGTCAACGCGAAAAACACGAATGTTCCACACGAAGAAACCTCTTCAGCAACTCGAGGAGACAGCGTCTACTAGAAGCTGCAGAAACCAAGCGCTGACGAAGCTCAGAACACAACGAGACCAGGGGACACTAAAGAGTGACGCACACACAGCTGGGAGACCAGGGGACACTAAAGAGTGACGGACACAGCTTTTTAGTGTCAGCTGTGTGTGTCACTCTCTAATATCCCCTGGTCTCCCAGCTGTGTGCGTCAATCTTTAGTGTCCCCTGGTCTCCCAGCTGTGTGCGTCAATCTTTAGTGTCGCCTGGTCTCCCAGCTGTGTGCGTCAATCTTTAGTGTCCCCTGGTCTCCCAGCTGTGTGCGTCAATCTTTAGTGTCGCCTGGTCTCCCAGCTGTGTGCGTCAATCTTTAGTGTCCCCTGGTCTCCAGCTGTGTGCGTCAATCTTTAGTGTCGCCTGGTCTCCCAGCTGTGTGCGTCAATCTTTAGTGTCCCCTGGTCTCCCAGCTGTGTGCGTCACTCTTTAGCGTCCCCTGGTCTCCCAGCTGTCTGCATCACTCTTTAGTGTCCCCTGGTCTCCAGCTGTGTGCGTCACTCTTTAGCGTCCCCTGGTCTCCCAGCTGTCTGCCTCTTTAGTGTCCCCTGGTCTCCAGCTGTGTGCGTCAGTCTTTAGCGTCCCCTGGTCTCCCAGCTGTGTGCGTCTCTCTTTAGTGTCCCCTGGTCTCCCAGCTGTGTGCGTCACTCTTTAGCGTCCCCTGGTCTCCCAGCTGTGTGCGTCACTCTTTAGCGTCCCCTGGTCTCCCAGCTATGTGTGTCACTCTGTAGCGTCCACTGGTCTCCCAGCTGTGTGCGTCTCTCTTTAGTGTCCCCTGGTCTCGTTGTGTTCTGAGCTTCTTCAGCGTTTGGTTTCTGCAGCTTTTAGTAAGCGCTGCGCATGTCTCCTCGAGTTGCTGCATGTTTTCTAAATGTTGTGGCGTTTTCTCCTGATGGAGGACGTGTGGCTCGTTGCAGCGTTAGCGCCTGTCGGCCTCCATACGAACACGACCAAGAAGTCAATACAACTTGGAATGAAAATGAAAAAACACATGATTTTCAGTCTGGGCTTCTGTCACAGAAAGTGCTCAAAGAGTTTGAACACACGATGGAGGAATGCCAGAGTTCAATAGAGATGGATTACTTTGCACCAGTGTTGGTTCAAGATGCAAACGCCGTCAGAAATCCTCCTGAAATCAACACTTCCTCTCGTGAAGGAGGCGATGGCAAAGGTTTGTTTGGCAGAACGCCTTCTTTATATTCCATCCATCGAGGGTCTTTATCCCCCTTATTTAAATTAAATAAAGTGCAAGGTGTGCTCCGCTAAAGGGCTGTTGTTCAATTTCGGGGTCACACCTTTCTCCTCCACAGATCCTTTTTTCTTCCAGGTATAATAACAATTCATACACTCACACACACTCACACACACACACACACACACACACACGAGCGCGCACACCTGTTCTGTGCCAACAGCAGAAGCACCGCTGTTGTTTCTCCTTCGCCGGAAAAAAACTGCAGTCAGCGCCAGGCAGTGGTGTTGCCGTTAAGAGATGAAGTGGCACAGGGGTGTGTTTGAAAGGGACTCAGAAAGTAGTCCCATAAAGCACTTGATTATGTCCGGGTGATATCCTTGCACTCCACTGGGCTGTGTCCACATTGGGGGAGGAAAAGGGGGGAGAGTAGCACCGGCTGCTAAGCTACGACCGGTCAAATGTGCAGCACAGGCAGAGAGTTTCTTTTTAAAGCCATGCAGTTTATTTTAGATCATCCATAGCAACCGGCAGAAAGCGTCTTGTGTCTCTAAAGGAAGACGGGAGGCAGGATTTCACACAACAACAACAACAACAATAACAACAACAACAACAACAGAGGAGCTGCTGTTGGCTTCCCTTTGTGGAGATACGAAGTGACAGACAGTGCTGCATGCTCTCGGAAAGCACCGGCAAACTGGTGAAAGAGGTGAGGGCGGGACGAGAATCCACTTTTTTAAATAAGAGGCAAAACGAAAAGCAGAAAAAGAAATGGAGGCTGAAAAGAATAACTGTGAGGATGGAGAAAGTGTGTTATCCTCCGTCTCCTCAAGGTGGAGACTCAACCTTAAGGCAATGCATAGCCCTTTGGAAGCATTGGCACATGCATGGAAACACACACACACACGTCTGCATGTAAAGGTGTGTGTGTGTGTGAGGGGAAAGACGTTAAGAACACATTTCTGAAGCGAACGTGGGGGCAGGAATGTGTTCAGAGATTTTAAACATTGTCTTATCATCCACAAATATGTGTCGGCCGTCAAAAACCCTCCAGAAGCAAAAAGAAGCTAGAGAATTCAACTCCTGAAGAAATTGCGGTGTGAATGCTGAAATCTGACTGCGGTCAGGAATTTGGGAGAAGAAGCGAATCAAACTCAGTCGAAGAACATATGGAGGAAGGCTCCCAGCTTCACACCAAACAAGAGAATGCCATTCTGAAGAGATTGCGGTGTGAATGCTGTATGACGCCAAACGGCAATGCTGGCTTAAACGTGATGACTTCTGTAGCTACGTTTGGATGAATTGTGGGTAATATTTCTGGGAATGATGGATGTTCAAAGTAATAGCGCGCATGTCTTAATCGAGCTGAATGTTAGGATGTATCAACAGAGTCTCTGCGATGCAAAACGTGGGAGAAGAAGGCAATCGAAAAACGTGTCAGAACTTTCAAAAAAGTTGAAAAACATAATGTTGTGTTTCTCAGCATTCACACCCAATAAGAACAGACACAGTGAGCTCCCGCCATGTTTGGAGGATCGCAGCCCGAGTAGATTGATGCAAACAGATGAGCGTCAGGTGTTGCACTCAGATCAAAGATGGCGGTTAGTCAGATGTTGGATTGAGGTTGGATCCAGATCAAAGATGGCGGTTAGTCAGATGTTGGATTGGTGTTGGATCCAGATCAAAGATGGCGGTTAGTCGGATGTTGGATGGATGTTGGATCCAGATCAAAGATGGCGGTTAGTCGGATGTTGGATGGATGTTGGATCCAGATCAAAGATGGCGGTTTGTCCGATGTTGGATTGATGTTGGATCCAGATCAAAGATGGCGGTTAGTCGGATGTTGGATGGATGTTGGATCCAGATCAAAGATGGCGGTTAGTCGGATGTTGGATGGATGTTGGATCCAGATCAAAGATGGCGGTTAGTCGGATGTTGGATTGATGTTGGACTCAGATCAAAGATGGCGGTTAGTCGGATGTTGGATTGATGTTGGACTCAGATCAAAGATGGCGGTTAGTCAGATGTTGGATTGAGGTTGGATCCAGATCAAAGATGGCGGTTAGTCGGATGTTGGATGGATGTTGGATCCAGATCAAAGATGGCGGTTAGTCGGATGTTGGATGGATGTTGGATCCAGATCAAAGATGGCGGTTAGTCGGATGTTGGATGGATGTTGGATCCAGATCAAAGATGGCGGTTTGTTGGATTGGTGTTGGATCCAGATCAAAGATGGCGGTTTGTTGGATGGATGTTGGATCCAGATCAAAGATGGCGGTTTGTCCGATGTTGGATCCAGATCAAAGATGGCGGTTAGTCCGATGTTGGATGGATGTTGGATCCAGATCAAAGATGGCGGTTTGTTGGATTGATGTTGGATCCAGATCAAAGATGGCGGTTAGTCAGATGTTGGATTGATGTTGGATCCAGATCAAAGATGGCGGTTAGTCAGATGTTGGATTGGTGTTGGATCCAGATCAAAGATGGCGGTTAGTCAGATGTTGGATTGGTGTTGGATCCAGATCAAAGATGGCGGTTAGTCAGATGTTGGATGGATGTTGGATCCAGATCAAAGATGGCGGTTTGTTGGATTGATGTTGGATCCAGATCAAAGATGGCGGTTAGTCAGATGTTGGATTGATGTTGGATCCAGATCAAAGATGGCGGTTAGTCAGATGTTGGATTGGTGTTGGATCCAGATCAAAGATGGCGGTTAGTCCGATGTTGGATGGATGTTGGATCCAGATCAAAGATGGCGGTTTGTTGGATTGATGTTGGATCCAGATCAAAGATGGCGGTTTGTCCGATGTTGGATCCAGATCAAAGATGGCGGTTTGTCCGATGTTGGATCCAGATCAAAGATGGCGGTTTGTCCGATGTTGGATCCAGATCAAAGATGGCGGTTTGTTGGATTGATGTTGGATCCAGATCAAAGATGGCGGTTTGTCAGATGTTTGTGAGCGCCGTGGAGGTGATGAGGCGCACAGTGAGCGTTCCCGGCAGATCGTTGTCTTGACGGCTGCCTTTGTCTCGGAGGTGGAGGGTTTGATTCTCCTGGCGCTCGTTCGGGTCGCTGAACAGGATCACCTGACCCAGGAAGGTGTCCACGATCATGTTCTTGTTGTAGATCTGGAAGAGAGGGAAAGGAGTCTTCAAAGTGTATACAAAATAACAGTCACTTACATTAGTGCAAGACTGTCCATAGCAGCGTAACAAGTGTCTGAGTGTGTGTGTGTGTGTGTGTGTGTGTGTGTGTGTGTGTGTGTGTGTGTGGGGGGGGGGGTAGGGGCAGTGTACTTTTTTTTACAGTTTTTGAAGAGACTGTTATTTTGTATCAATTGTTGTGCTTTTTTAAAAATCTGCAATGGATCAAATACTTAATTCCTCCTAAGTCGTTGTTAATGAAAGCTAGATGGCGTGCTTCAGAGGCAGAGAGACGGCTCACCTCGATGTGGATTCCTTCTTTGGGTTTCTTGCGGTAAAACAGGCCTTTGATGTCGAAGTTTGGGCAGCGAGTGTCCTTATAAACCGGCGATCGAACCCTCTCTCCTTCACAGGTGATGATCACGTACGGATCCACAACTGAAGGAGATAAAAAGCATTTAAATTCAGACGCTGTGATTACCGTCGTTTATCTGCTGCATGTCACCCTCTGATTGGAAGCGCTGATTCAGCACGGATTCATTTTGTTATCAACACATCTCAAGGTCGTCATCTCAAGAGGTCTTAGTGCGATTAAAAAAACTGAATTTAATTAAGACGATGTTTTGGGCCTCAGCGTTTTCTGTATGAGTTCTGCCTGATGAAAGTTTTAATTAGTTATATCAATGTTTGATCTATAAAATAAAGAACAATTAGTCATAATGTCCCACAGGCCAAGGTACATGTTGTCTGTTTCTTTTCAAACCTGAAGATAATCAATCCATTTTCATAATACAAAACAAAGAACGCATTTCCAAAGTTTACGAGGGTCGGAAATGTTGCATTTGTTCAGCTTTTTTTTAGGTTTCAGTGAATCCAGTCCAAAGGAGCCTCAACGGAGCCTCATCGGAGCCTCATCGGAGCCTCAACGGAGCCTCATCGGAGCCTCATCGGAGCCTCATCGGAGCCTCATCGGAGCCTCATCGGAGCCTCATCGGAGCCTCATCGGAGCCTCATCGAAACTAGAGTGAAGTTCGTGTTGTTCATCAGCAACAGGAGAAGTACTAATATTACTAACACTAATATTAAAGCCACTGTGTCACGTTGAGGTCTCGTTTTGAAGTTGTGACTCTTCAGGTGTGTAATCAGGTCCATCATTTGTTGATATATAATTTGTAAGTCAATAATATTTTGGTTTATCAATTTGATTCTGCTTAAGTTTGTAGAGTATCATAATTATCTTGTTTCATTTCATTATTATTATAATTGTTTGTATTATTGTTTTTCACGTTCAAAATAAATCAAATCAAAAAATATATACTTTGACTATAATAACATGAAAAACCGGCTGTTTCTCTCTACAGGTGAGGGGCTGTTTCTCTCTACAGGTGAGGGGCTGTTTCTCTGTTTCTCTCTACAGGTGAGGGGCTGTTTCTCTCTACAGGTGAGGGGCTGCTTCTCTCTACAGGTGAGGGGCTGTTTCTCTCTACAGGTGAGGGGCTGCTTCTCTCTACAGGTGAGGGGCTGCTTCTCTCTACAGGTGAGGGGCTGTTTCTCTGTTTCTCTCTACAGGTGAGGGGCTGTTTCTCTGTTTCTCTCTACAGGTGAGGGGCTGTTTCTCTCTACAGGTGAGGGGCTGTTTCTCTCTACAGGTGAGGGGCTGTTTCTCTCTACAGGTGAGGGGCTGCTTCTCTCTACAGGTGAGGGGCTGCTTCTCTCTACAGGTGAGGGGCTGTTTCTCTGTTTCTCTCTACAGGTGAGGGGCTGTTTCTCTGTTTCTCTCTACAGGTGAGGGGCTGTTTCTCTCTACAGGTGAGGGGCTGTTTCTCTCTACAGGTGAGGGGCTGTTTCTCTCTACAGGTGAGGGGCTGTTTCTCTGTTTCTCTCTACAGGTGAGGGGCTGTTTCTCTGCGTCTCTCTACAGGTGAGGGGCTGTTTCTCTGCTTCTCTCTACAGGTGAGGGGCTGTTTCTCTGCGTCTCTCTACAGGTGAGGGGCTGTTTCTCTGTTTCTCTCTACAGGTGAGGGGCTGTTTCTCTGTTTCTCTCTACAGGTGAGGGGCTGTTTCTCTGCTTCTCTCTACAGGTGAGGGGCTGCTTCTCTCTACAGGTGAGGGGCTGTTTCTCTGCTTCTCTCTACAGGTGAGGGGCTGTTTCTCTCTACAGGTGAGGGGCTGTTTCTACACTAAAGGTGAGGGGCTGTTTCTCTGCAGACTTCATCTAAACTAAGGGTCCCAGCAGGGGGCGCTGTGGTACCTCGGCCTTTGATCAGAAGTCTTTCCTTGCTGGGATTGAGGAGGTGAAGCTCTGTTAACAGGAGTTTAAAACAGGAACATGAGCATCAACAAGCAGCACACAGTGGGGTCAGGAGGGAAGAAGATACTGATTGGCTAAAAGAGCTGTTTTGTTTAATGTAGGTTTGACTGTGTGTGAGGACCCGAGGAAGAATAGCCAACGCTCTTGCTAATGCTAATGGAGATCCTCATAAAGAATAAAGGATCGTACCTCCGTTGTTCTCCTGGCCCTGCAGACCCTCAGCGTTCATCACGTGGACCTGAGTGACGAGCTGAGGGTATCCACACATCCCCGTCCAGCAGGTCTGAGGGGGCTCGTCCAGAGTCAGCTCTCTGGGGGGGGGGGGGGGGCACAGGGTCAGAAAACTCTACCTGGGACTAAGATGGTACTACATTTGGACTTAAAGGCAGAGATGGCAAAAGTACACACATCCTTTACTCAAGTAGAAGTACAGATACTCATGTTTAAAAATACTCTGGTGAAAGTAGAAGTACTGACTAAACTTCTTTACTCAAGTGAAAGTAAAGAGGCTTTGAAGTGTACTTCAGTAAAAAGTACCCATAACTAGCAGCTGTTTTAAAGAGTACCTGACCTCCCTTTATATCAATAGAACAATAATGTCATTGTTAGCTAATGAATGTTTCCATGCTGAACAACGGCAACATGACAACGTTTCCATTGGTCCCTCTTCTTTAGAGAAGACCAGGAAGTGATGGATACACGGATCGTGTTCAAATCAATAGGCACGCAATGACTCTAAAGAATAATGATCACGCATCAAACACACATTCAGACTAAAGGAACCAGCTGTTTGGGAAATGAGAGAAGTAGAAAGTACAGGTATTTGAGTTCAACATGTAAGAAGTAGAAAGTACAGGTATTTGAGTTCAACATGTAAGAAGTAGAAAGTACAGGTATTTGAGTTCAACATGTGAGAAGTAGAAAGTACAGGTATTTGAGTTCAACATGTAAGAAGTAGAAAGTACAGGTATTTGGGTTCAACATGTAAGAAGTAGAAAGTACAGGTATTTGAGTTCAACATGTAAGAAGTAGAAAGTACAGGTATTTGGGTTCAACATGTAAGAAGTAGAAAGTACAGGTATTTGGGTTCAACATGTAAGAAGTAGAAAGTACAGGTATTTAATAATAATAATAACTTGAATTTATATAGCGCCTTTCAAGGGACCCAAGGTCGCTTTACAAGTAATAGGCAAAAAACAACATAACAAAACAAAAGTCAGACAGACAAAACAACAGATCGATTTAGGGGCCGAAAGCCTTGGCAAACAGATGGGTCTTGAGGGCCCCTTTGAAGGCATCGAGTGTGGGGATGTTGCGAATCTCCGCAGGGAGAGCGTTCCAGAGGGTGGGGGCTGCCACGCTGAAGGCTCTGTCCCCAAAGGTTCGCAGTTTGGTGCGGGGGGTGGTAAGCAGGCCGGAGTCTGAGGACCGCAGGTTCCGGGGTGGGGCATGTGGGTGAAGGATGTCCGATAGGTACTGGGGGGCAAGGGCATGGAGGGACTTGTAGGTAAGGAGGAGGACTTTGTATGATATGCGGGACTTGACCGGCAACCAGTGTAGGTGGATGAGGGTGGGAGTGATGTGCTGCCACGGCTTTGTGTGTGTGAGGACCCTAGCAGCACAGTTTTGGACATACTGGAGCCTGTCCAGGGTTTTGTTGGGAACCCCGAACAGGACACCATTGCAGTAGTCCAAGCGTGTGGTGACAAATGCATGCACCAGGGTTTCGGCAACCGACTCCGAGAGTGACGGTCGGAGTCTGGCAATGTTCCTCAGGTGGAAAAATGCCGACTTGGTCACAGACTTGACGTGTGAATGGAAGGAAAGGGTGGAATCAAGGATGACACCCAGGTTGCGGGCTTCAGGAGATGGGGAGATGGAGCAGCCGTCAACCTCGAGGATGAAGTCACCAACCTTCTGGAGCAGGGCCTTGGGTGCCACAACCATGAGCTCTGTTTTCTCAAAAAAACTCAACATGTAAGAAGTAGAAAGTACAGGTATTTGTGTTCAACATGTAAGAAGTAGAAAGTACAGGTATTTGGGTTCAACATGTAAGAAGTAGAAAGTACAGGTATTTGTGTTCAACATGTGAGAAGTAGAAAGTACAGGTATTTGAGTTCAACATGTAAGAAGTAGAAAGTACAGGTATTTGGGTTCAACATGTGAGAAGTAGAAAGTACAGGTATTTGAGCTCAACATGTAAGAAGTAGAAAGTACAGGTATTTGGGTTCAACATGTAAGAAGTAGAAAGTACAGGTATTTGTGTTCAACATGTAAGAAGTAGAAAGTACAGGTATTTGAGTTCAACATGTAAGAAGTAGAAAGTACAGGTATTTGGGTTCAACATGTAAGAAGTAGAAAGTACAGGTATTTGAGTTCAACATGTAAGAAGTAGAAAGTACAGGTATTTGGGTTCAACATGTAAGAAGTAGAAAGTACAGGTATTTGAGTTCAACATGTAAGAAGTAGAAAGTACAGGTATTTGAGTTCAACATGTAAGAAGTAGAAAGTACAGGTATTTGTGTTCAACATGTAAGAAGTAGAAAGTACAGGTATTTGTGTTCAACATGTAAGAAGTAGAAAGTACAGGTATTTGAGTTCAACATGTAAGAAGTAGAAAGTACAGGTATTTGAGTTCAACATGTAAGAAGTAGAAAGTACAGGTATTTGAGTTCAACATGTAAGAAGTAGAAAGTACAGGTATTTGAGTTCAACATGTAAGAAGTAGAAAGTACAGTTATTTGAGTTCAACATGTAAGAAGTAGAAAGTACAGGTATTTGAGTTCAACATGTAAGAAGTAGAAAGTACAGGTATTTAGGTTCAACATGTAAGAAGTCAAAGTAAAAAGTCGTCAGAAAAATAAGTAGTGGAGTAAGGTACTGATACTAGAAAAATGTACTTAAGTAAAGTAACTTCTTTACTTCTACTTGAGAAAGAAGTTTAGTCAATACTTCTACTTTTACCAGAGTATTTTTAAACACCAGTATCTGTACTTCTACTTGAGTAAAGGATGTGTACTTTGTGGTCAGGTGATATGACATCAGATTTACTTGCAGTCTGAAGGCACGTCAGTGAAGACCCTCAGCAGGAAGTCTCCCTGCTG
This sequence comes from Harpagifer antarcticus, assembly GCA_902827135.1. Lineage (NCBI taxonomy): Eukaryota > Metazoa > Chordata > Actinopteri > Perciformes > Harpagiferidae > Harpagifer > Harpagifer antarcticus. The sequence goes on from CADEHL010000063.1 coordinate 40,096, forward strand.
CCCGGGGTCGAAGGTCGTGGGGATGATGACGTAACGCCCCTCCTGCATCTCCTTCCTGAGGAACACGCAGCGGGAGTTTATGTAAATCGATCCGGCAACTTTCTGCTGAGCCGAGTGCATCCGGTACTTCCTGTTCAGCTCCACCTGCAGCAGGAAGGGGAGGAGTTACTCACCGTCCATGCTTTTATCTTCAATATACTGGACTACGGTAATGGTGTCTTTACAGGTCTCACTAAAAAGTTCAGTCCTGCAAATTCAGAACGCCTCACTAACACGAAGAAAGTGGATCACATCACTCCAGTTCTGAAGTTTCTATTGACATGAATAGAGACTTTTTTATTATATATGTTGCATTGTTGGAGGAGCTCAGGTCAGAAGGCTTTCATTGGCATTTCTACCCTGTAGCTTTGAGCATAGGACAATGCAACCTTTGAATCTTGAATCTTTGAATTTGAAGTCTTTACACTGGCTTCCTGTCCGTCAAATAATTGGTTTCAAAATACCGCTTCAACTCTGACTACTTTTAAATCCAGGCTGAAGACTTTTCTTTTAGCCGCTGCTTTTAATTGAACTATTCACATCTCACACTGCACGGTAGCTTGTATCCATGTACCCGTGTACCCGTGTCATTGTTTGTTGATGTTTTATTATCTCTGCTTTTAAAAGAGTGTTTTTAAATGCTATTTTATATGATGTTTCTGCTGCACTATTTCTTTATGCTCTTAATGTATTTAGATTTTTGAAACGCACTTTGAATTGCCTTGTGTTGAAAGGTGCTATATACACTTGCCTTGCTGAGGGGTTTGTTTGGTTGGTTTGTATTGGTGTTTACAGAGTGTGTATTCCTACCCGGTGAATATCGAATCCGATGGCCAGGTTTTCCCCTTTCCCCTCTTTGGGGGTGGCTCTCTTCTCTTTTTGCTGTAAGCAGATCAGAACCTCGTCCTCCAGCTTCTTCACATCGAACACGTACTGAGAAGAGACATCACATGTTTCTATATATAACACCCACATAGAGGGGTGGAGGTATCCAGGGGCATAAGGCCGTTTTTTAATAGTGTAAGAAATTAAAATCAATATTGAATGACGTAATTTAGCTTAAACACACAGTAAGCTTAAAACGGTTTTATTCTGAAAACATTTCCGGTTAAGTTTACTTTGAAAAGCTGTATTGAAAGGCGTTGCCGTTGTCAACAGCGACCACTTCCGGTTTTACGTAAACGATTACAGCCGTTAAAATGTCATGAATGAGTGTATGAGGGGAAAGGCGTATACAATGAACACTCAACGTCTAAATCCTCTGTTATGCGCGACATCGGACACAGAAGAAGAGGTGGAGGACCCCCTACGTCACATTGAAAGGAGGAGCCAAGGAATAGATAAAGGCCGTTTCTCAATCTCGAGAAAACTGGCTTCCAAGCCAATATTTCAAGGATGCTACGTCATCGAGTGCCGCCGAAGGACTGTTCCAATCTCCAGCATACTTGAAATTCCACCGAGGCCGCGTCCTTGGTTTGGGGGTAATTTCGAGGCTGCACATGGGTAGACTTCGCGTCCTTCAAATCCCCACAATGCTATGCGCACGGACCAATTTCCCCAAATCTGTGGCGGAAAATGTAAGGCGGGGCCTCTCATATGACCGAATAACAGGAAGGATTCTTGCCTCGCTTCTGAAGGAAGTGACTCGGAAGACATGTGCTACCAAGCAAGCATCCTCGCGATTGAGAAACGGCCACAGACTGGGAACAACGTGATCTCAGTCTCTCTCCATCGCTGCAGCCTCGGGACCACAGCTGTTGTCCCAATACCTCTCTGTTTGTTTCAGAACCAGCTTCTTAATTAAAGTGCCAATTTGAACCTTTTCAGAGACTCCATTAGTCTCTTATTTTAAACTTCCTCCTGGACAACGAACACAATCCAACAATAGTTACATTAAACTATAATTAATTAACAACATAAACAACCTCCAAATCTGAGGCCATGGTTCTCAGCAGGAAACCGATGGATTGTCCACTCCAAGTAGGGAATGAGTCCTTACCCCAAGTGAAGGAGTTCAAGTATCTCGGGGTCTTGTTCTCGAGTGAGGGAACAATGGAGCGTGAGATGGGCCGGAGAATCGGAGCAGCGGGAGCGGTACTGCAGTCGCTTTACCGCACCGTTGTGACGAAAAGGGAGCTGAGCCAGAAGGCAAAGCTCTCTGTCTACCGGGCCATTTCCCTTCCTACCCTCACCTCTGGTCCTGAAGGATGGGTCAGGACCCAAAGAACCAGATCGCGGATACAAGCGGCCGAGATGGGTTTTCTCCGCAGGGTGGCTGGTGTCTCCCTTAGGGATAAGGTGAGAAGTTCGGTCATCCGGGAGGGACTCGGAGTTGAGCCGCTCCTCCTTCGCGTCGAAAGGAGCCAGTCGAGGTGGTTCGGGCACCTAGTTAGGATGCCACCTGGGCGCCTCCCTAGGGAGGTGTTCCAGGCACGTCCAGCTGGGAGGAGACCAAGGGGTAGACCTAGGACCAGGTGGAGGGATTATATCTCTTCGCTGGCCTGGGAGCGCCTTGGGATCCCCCAGTCAGAGCTGGTTGATGAGGGGAAAGGAAGTTTGGGGCTCTCTGCTGGAACTGCTACCCCCGAGACCCGACCACGGATAAGCGGAAGAAGATGGATGGATGGATGGAAGGACCGTTGCGAAATCCGGCAGATTTTGATAGATCGGGTCACACATGCGGTGACATTTTGCTGATCATACTAACATACTTTTACCTTTCTAAATGCAGGACTTGTACCTGCAGTAATAGTATTTAGGCTGTGTTAATAGTGACCTCACAACAGGATGTAAACACTGACCTGGGGGCTCTGCAGGAAGCTGGCTTTGTGGTTGATGCATCCTCCTGATCGGTTTCGCAGAGGATCCTGACGGTGGACCCAGGATCCTCGCATCACCTCCTCCTCCCAGGTTTTGTGGATGCTCAGGTACGACGTGTTGATGAGGCGGCACATGATCAGGTCCGTGAAATACTGGCAGAAATCATCGAAGGTCATCCTGCAGGAGGAGGAGAGAGGAGAGACCAACGAGAGGGAAGAAGATTGAGAGAAGAAGAAGAGCTTCACACAGGTTTAAAAACGGAGGAAATGAAAAGGGGGAGACGTTAAAGGAGGACGAGGATTTCAGGTGCTGAAGATGTGACCATTTACCTTAAAGTATTCCGTTTATTTTACGGTGGAAACGCCTTGAAGGAATAGCTTTCCGAAGTGCACTTGTTGTTATTTGAGAAGATTGATACCACATCCTGATGCTATCGCTAGGTTAGCTTAACTTAGCTTAGCATGTAAACTGAACACAGTCTGTCTTCTTCCCCTCTTCACTTTAGTGTTTACTTCCTTTCCTTCTCTTGTTCTCTTTTCTATACTTTTAGTATAAGGTTTAGTAAAGTTTAGTCATCATGAATAATAGTGAAAAACTATAAAAGGTACAATTACAAAAGTAGTTTTTGGATGAATTAAATCTAGTGTTTGTTGTCCACACGTTAAATTGACCGGACTTCTTTCTGCGGATTGATATGACTGCATATTGTCCATTTATCCGCCTCAGCAACGGTATGTATTCCTTAGCAACGGTCTGTTTTCATTAGCAACGGTATGTATTCCTTAGCAACGGTCTGTTTTCATTAGCAACGGTATGTATTCCTTAGCAACGGTATGTTTTCCTTAGCAACTGTCTGTTCTCCTTAGCAACTGTCTGTTCTTCTTTATAACGTCTGCTCTCCTTAGTAACAGTGTCTTTTCCTTAGCAACGGTCTGCTCTCCTTAGCAACGGTCTGCTAGAAAAATATAACCAACCTCTGGAATGTCCAAATGGACCAATCAGAATCGAGTATTCATCTAGGCTGTAATAACACTTTACATCACTATCAGTTTCAAACAATTCAACAAAGAACACATACTACATTTTAAATTGTTTTACTTTGTCAGCACCATCTCAAAAATAATGGGGTCAACGCTAACAAAATAAAACAGCAAAAAATAAATAAACAGCAAAATAAATGTTGATATATTTTGTTTAAGTATATATTTATGTTTCTCACCAGAACTCTCCGTCGTCCTGCACGGTGACTCCCAGCTTCTCTCTCTCACTCTTGCTCACCTTGTTCCACTCCTCCGAACTGCAGAGAACACACACACACACACACACACACACACACACACACACACACACACACACACACACACACACACACACACACACACACACACACACACACACACACACACACACACACACACACACACACACCATTAGTAGATGAACAAAAAAACAACTACTTTGATAATTGATTAATCGTTTAAGATGTTTTTAATACAAAAATTGCAGAAAATGTAGCCTTTAAAAAAAATTAAACATGCTTTTTTCATATTAAACTGAATCTTTTTGAGACACAGACATTTAAAGACATCTCCTTGGACTTCGAGGAACTGGGATTGGCATATTTTTGATTGTTTTCTGAAATTTGACATGGTAAAAAACTAATCTAGAATGTAAACGGCAGATTTAACGATAATATAAAAGATAAAAAAGTAGCATCCCTCTTTGTGAATCCTTAAATAATCATACACAGCAAGTGTAGTAAGTTCAAATACATGATGTAGGTGTCTACCAGTCGATGGTGTCTACCCCTCCTGGCCCCGTTATGTTAAACAGTCAGCTGTGTGTTGTGAATCACAACAGTGTGTATTCACTGCTCTTTACAGGAAGCATTATCTGTGTGTGTTTACGTCTGTGTTTATAATTCACTCACAAGTCTGCGTCTCAACAGCCTGTCAGACTCCATACACCACTTTTTTTTTTAACAAACCAGAGATAAATTATTCAGTGCCAGCGAGCGAATGATTGAGGAAGAGGAGCGATGACTCACGTCTCTTTAATTCCATCTTTCTTTTCTTCGGCCTCATCAATAATTCAGACTCCATTATGATCCGGCTTCAGCACCACCCTGTTTGTTTCACTGAGTCTGAGAGGCACAGATTCAAGAGATATTCCTCCATCTGAGCAGAGGGCGGTTCAGTGATGATATATGCTTGTAGAGGACCCTGAAGGCAGCATCTCCCTGGTTCCCTCTACAAAAATCTAATGCGGTTAATAAGTGTTTTTGGATTATTGCAGAAAAATAATGCTAAAGGCGGCTAATGTTGGGCTATAAAAGAACTCGAGCACGGTCACATGACTTCACGTCACCACCGCTAAGCTAAAGGAGGCTAATGTTGGGCTATAAAGGAACTACAGCACGGTCACATGACTTCACGTCACCACCGCTAAGCTAAAGGAGGCTAATGTTGGGCTATAAAGGAACTACAGCACGGTCACATGACTTCACGTCACCACCGCTAAGCTAAAGGTGGCTAATGTTGGGCTATAAAGGAACTACAGCACGGTCACATGACTTCACATCACCACCGCTAAGCTAAAGGAGGCTAATGTTGGGCTATAAAAGAACTCGAGCACGGTCACATGACTTCACGTCACCACCGCTAAGCTAAAGGAGGCTAATGTTGGGCTATAAAGGAACTACTGCACGGTCACATGACTTCACGTCACCACCGCTAAGCTAAAGGAGGCTAATGTTGGGCAATAAAGGAACTACAGCACGGTCACATGACTTCACGTCACCACCGCTAAGCTAAAGGAGGCTAATGTTGGGCTATAAAGGAACTACAGCACGGTCACATGACTTCACGTCACCACCGCTAAGCTAAAGGAGGCTAATGTTGGGCTATAAAGGAACTACAGCACGGTCACATGACTTCACGTCACCACTGCTAAGCTAAAGGAGGCTAATGTTGGGCTATAAAGGAATTAAAGCACGGTCACATGACTTCACGTCACCACCGCTAAGCTAAAGGAGGCTAATGTTGGGCTATAAAGGAACTAGAGCACAGTCACATGACTTCACGTCACCACCGCTAAGCTAAAGGCGGCTAATGTTGGGCCGTTTTTTTTATTCACCAGTGAGGTATTTCATGATGTATTTTATGTCGTAGAACGACACGTTAAAATCTCTTCCTTCCAAGACCTTATTTCAGGCTAACCACCAAAAACATGTCCAAAAAACCATTGAAGAGCAGGAAGTGTTAAAAAGCTGACACCTTTCTGGGTTTAGGACTCATTCCTGCCCCACTCTATTACCTTTTGCCATCAGAAGTAGTGTCTGACTCTGAACTAAACAAATCTCTACTAGGGAGAAATAAAAGCCACCTGATTGAAGACCCAGTCATTCTGATTCTCCTAAACATTGAATTGAAGGTGAAGCATCTCCATTTCTGTTTTGACGGGAAAATGATTTCTGAGATGTACTGGCTGATGTGATTCTCAGAAATAGAAGACATGCTCCCACACAGGGAATAAATCCAGTCATGTCCTCTCCTCTCTGCGGCCCATTAGCTTGATTGCATCTCCATTTTTCATTGTCTGCATGACATTTCCCCTTTGTGCAGCCTGTGGGCATTGGATTTTTATTTATTTATTTGCTCGTTCACAGGCAGTGTCTTTAAGACAAGTTCGTCAATCCTCAAGGGACCAAAGGAGACCAGTGAGCTTAGACGTCTGGAAAATTAAATTAGTGAATCTAGTAGGTCACAGCAAGGTCACGTATGAAAGGACAAAGAGCTGGTTTGTCTGGAGCCTCAATCACCGTCCAGGACAGATAGAGGAAGATCGCTCAACTGTCCCAATCCATCCAAATGTAGCGTACATTTTAGCCACAATTTGAGAAAAAATCCATAAGAAAATAAGATTGAATGCCTGTTTGACTCCATTACTACAGTTCATCAGGGTAAGCAAGAGGTGGCGCGTATTCTCTCAAATTAGCAGAAGAGGTGACTTAATTAAAAAACTTGAACTGTGAAAACTATGTCGATAACTGGATGGAAATAAGATGTTTCTAACTGATCATGTATTAATGCGAGAAGACATTTTCTGAAGCAGATTAGAAGAAATGTGCGTTGAATTGTGATTGGTCAACCCGCTTAGAGATGTCCCGCCCCCTTAGCTTCTATGCCTATCACGTCCTATGAGCGCTAGCCAATAGGAGTTGTAGCTGATGCTCAAAGTGCCCTTATTTATTGTGAGTGCCTAATGTATGCTTGAACTTTGTTTTATTTTGTTAAAAAATTCTAAGAGTTATCTTTCCGGAAGTCATGTGACCTCCAGCCCCGGATGCTTACATTGTGTTTGTGAGAGAGTAAAACGGCGCTAAAAGTATCAACGATGTTAATAACGTGCCTCTTCTACTGCTGGTCTACTTGGCGAACACGTTTTCAGGGTGTTTCACAATTGTTCCAAGAGGTAAATTGGTGACATCAGTTTGTTTAGTTAGTAGTTAATAGTTGGTTAGTTAGTGGTTAATAGTTGGCTAGTTAGTAGTTGGTTAGTTAGTTAGTAGTTGGTTAGTTAGTAGTTAATAGTTGGTTAGTTAGTAGTTGTTTAGTTAGTAGCTAATAGTTGTTTAGTTAGTAGTTAATAGTTGGTTAGTTAGTTAGTAGTTAATAGTTGGCTAGTTAGTAGTTAATAGTTGTTTAGTTAGTAGTTGGTTAGTTAGTTAGTTAGTAGTTAATAGTTGTTTAGTTAGTAGTTGGTTAGTTAGTTAGTTAGTAGTTAATAGTTGTTTAGTTAGTAGTTGGTTAGTTAGTAGTTAATAGTTGTTTAGTTAGTAGTTAATAGTTGTTTAGTTAGTAGTTAATAGTTGGCTAGTTAGTAATTGGTTAGTAGTTAATAGTTAGTTAGTTAGTAGTTAATAGTTGGCTAGTTAGTAGTGAATAGTTGTTTAGTTAGTAGTTGGTTAGTTAGTAGTTAATAGTTGGCTAGTTAGTAGATAATAGTTGGTTAGTTAGTAGTTGGTTAGTTAGTAGTTAATAGTTGATTAGTTAATAGTTGTTTAGTTAGTAGTTGGTTAGTTAGTAGTTAATAGTTGCCTAGTTAGTAGTTAGTAGTTGGTTAGTTAGTAGTTAATAGTTGGTTAGTTAATAGTTGTTTAGTTAGTAGTTGGTTAGTTAGTAGTTAATAGTTGGCTAGTTAGTAGTTAATAGTTGGTTAGTTAGTAGTTGGTTAGTTAGTAGTTAATAGTTGGGTTAGTTAGTAGTTAATAGTTGGTTAGTTAGTAGTTGGTTAGTTAGTAGTTAATAGTTGGTTAGTTAATAGTTGGCTAGTTAGTAGTTGTTTAGTTAGTAGTTAATAGTTGGTTAGTTAGTAGTTAATAGTTGGCTAGTTAGTAGTTGTTTAGTTAGTAGTTAATAGTAGTTTACCTGTCGCTCCAGGGTCCGCTCCACTCCTTCTCTCCCCAGGGGTTCCTCATGCGGATCATGTGCAGTTTCTCTGACTTGAAGAAGGCCAGCAGCCCGTGACCGAGCCTCACTTTTTTCACGTCCGTCACGGCATAGGCGTGGCCTTTCACCAGACCGCAGTCCAGCCGCGCCTCCATGTCCTCTATCGTGGTCGCCTGGGGGAGAGAAAAACAACAACGGGAGGATTTAAAGCTGGAAAACGTATGTGGATCTCCGGAAATATGGAAAATACAAAGACTGGCAGAGTTGCATCACGGGCTTCAATGTCGAAAAGCAAAATATTTGTCAGAGCTTTACATTGATCTTTATTATTTAAGAGTTAAACATTTATTTTCTAGCTGTTTTTACATATATTAAAGGTTTTATTATTAAGATAAGAAGTACTTTATTGATCCCAGTTTGGTAAATGTTTGCATTGCAGCAGCATAAAAAGACAAGGCATTAGAGGAATTAAAAATGTAATTATTGATCCCAATTAGGAGCCAATAGCATAAGCATAACATATAAACATCTCAAAATAGAAAATAAAAACAGAACTTTAAAGTAAAATATATATATACATGATGACAGTGGAAGATATATATATCAGAAGACTGTCCATGAACGGCAATTGCAGCTCACAAAATATAGAAGTATGATATTATTAACATGGAGTGTGAAAAAAATAACATCTTATTAAATTAAATATCAACGTACAGTGTGAAAACACTTTATACAGATGGATGAATTATGACTTTCTAATGTTAACGTGTCAAAGGTGCCCAAATACACCTTCAAAATAATAGCATGAAAACTTCTTTAACTAACTATTAGTAATTACTAAATAATAATAAATGTATTATAAACAAAAACAGCGTAAGAATTTCTTGCTGGTTTTCCTTTAGGTTTTTGCCACTACAATATTGATTCGTAAAACATTGCTTTATTACCAAATGCATCTTAAATCGTTCATTTAGAGAGGCCACTGGATGGCTCTTTTTCTTTGTCTGGAAAACATCAAACTGCAAGATTTACGGTAACAGAGATTGCATATTAGAAATGTGAGAATAAAAGGCCTTGGATGGAGAGAGGGAAAGAGGCGAGAGTCATTACAGCGTAATCAGAAAATTGGTTCTTCGATCCAATGATGATGTGTTCAGTGGCTTTTTGGGAGACATTACACTTCACTGCTCATACTCGATTATCCCTGAAAATACTGAGAGCCTGATTAATATGTCACGATGACAGATATGACAAATACTACAAAATGGACTTCAGAAACACTGTCCTTGATTGGCTTGTTATTTGGTTTTTATTAGATTATAGATTATAGTGTCTGTTATTTCTAGCCTCATAATACCTGTGACGGATTAGCTTTTCTTTCATTCTTAGAGAATTGTGCATAAGAGTTAGAGGTTTCATAAAATAGAGGTGCAGGAATGATTAAAAAAACCCAGACACAAGTCAACATTTTAGCACTTCCTGTTCTCTTGTATGGAAGTCAATGGTTTTCTGACTGATAGCACAAGGTATGTGGTTAAAAACAAGATGAAGAGATTGTAATTCTACGACATACAACACATCAGTAAATACCCCACTGTTGAATTTCAAAACAGCGCTTGCTAACAAGTGTCTAAATGAGACGACTAAACGTCATCACGGCCGACATTAGCCGCCTTTAGCTTAGCGGTGGAGACGTGAAGTCATGTGACCGTGCTGTAGTTCCTTTATAGCCCAACATTAGCCTCCTTTAGCTTAGCGGTGGAGACGTGAAGTCATGTGACCGTGCTGTAGCTCCTTTATAGCCCAACATTAGCCTCCTTTAGCTTAGCGGTGGTGACATGAAGTCATGTGACCGTGCTGTAGTTCCTTTATAGCCCAACATTAGCCACCTTTAGCTTAGCGGTGGTGGCGTGAAGTCATGTGACCGTGCTGTAGTTCCTTTATAGCCCGACATTAGCCACCTTTAGCTTAGCGGTGGTGACGTGAAGTCATGTGACCGTGCTGTAGTTCCTTTATAGCCCAACATTAGCTGTTCCTTGATCCATGAATCAGCAACACATAGTATATACTCCCAGAGGATAGACACTTAATGTATGCATTCCTAAAACAGCAATATATCATTGAGAAATAGACCCTTAAGAAATAACAACAATGGATAAAGGAGGAAAATGCCCTTTTTGCACGGGGTGGTTCTATTCCCCAAGCTCTCATTTGAACAATAGACCCTCCAGTGTAAAAACTCATGCATATAAAAGAGCTGTATCATTTAAAAATGGAACTGCGCCTGATTCTGAATTACAATAAGGGATTGTGAATTAGTTTCTGCTGGAGCAGGACGTCGGGGAATAGATTGGCATGAGACGGGGGAGCAAGGGCCACATCTCATTCATAAACAGTCAACTTGTTTTCCTAACAAGCATACATGAGTTTACAAGAAACACTCTATCAGCTTTAAAGAGTCCTCTCCTGCTGATGTTCAGGTGTATATCAGTATGTAGTGTCTCTACTTTAAAGAGTCCTCTCCTGCTGATGTTCAGGTGTATATCAGTATGTAGTGTCTCTACTTTAAAGAGTCCTCTCCTGCTGATGTTCAGGTGTATATCAGTATGTAGTGTCTCTACTTTAAAGAGTCCTCTCCTGCTGATGTTCAGGTGTATATCAGTATGTAGTGTCTCTACTTTAAAGAGTCCTCTCCTGCTGATGTTCAGGTGTATATCAGTATGTAGTGTCTCTACTTTAAAGAGTCCTCTCCTGCTGATGTTCAGGTGTATATCAGTATGTAGTGTCTCTACTTTAAAGAGTCCTCTCCTGCTGATGTTCAGGTGTATATCAGTATGTAGAATCTCTACTTTAAAGAGTCCTCTCCTGCTGATGTTCAGGTGTATTTCAGTGTGTAGTGTATCTACTTTAAAGAGTCCTCTCACCCTGATGGAGCAGCTGATTAATCCGTCTCTGTTGTGAACTTTTAGGACTCGTTCGAACAGCTGGTTTCTGGCGACCTCATCTGTTGCCATCTGACCCTCCAGAAGGTCTGCGGGTTCTGAAACTCCACCAGTGAAATCCACCAAAGCGTCCGCCGTGTTTCCCCCGTCCAACGCCTCGTAGATGCCGTACACCCTGACAGGAAGTAGTTATATTTACTAGAGTTGCAACCATTGTCACGTAATCAAATGTCAAGAGATCAATTATGAATCCATCCATGGATTTTAAGTCTTAAAGGTCTCCTATCATGCAAAACGTCTTTTATACATAAAGATGTGTCCCCGGTGTGTCAGGGAACTCACGCAGCTTTTCCTCCGTACCCACATTTCTAAAAACGGGGGAACAACGGAGCTGATCCAGATTTGCGTCCGATATGACGTCATATCTGAAATGTGGACGGGCTTTAGACCCACGGTCCTATCAGAAACGTTGATACCAGAAACAATGCCAACCTGTTTTGGAAGTAATATGGTATTTGTTTAGATTAGCATCGCTAACACTCAGAGCTAACCTGTACTGGAGAGAGTATGTGTAAAGAAGCAGGACATTTTTTTTAAAGCTACGGAACCCAGAATAGGCACTTCTCTAAGAGGGCTGAAATAGAGGGATATGAGGGATGTCTATAATGGGTGATCTGTTTGGTATTTCGAGCAAAACACTTCATAGACATGTTTTTTTATATATCTGAGACCTATAATATATCCCTAAAAATAGCATGATAGGGACGTTTAAGTATGGTAGTATTCATACTGTCCCCTCTGTATAAAGTGCTACACTCACTTAGCGTAGGCCTTCTCCACCAGCGCGCTCCAGAACTCGTTGCTGTCGTTGGAGTGGCAGTAGACCAGCTGGTTGTCCACCGTGGGCAGCCGGTCGTCGATCACCACGTCCACCCACTCCCCAAAACGCCAGAAACGAAAGTGGAAAATCCCCGCGTACGATTCGGGCTTTTCCGTGTCCCATTCCTGCTCTTTCCAGTCTGGGATAACCTGGGGAGGAAGAGGGTCTAGTTTATATATCTGAGACCTATAAAATATGCCTACAAATAGCATAATAGAAGACCTTTAAGTCCAAATGTGGTACCATCTTAGCAGAGGTTGGAAGTAGTGGAGTACAAATACTTTGTTACTTTACTTAAGTACATTTTTCTGGTATCAGTATTTTACTCCACTACTTATTTTTCTGACAACTTTTTACTTTCTACTTTTTACACTTTGAACACAAATACCTGTACTTTCTACTTCTTACATTTTGAACTCAAATACCTGTACTTTCTCCTTCTTACATGTTGAACTCAAATACCTGTACTTTCTACTTCTCACATGTTGAACTCAAATACCTGTACTTTCTACTTCTCACATGTTGAACACAAATACCTGTACTTTCTACTTCTTACACTTTGAACACAAATACCTGTACTTTCTACTTCTTACATTTTGAACTCAAATACCTGTACTTTCTCCTTCTTACATGTTGAACTCAAATACCTGTACTTTCTACTTCTCACATGTTGAACTCAAATACCTGTACTTTCTACTTCTCACATGTTGAACACAAATACCTGTACTTTCTACTTCTTACACTTTGAACACAAATACCTGTACTTTCTACTTCTCACATGTTGAACTCAAATACCTGTACTTTCTCCTTCTTACATGTTGAACTCAAATACCTGTACTTTCTACTTCTTACATGTTGAACTCAAATACCTGTACTTTCTCCTTCTTACATGTTGAACTCAAATACCTGTACTTTCTACTTCTTACATGTTGAACTCAATACCTGTACTTTCTACTTCTCACATGTTGAACTCAAATACCTGTACTTTCTACTTCTCACATGTTGAACTCAAATACCTGTACTTTCTACTTCTCACATGTTGAACTCAAATACCTGTACTTTCTCCTTCTTACTTGTTGAACTCAAATACCTGTACTTTCTACTTCTCACATGTTGAACTCAAATACCTGTACTTTCTACTTCTTACATGTTGAACCCAAATACCTGTAGTTTCTACTTCTTACATGTTGAACTCAAATACCTGTACTTTCTACTTCTTACATGTTGAACCCAAATACCTGTACTTTCTACTTCTTACATGTTGAACTCAAATACCTGTACTTTCTACTTCTTACTTGTTGAACTCAAATACCTGTACTTTCTACTTCTCACATGTTGAACTCAAATACCTGTACTTTCTCCTTCTTACATGTTGAACTCAAATACCTGTACTTTCTACTTCTCACTTGTTGAACACAAATACCTGTACTTTCTACTTTTTACATGTTGAACTCAAATACCTGTACTTTCTCCTTCTTACATGTTGAACTCAAATACCTGTACTTTCTACTTCTTACATGTTGAACACAAATACCTGTACTTTCTACTTCTTACACTTTGAACACAAACACCTGTACTTTCTACTTCTCACATGTTGAACTCAAATACCTGTACTTTCTACTTCTCACATGTTGAACACAAATACCTGTACTTTCTACTTCTTACACTTTGAACACAAACACCTGTACTTTCTACTTCTCACATGTTGAACTCAAATACCTGTACTTTCTCCTTCTTACATGTTGAACTCAAATACCTGTACTTTCTACTTCTTACATGTTGAACTCAAATACCTGTACTTTCTCCTTCTTACATGTTGAACTCAAATACCTGTACTTTCTACTTCTTACATGTTGAACTCAAATACCTGTACTTTCTACTTCTCACATGTTGAACTCAAATACCTGTACTTTCTACTTCTCACATGTTGAACTCAAATACCTGTACTTTCTACTTCTCACATGTTGAACTCAAATACCTGTACTTTCTCCTTCTTACTTGTTGAACTCAAATACCTGTACTTTCTACTTCTCACATGTTGAACTCAAATACCTGTACTTTCTACTTCTTACATGTTGAACCCAAATACCTGTAGTTTCTACTTCTTACATGTTGAACTCAAATACCTGTACTTTCTACTTCTTACATGTTGAACCCAAATACCTGTACTTTCTACTTCTTACATGTTGAACTCAAATACCTGTACTTTCTACTTCTTACTTGTTGAACTCAAATACCTGTACTTTCTACTTCTCACATGTTGAACTCAAATACCTGTACTTTCTACTTCTTACATGTTGAACCCAAATACCTGTACTTTCTACTTCTTACATGTTGAACCCAAATACCTGTACTTTCTACTTCTTACATGTTGAACTCAAATACCTGTACTTTCTACTTCTTACTTGTTGAACTCAAATACCTGTACTTTCTACTTCTCACATGTTGAACTCAAATACCTGTACTTTCTACTTCTTACATGTTGAACCCAAATACCTGTAGTTTCTACTTCTTACATGTTGAACTCAAATACCTGTACTTTCTACTTCTTACATGTTGAACCCAAATACCTGTACTTTCTACTTCTTACATGTTGAACTCAAATACCTGTACTTTCTACTTCTTACTTGTTGAACTCAAATACCTGTACTTTCTACTTCTCACATGTTGAACTCAAATACCTGTACTTTCTACTTCTTACATGTTGAACCCAAATACCTGTACTTTCTACTTCTTACATGTTGAACCCAAATACCTGTACTTTCTACTTCTTACATGTTGAACTCAAATACCTGTACTTTCTACTTCTTACATGTTGAACACAAATACCTGTACTTTCTACTTCTTACATGTTGAACTCAAATACCTGTACTTTCTCCTTCTTACATGTTGAACTCAAATACCTGTACTTTCTACTTCTTACATGTTGAACTCAAATACCTGTACTTTCTACTTCTTACATGTTGAACTCAAATACCTGTACTTTCTACTTCTCACATGTTGAACTCAAATACCTGTACTTTCTACTTCTTACATGTTGAACACAAATACCTGTACTTTCTACTTCTTACATGTTGAACTCAAATACCTGTACTTTCTACTTCTTACATGTTGAACTCAAATACCTGTACTTTCTACTTCTTACATGTTGAACTCAAATACCTGTACTTTCTACTTCTCTCATTTTCCAAACAGCTGGTTCCTTTAGTCTGAATGTGTGTTTGATGCGTGATCATTATTCTTTAGAGTCATTGCGTGCCTATTGATTTGAACACGATCCGTGTATCCATCACTTCCTGGTCTTCTCTAAAGAAGAGGGACCAATGGAAACGTTGTCATGTTGCCGTTGTTCAGCATGGAAACATTCATTAGCTAACAATGACATTACTGTTCTATTAATATAAAGGGAGGTCAGGTACTCTTTAAAGCAGCTGCTAGTTATGGGTACTTTTTACTGAAGTACACTTCAAAGCCTCTTTACTTTGACTTGAGTAAAGAAGGTTAGTCAGTACTTCTACTTCCACCAGAGTATTTTGAAACACGAGTATGTGTACTTCTACTTGAGGAAAGGATGTGTGTACTTTTGCCTCTCTGGAGGGAAGGTGACAGAAACAAACAGGCGGTGTTTCGTGGAGAATAAATAACGTGAAGGTGGAGAGCCTCTTGTCTGGTGATGCATTCAGGACCAGGGGACAGATTTATCACTGTGAGTCTCTCAATCATAAATCCAGCTGTAATAGGACACGGGTGAGAGGTTATAACTGTGTGTGCGTGTGTGTGTGTTGTTGTTGTTGTTGTTCTCAACATGAGGGATTTTAGCCTTAGCAGACCATTTACCATTTAAAACCAATAGAACACACTGCAGGAAAGGTGAAAGCAGAATAGGGACCCTTTAAATTTGACTTAATTACTAAAATGTTTATTTGTATTCAAGGCAACTTACAGTATACACTTCAATACTAAATATACCTACGGGAGCAATATGGTGTTAAGTATCTTGTCCAAGGACACTTTGACATGTTTACTGCAGGACCTTGGTATCTAACCTTTGACCCTTTGGTTAGTAAACACACATTTCCCTCCATAAGCCAGTGTCATCAAAAAAAACAACAACCTTGAGGCGACCTGACCTGTGAATTGTCCACCAGTACAACGCACTACTGGAAAGGGTTCAGTGAGCGATACCACATGTGAGCTGACATTTTCAAAATTCTTACTTTTTTTAAATGCTGACTTTGTTCAGAATGTTTCACTTTTTCTCAACAATCAGACTTTTTATTTTATTTCTGACTTTTTCTCCAAATTCAGACTTTTTCTCAACATTCTGACTCAGAGCCTTCGCCTCACCTTTCATACCCGTAGTTTGGCTCTTTCTCCTCCCGAGAAGCGACACCACATGTGAGCGGTGTGCAGATGTCAGGGTTGCTGACAGCACTTACTGACAGGGGGCGACTGTGGCTGTGAGGGAGTGCGGTCGTCTTTCAACCAGAAGGTTGTGGGTTCGATCCTGTGCAGTCAACATGTCGATGTATCCTTGGGCAAGATACTTAACCCTGAGTCGCGGTGGGGTGTGGGTGCGTGTGAATGTTAGTTCCTAGAGTAAGAAACACTGCTCTGTGTGAATGGGTGAACGACATGTAGTATGTAAAGCGCTTTGAGGGGTCTTAAAGACTGGATAAAGTGCTATATAAGTACAGTCCATTTACCATTTACTTCCTGTCACACCTCTTACACTCTGCTGATGGAGCTGATTTGGGATTTTTCTAAGAATTTTTAATTATTTCTAAGAAATCTTTTTTTGGGGGGAATTCAGTCATTTTCTCAGAATTCAACTTTTATGAAATGTTGACTTTTTTTCTCAGAATTTTGACTTTTTTTCAAATTTCCGACTTTTCCACAGAAATCAAACAAATTCAGATTTTTTTAGGAATTCTGACTTTTTCTAAATTCTGACTTTTTTTGTAATTACTTTAAAAGAACATGCTCCTCCCCTGGCGCACAATAAAAACTGGTTGATTCAGATAGCGACACCACAGGTGAGCGGTGTGACAACAGCGTCCTTGGAGATGTCAGGTTTGCTAACAGCACTTCCTGTCAAACCTCTCTACAGGAGGCGACACTCTGCTGATGGAGGCAGTGCGGCCTCTCCAGAGGACCGAAGAGGAGGAAGAAAAACAAAGCACTGCACCATCAAACCTCAGAGTCGTTCTGTAATCCCCCTGGAGGCTCCTGCTCAAACTCTGTGTCTCTGCACTGTGGAAAGAGAGGCTCCATCCATCTCAGCTTTCATCTGAACTCTGAGAGGAAACAGACCTGATGACTGACCGCTTGAAACCCACTTCCTCTGCAAGCCGTCAGCACATAGAGACCAAAGGGAATCACTGTTGGGGAATCTCTCCCTCCCATAACATCCATTGGTTTGTGGACTCCAGTGTTGAAGCCTTGAATTTAACATCTTGACTTTATTTAACCAGAAATGTCAAGAGACGGTGAAACAAAGTACAACTGAACAATGCACGAGACCATTTTATGCGAGTAATTAACTTTAGCTAAGTGAAAAAATACAGAAACAGGTTCAACAAATGGTAGAAATCCCTCTAAAATGCTATCTTGATTGCTAGTTTCAAGTCTCTATCAAATCATTCTGTTTGATAGAGACTTGAAACCAACAATAAGACCATAACTCACCAGGAAAAGGTCTATTAAGGGTAATGAATCAAATGAGAAGTAGGATCATTTTCTCGTAGACTGACTTTGAACTCAGAAATCTTGGAAATCCTGAGTTGGAAATCTTACTTTTTCTGAGAACCCTGACTTCAAACTAGCCAATTAAGACCACAAACTCATCAGGAAAAGGTATTTTACGGTTAAAGAATCAAATGACAAGTAGAATAATTTTCTCGAAGACTAAAATCTCAGAATTCTGACTTTTCGGTTTCTTACTTTTCAGAAAAATCGGACTATTTTCGGCTTTCTGACTCGGAAAAAGTTGGAATTCGGACAGTTTTTGCGAACGTTGACTCAGAATTAGGACTTTTGCTCAGAATTCTGAAGAAATTGAGACCATAAACTCATCAGGAACATGTTGACTTAGGGTCATTAATGTCTGGCATTAGAGTTAAACACCTGTAGCCAAGCGAAAACAAGACACAAACAAAACGTGGTACAAACAGTAGTCGGCTCCCGGAGGACAAACCCTGAGCTGGGGGAGGCAAATATCATTAGGTCTGTTACTTAGCACCTCTCTGTTGATCTGTGAAACTCCAGCTTTGAACACGAAGAGTTACTGGGAGTTCAAACATGTCTTCGGAGCTGGAGCTTTCTTTCCGATCTGACGAGTTAAAACTTGTGTATTTTACTTCAAATAGGACCAAAAATGTACGAAACAGTTATCATTCTGTCTTGAGCGAGACTGGAAACTAGCAATTGAGACCATAAACTCATCAGGAAAATGTCTATTAATCAATCAAATGAGAAGTCGGATCATTTCCTTGTAGACTAACATTTCAGACTTCTGACTTTAATCTCAGAATTCAAACTTTTTGGTTTCTGACTTTTCTAAAATACAGACTTTGTTTGGCATTCTGACTGGAAAAAGTTGGAATATTTACTTTTTTTGAGACTCTTAATCTCACAATTAGGACCCTTTCCTCATCAGGAACATGTTACCTTAGGGTAATTAACGTCTGGCATTAGAGTTAACCACCTGTAGCCAAGCAAACAATAGACACAGACAAACAGTACCAGGCAAATCTCCCTGAGGGAAAACCCTGAACATATCATTAAACCTGTTCCTTAGCACCTCTCTGTTGATCTGTGAAGCACCAGCTTTGAACACGTTCTGCACCAGCGAGGAGACAGAGTAACCGGGAGTTCAAACATGTCTTCGGAGCTGGAGCTTTCTTTCCGTCCGGACCTCGATCTGACGGAGTTGATGCGTCAACGAGCTCAATCTCTGCAGCAACGAGGCCAAAAAAGGCAGGACGGAGAACGTCTGCTTCGTCCCAACGAGACCGTTTATCAACTGGACTTCAGCAAGCAATCCCTAAGGTTCTCACGGTGGTCGGTGTGTCTTCCAGATATCTCACGCCTCACAATAACCGCCACTTCTCAGCTCTGGACGCCGGATTTAACCAACCTGATGAATCGGCAACTTCTGGAGCCAGCTGGAGTTTTTTGGAGGGGAGAAAAGGACCAAATCGTCCAATTCTACGAGGCCGATTCGTACGAAT
The DNA here is from genome assembly GCA_902827135.1 of Harpagifer antarcticus. NCBI lineage: Eukaryota > Metazoa > Chordata > Actinopteri > Perciformes > Harpagiferidae > Harpagifer > Harpagifer antarcticus. The sequence goes on from CADEHL010000063.1 coordinate 59,459, forward strand.
TTGGGGAAAGAATCGCTGAGTTGGCGAAGATAAGGAAGGTGATGTACTTCCTGTTTGCCTTTGGAGAAGGATGCAACTCTGAGACTGTCAACTGCTCCATCATCTTCACAACGGACAGTTAAACTTCTTCTGAGCTCGTGAGTTTAGATATTTGAGCTGAAACCGGCTTTCTTCTTCTTAAGGACATCACAATTTCTGACTATCTGTAAGGACAGGTCTTCTTTTGCTCAAAAGGTGACGGGCATGGGTTAAACTAGTGGGTTATCTTTAGGGGGAGGAATAACAATGGCATTCTTCTGCAGAAAATGATAATTGCATTAAATATAAATATATCAGAAAATGCTTTTTTCAACTCATCAAATACGTTCTCTTGTAAAATCAATATCTTTAAAGCCTAGAAAACGCAATAGACATTTTTCAATATTTCTAGACCGAGTGATAAATAGAGACTTCCCTCTTCATCCATCGATGCCTTTCTTTTGAAACCTGTTGATCATAAAAGTGTCTTTCTTTGTGTCTTTGTATTCTACGATGTGAAATACAGCTTCATCTAAATAAAATGGATATTTAAAATACGATGTATTTGGCTTTTTTCTTTTCTTAACCAACGTCTAAAACCGAAATGTTATTCATCACGTCCTCTTCGACAAACAGCCAGCCCCGATGGGTTTGGTAGCAATGAGTCCCGTGTGAGATAATGGATAGAGACAGTGTGTGAGTGTGTGTGTGTGTGTGTGTGTGTGTGTGTGTGTGTGTGTGTGTGTGTGTGTGTGTGTGTGTGTGTGTGTGTGTATTCCCTATTGGACGGGAAAGGTTCATGCTGCCTCATCCGTCTTGCTTGACAAACAAGAGTGATGGGAGGCGTGAGGATTTCGTCTCGAAGCCTCCTCTCTTCCTCCTGCAAACAGTAACTGTGACTGAACGAGAGGACGTGTGTGAGATGAAGTGTGTGTGAGATGAAGTGTGTGTGAGATGAAGTGTGTGTGAGATGAAGTGTGTGTGAGATGAAGTGCGTGTGAGAAAGGAAATAACGGAGGTGTCAGGAGGTATTAAATTCATTTCACGTTGCCAGACAGCATCAAAAGTAACGTGCTTTCTGAAGCTTTAAATGATCCTCTGATAAAAAACGCTGCATTATCTGGAGTCTCAATTAGTTCCTGCTCACCTTGAATGCACAAGTGTCCTCATTGCTATGTGTGCTTTTGCTCAAAGGGTGACAGGAAGGGGTTAAAACTAATGGATTATCTCAAGGGGAAGGAATAACAATGACATCCCTCTAAGTCAAACTCAAGGCCCGGGGGCCAAATCAGGCCCTTGGTGGATTTACTTTTGGCCTGCAGGATCATTTCTAATCACTATTAGATCTGGCCCTCCGGTATATTGCACGCACACCTTCACTCCATCCTGAGGGTCTCCTCCGCTCCGAGCCTGAGCCCAAACATTGATGACCTTGCACCCAAGATGAGATGCCAAGTATCTGAGCTAGCATCACAGAGCAGCACACTGAGTTCAAAGGATGCTTCCTTCTGCACTTTCTCTCTCACGACAACAGGGCAGGTAGAAAATGCTTTTTTCATCTCGTCAAAAATGGAGATTTCATGTTTTTTTTTAATGTAAAATCAATATCTTTAAAGTCGAGAAAATTCAATAGACAAGTGATGAATAGAGCGGAAAATGATCTGCAAAAAGGACTGAAGTGCGACCTTCCTACTAGCATTTAAAAAAAATACTTTGCTGAGTAATAACAAGGATTTACGAGAGGCTAAATGTAATCTGACATAAGGCGCATTCACACTGCGGTACTTTTCCCACAAAGGTTCATGCGAACTTAGTTCAGTGAACTCTTTTATCGCGTTCACACCAAAAAGAGCCGGTACTAAATATAGCTCTTTTCTCACAAAAGAGCCGCTCGAAGTCCCTGCTAGAGAGCAGGGACTTACGAGCGGCTCTTTTGTGAGAAAAGAGCTATATGTCTGATTGGCTGGGCGGATTGCAAACCACGCCCCGTAAAACCTCCCAAAAAGTTTTGTAAAGCCGCCATTTTATTATCCTCGCATTAGCATTATTAGCATTAGCATTAGCCCAGCGCAGAAACGCAGAGAGACTAACTTATGGCAACACAAAATAAAACATGGGAGCGGTGGAGATGAGGAGGTGTCGGCGTTCTGGCGATTTACTCGGAAGGCTTCAGTAGAAGCTGCTGGGAGTCCCAGCAGCTTCTACTGGAGTCCTCTTACAACTCCGGGGACTTCCGGCCGGGGACTTCCGGGCGGCAGTATCCGCCGTGAAGTTGTTTGTAGCCTGCCAGTAAACCCAAAGCAGAAGAAGAAGAAGTGAAGTCAGCGGCTTCATTTGCCTAATCCACCCCCAGGGACTTTTTCCGGTGTGAACGCGATCTGTACTTAGTTCATGCGAACTAAAGAGTTCGCATGAACCTTTGTGGGAAAAGTACTGCGGTGTGAATGCGCCTAAAAGCTCTGAAGCTACTTGCAAGGCTCCTTGTGGGTAACCAGCCACAGATGGACCGTTGGTTGTTTTGGTATCAAGAAGTCGAACAGGAGCCTGAACAGAGACATCTTCAACCAACACACTTCCACTTCCTAAAGCTCAGATCAGAATCAGTTTGAAACAGTAACTGCATAGAAAGGGTCTCAAGCTAAGGCTCGGGGGCCAGATCAAGCTCACAGGACACACGAACTCACACCGGCTGTTCCTATGGACGAGGTTTTGAGATCTGACCAAATAAAAGATTCTTAAATGTTCAGAAAAGAAAAATTCAGATTATTATTTCTCCGAACTTTGATGAATTTCAAATATATTTAATAGGAAATGTTTTCCTGACTTTAATGTTTTCTGAATTTAACGTCAAATAGTTTCTGAAGTGAAAACATTAAAAATCCAGAAAATATATCAAATGGATTTTTTTTTAACATTTTCTATAATTTTCTTCTGAATTTCTTTTTCCAGGAAATGTAAAATATAATAATTCTGATTCAACAAAAACTCAGATTTATTTTTCCGATTTTCTTATTTTTGTCTGAGATTAAAGTCGCTGATTCTGCCTTTAGTCTCAGACGGAAAAAAAAATCACAATAATCAGAAAGAAATACAACATTTTCAGAATTGATTTGAGACCTAAATCTCAGCCCTGAAAGCACGTACCTTCTGCCACAGCGCCTCTCTGGAGGCCAGGCTGGAGCAGGCGGCCACGAACCAGCAGTTCCCCAGCTGACCCTGGTGCAGGTCGTGGGCGCTGATGCCGTCCACAAACAGGTGGGGGTCTTCACACAACTCCTGTAGAAACAGAGGTTTAGTGAGGGGGGGTCTTCAAACAACTCCTATAGAAACAGAGGTTTAGTGAGGGGGGTCTTCAAACAACTCCTATAGAAACAGAGGTTTAGTGAGGGGGGGTCTTCACACAACTCCTATAGAAACAGAGGTTTAGTGAGGGGGGGTCTTCAAACAACTCCTATAGAAACAGAGGTTTAGTGAGGGGGGGTCTTCACACAACTCCTATAGAAACAGAGGTTTAGTGAGGGGGGGTCTTCACACAACTCCTATAGAAACAGAGGTTTAGTGAGGGGGGGTCTTCAAACAACTCCTATAGAAACACACAGGTTTAGTGAGGGGGGGGTCTTCACACAACTCCTATAGAAACACACAGGTTTAGTGAGGGGGGGTCTTCACACAACTCCTATAGAAACACACAGGTTTAGTGAGGGGGGTCCTCAAAGCAACACAGATCTTAAACGGTTAACGGAGGCAGATTCATGAAACAGAGAAAGAGCATCTGTCCTGAAACCCACGTGTATCACACACACACACACACACACCACACACACACACACACACACACACACACACACACACACACACACACACATCACACACACACACACACACACACACACAACACACACACACCACACACACACACCACACACACACACACACACACACACACACACACACACACACACACACACACACACACACACACACACACACACACACACAACACCACACACACACACACACACACACACACACCTCCTGTGGTTCCTGTGATAGTGTGTGGGATGATGATGATTACTACAGAGATTACTACGGGCTGGATTATTCTATTCTATTATTTGATGTCAGCCTGAACTTGAGAGACACACGATTTCTCTATGTCTGTATTTTGTGTCCTTTAAAAACAGTTGACTCATGCACCCGTTCATTTCATGCTCAAAAATCTAAATAGACCATAAAAGTTACCAGTTATCACGTTTAAAATCATCCCCAGTGGATATATTGCAATAGCCCTCAGTCATAACTATCAAGAACACTTAGTTAAAACACATTTCTTAAAGGTGGGGTCGGTAAGTTTGAGAAACCGGCTCGAGATACACTTTGTTATATTCCATGGAGTGCTCTTAACATCCTGATAGCAATGAATATCTGAAGTGCTTTGACAACAAATCCATAAAGAAATATCTGTAGAAAGCTCGACCAATCATCTGAGGCGGCTAAAGTACCTGGATGGCCTACCTGCCTGTCAGCCTTCCATCGGGGCACACACTCTCGTGCCCTCGTTGGTCATGTGCGCGTGCGTGTGTGTTGGAGGAGGGGCTCTGTGAGGAAGGGGCAGATTTCTTCCAGCTGTGTATTTTCAGATTCTAGCCACTCGAGCTGCTTTCTCCAACTTACCTACCCCACCTTTAATGCATATCATTAACTCGGTGGCTCCCACTATTGTAAAGTCCTAGCCAGCAAGCTGTTCTGTTGTTATTCCTGTTTTATTTTGTTACTCACCTCTCCTCTCATTTCAGTGTCTCCTCTACCTGTGTTCATTCAGTCCAAATATACTATATACACATTTCTGATATCAGTCAACATGATTGCAATTCATTGTCTTTAAAAGCTGCAGGCCTCCGGGTCAATATCTGTGTTTTAATATGAAGGTTAACACAACATGGCCGATGTAAAAAACGGTAGATCTCTACGACTATCTGCAGATCAGGGTGTGAACAGTTTGTCTGTTTTTCCGCGGGTCGATGTGCTCCTCCATTACTCAGCAGACACAGAGCACTTATCAGACAGACTCTTTATCTTTACACACTCCTGCACTCATCCACGCTCAGAAAGTAAAAGATGGACGCATGAGCAAGTTAACTCGTGTGATGTAAACACAGCATCCGTACGTTTTTCAGGATCAGCTTGTAAATCATACCACAAGTAAAAGTACTTGTTTAAGCATGATGGCGTGTTTATTTAATGACAGGGAGTATGATTATGGATGCATTAGGAATACTGTTGCAGGAATGAGCCCATACAAAAAGTAAATTACTACTTTTTGGTTGTTATCCTGAAATAAGGTCTGTGGTTAAAACAAGGTGAAGAGATTTTGTTCTGCAACATAAAATACGTCAGTAAATAGCCCACTGGTGGATTTAAAAAAGGTGGTTGCTAACAAGTGTCTAAATGAGACGACGTGAAGTCATGTGACCGTGCTGTAGTTCCTTTATAGCCCAACATTAGCCACCTTTAGCTTAGCGGTGGTGACGTGAAGTCATGTGACCGTGCTGTAGTGCCTTTATAGCCCAACATTAGCCGCCTTTAGCTTAGCGGTGGTGACGTGAAGTCATGTGACCGTGCTGTAGTGCCTTTATAGCCCAACATTAGCCACCTTTAGCTTAGTGGTGGTGATGTGAAGTCATGTGACCGTGCTGTAGTTCCTTTATAGCCCAACATTAGCCGCCTTTAGCTTAGTGGTGGTGAGGTGAAGTCATGTGACCGTGCTGTAGTTCCTTTATAGCCCAACATTAGCCACCTTTAGCTTAGCGGTGGTGACGTGAAGTCATGTGACCGTGCTGTAGTTCCTTTATAGCCCAACATTAGCCACCTTTAGCTTCGCGGGGGTGACGTGAAGTCATGTGACCGTGCTGTAGTTCCTTTAAAGCCCAACATTAGCCACCTTTAGCTTAGCGGTGGTGACGTGAAGTCATGTAACCGTGCTGTAGTTCCTTTATAGCCCAACATTAGCCGCCTTTAGCTTAGCGGTGGTGACGTGAAGTCATGTGACCGGGCTGTAGTTCCTTTATAGCCCAACATTAGCCACCTTTAGCTTAGCGGTGGTGACGTGAAGTCATGTGACCGTGCTGTAGTGCCTTTATAGCCCAACATTAGCCACCTTTAGCTTAGCGGTGGTGACGTGAAGTCATGTGACCGTGCTGTAGTGCCTTTATAGCCCAACATTAGCCACCTTTAGCTTAGTGGTGGTGATGTGAAGTCATGTGACCGTGCTGTAGTGCCTTTATAGCCCAACATTAGCCGCCTTTAGCTTAGCGGTGGTGACGTGAAGTCATGTGACCGTGCTGTAGTGCCTTTATAGCCCAACATTAGCCACCTTTAGCTTAGCGGTGGTGATGTGAAGTCATGTGACCGTGCTGTAGTTCCTTTATAGCCCAACATTAGCCACCTTTAGCTTAGCGGTGGTGACGTGAAGTCATGTAACCGTGCTGTAGTTCCTCTATAGCCCAACATTAGCCGCCTTTAGCTTAGCGGTGGTGACGTGAAGTCATGTGACCGTGCTGTAGTTCCTTTAAAGCCCAACATTAGCCACCTTTAGCTTCGCGGTGGTGACGTGAAGTCATGTGACCGTGCTGTAGTTCCTTTATAGCCCAACATTAGCCGCCTTTAGCTTAGCGGTGGTGACGTGAAGTCATGTGACCGGGCTGTAGTTCCTTTATAGCCCAACATGTAGCCACCTTAGCTTAGCGGTGGTGACGTGAAGTCATGTGACCGTGCTGTAGTGCCTTTATAGCCCAACATTAGCCACCTTTAGCTTAGCGGTGGTGACGTGAAGTCATGTGACCGTGCTGTAGTTCCTTTATAGCCCAACATTAGCCTCCTTTAGCTTAGCGGTGGAGACGTGAAGTCATGTGACCGTGCTGTAGTTCCTTTATAGCCTGATGTTAGCCTTTACTTCAAAGATTCTGCAATCATTCTATTTCAAACCTTTATTTATCCAGGTGTATCTCATTGAGAGCATTGATCTCTTTTTCAAGGGAGACCGGCTCAATCCAATGGAGAAATCCCATTGGACCAGGGATATTACAACTACGACGTCCCTGAACCACTCTATAGTAACAGCTTTCAAGAGTCATGTGCATGCAAGAGCCAATCACACACACCATGGTGCATGTTCAAGTGAGGACACACACACACACACACACACACACACACACACACACCACACACACACACACACACCACACACACACACCAGAGGACACAGTAGGTCAGTAGTTTGCTGACTCTGCGAGGCTGATAGAATCCACTGCAGCAGCTTCACCTCACAGAGACTGAAGCACGTGGGAGGAGAAATACGAGTACGTGCAGTGACGCATAAACATCACATTATGCAGGATCATTTCGTAGCGGTAGTATAATAGTGAAAATAATTGACTTCGAGACATTTTCTTTGTGTTCAGGGGAAGAAAGTGCACATTTTAATTGAAGTTTAGAGAGCCAGTGTTGTTGTTAATTCGTTTGAAAATGATCGCCAATGATATAAGTTAAGATCTACTTTATTGATCCCAAATTGGGACATTTCCCCGTCACAGCAGCATGTTAAAACAAATGCATTGCACATAATATGAAAAATAAAAAGGGTAGAAAATAACATATTATAGGATAAACATAATAATTAAATATAATGTGACTTTCATTCTGTACACGAAGCAGTGTTTAGATGTGTGTCTCAGCCACAGTTAAGATCTCTAATCCCCCCCTCCTGAAGCATTGATCGGTGGATTCTCCCTGCCGTCGTGGGATTGGCTCAGGGGTGGAAGAGTAATAGAGTATTGATCGGCTCTGTAGACACTGAGGTAATGTGAATATTTAGCCCGATGCTGAGAAACCTTTCACGAGCCTCAGCTTCATCCATCAGCCGAACGGAGAGTCCAACAGACGTCCTGTTTCTCTCGTTATAACGCTACGTGTGCTTCCTCCAGGTTCTTCTGTTTCTCTGGCTGCTTTTGTCGGTGTCATGTGAGGAGATTCTCTGCACGCCTAACGACTCTTAGTAGGCATGGCTAAAATACATAAACTAAAACTACAACTTGTCACCACAATGTTGATATTACATTATTTATTCTTCTTCTGCTGTTCCTCTTTAATTGGGGGGTTTACTTCCTGTATTCTTCTGCTGTTACCGCTTTAGTGTTTACTTCACTGCTCGAGCTGTCTTGCTGCTGTTCCCTTTAGTGTTTACTATCCTTGTCTGTCTTCTGCTGTTCGGCGCTTTAGTGTTTACTTCCTGTCTGTCTTCTTCTGCTGTTATCCCTTAGTGTTTAGCTTCCTGTCTGGTCTTCTTCCTGCTGTTCATCCCCTTATGTGTTTACTTCCTGGCTTCTTCTGCTGTTCCCTTAGAGTTGGGTTACTTCCTGTCTGTCTTCTGCCTGCTGTTCGGCTTTAGTGTTACTTCCTGTCTGTCTTCTTCTGCTGGTTCCCTTTAGTGTTTACTTCGCTGTCTGTCTTCTTCTGGCTGGTTCCCGTTAGTGTTTACTTCCTGTCTGTCTTCTGCTGCTGTTCCTTTTAGTGTTTACTTCCTGTCTGTCTTCTTCTGCTGTTCCCTTTAGTGTTTACTTCCTGTCTGTCTTCTGCTGCTGTTCCCTTTAGTGTTTACTTCCTGTCTGTCTTCTGCTGTGGTCCCTTTAGTGTTTACTTCCTGTCTGTCTTCTTCTGCTGTTCCCTTTAGTGTTTACTTCCTGTCTGTCTTCTTCTGCTGTTCCCTTTAGTGTTACTTCCTGTCTGTCTTCTTCTGCTGTTCCCTTTAGTGTTTACTTCCTGTCTGTCTTCTTCTGCTGTTCCCTTTAGTAGTTTGACTATCTTCCGACTTCCTGTTCTTCTTCTGCTGTTCCCTTTAGTGTTGACTTCCTGTCTGTCTTTCTGCTGTTCCCTTTAGTGTTTACTTCCTGTCTGTCTTCTTCTGCTGTTCCCTTAGTGTTTACTTCCTGTCTGTCTTCTTCTGCTGTTCCCTTTAGTGTTTACTTCCTGTCTTCTTCTGCTGTTCCCTTTAGTGTTTACTTCCTGTCTTCTTCTGCTGTTCCCTTTAGTGTTTACTTCCTGCCTGTCTTCTTCTGCTGTTCCCTTTAGTGTTTACTTCCTGTCTGTCTTCTTCTGCTGTTCCCTTTAGTGTTTACTTCCTGTCTGTCTTCTGCTTTTCCCTTTAGTGTTTACTTCCCGTCTATCTTCTTCTGCTGTTCCCTTTAGTGTTTACTTCCTGTCTATCTTCTTCTGCTTTTCCCTTTAGTGTTTACTTCCTGTCTGTCTTCTTCTGCTGTTCCCTTTAGTGTTTACTTCCTGTCTGACCTCTTTCTGATGAATGAAAACGAATCTGTGTTTTCCACAGTTGATACACTTAATCAGAACTTCCTCCTTAGCAACAGTCTGTTCTCCTAAAATGAACAACGTCTGGAATGTCCAAACTGACCAATCAGAATCCAGTATTCAACAAAGCAGTATAATAACAAGTGTGGAAAAGCAAAACACCCTTAGCGTGAATGTTTATCCCCATATCTTATCGTAATATGGACCGCAGCTTGCTGAGTATAATGTCGAAACATTAAAACATATTTGTAAGATTCCATATTTATCTTTTAAATACCTCAAAAATCTGAGTACTTTATCCCATTCACACAATACAATCAAGTCAATCAAACATAGAGCGATCCTGATCATTGATTGACACGCTTAAGGGTAAATACTGATGCTAATTTTTCTTTTCTGATAAAGAGAAAAAATACCTAAAACCAGGATGTGGTCAGAGTAATAATCTAATTAGATTGCTCTCCTTTTACAAAATCTATAAAAAAACAATTGAATGGAAATCTAATGTTCATTTTCTACCCAAGGACAGGGATTTTAAAGCCACTCATTTATATATTTTAATTAATTTGTTGTATCCTTCCATCAGCTAAAAACTGCCCCTCGTCTCACAGGATGTTGCATCATATCGCCCCACCCTGTCCGACTGAAGACATAAATAAACTAATTGGATGAAGTGGGAGGTAGGGAAGACGATGTGAGTCGCACAGCGAGAGAGGGGGGGGGGACGTTTTATTAGTGCCGGCCCTTTATGCACCCTCTGCCATAAATATTGCCTCGATCCATCTGAGCAAGGATAACAGGAAGCTAAACAACCTCCAGGGGGAAGGAGAGGGAGTGAACCCTCACCCTGACTCTGATAACACCCCCTCAGATCAGATCAACACATCCACAGTGTGGGGAGTAATGGATAACATGTGACACATAACAAAGGTAACTGAATTCCCTTGAAGTTACATATAATAATATCAGACCTAAAATTGTGGATTGCTAGCAGGATTACAACATGTTTCATACTTAAAGTGGACCTATTATACTATATTGGCAAAATATATTGTCGGGCCATACCTATACAAAACATGTCTGTGAAGTATTTTTTTCAAAATACCAAACAGATCCGTTGTAGCCACGCCTCATTCTGCTCAAACCCCTCTTTTGCAGCCCTGTTAGAGAAACGCAGATTTTGGGTCCTTAGCTTGAAAAAAAAGAGGAGGCGGAGCTAATGCCTGATCAGAATTCTACCGGAGATAAAGTTAAATTCTGCTGTGATAAAACGCCATCCTGTTCTAAACCACATCAAGGATTATTTCTGAAACAGTATGGAGCTCAAATGCTTTTTCTCTTGCGGGTCTATCACAAGGTGAGGTCCTTTTTTTATTTCCTGCTTTTTAAACACATGTGCTCTCCAGTACAGGTTAGCTCTGAGTGTTAGCGATGCTAATGTAAACAAAGACGAGATTACGTCCAAAACACGTCTGGCATTGATTCTGATAGCAACTTTCTGTGGGTCCGCTGCCGATTTGACGTCAGTTTGGATGGAATCTGTATCCGCTCGTTGTACACCCGTTTTTAAAAGATTTGGGTACGGAGGAAAAGAGAGAGGGTTTTATTTTCTGACGCTGCGTGAGTTTTCATGACACATGTTGATGTAGAAAAGACATCACAAAGTGCATTTTGCATGATAGGTCCCCTTTAATATCATCGTTAACAATGTTTTTTAATTACTCTCACTGCAGGAACAGTATACACAAAAGGGTGTTAAATAATAATTCTAATATAAATTACGAGGGCCACTTACTGTATATTGCAAAAGCAAGGTAGATTTCATAGCTAATGTTAGCAAGCTAGCTATTTATGTAGTTAGCTAGCGTTAGGCAGGTGGTTTGAGAGAGAGAGCGCTAATGTTTGCTAGTTAGCTTGATAGATGGATGGATAGATAGATAGATAGTGTCTGCTAGTTAGCTTTTTAAGTAGATAGCTAACGTTAAGGAGCTAGCTTGAGAGAGAGAGATAATGTTTGCTAGTTAGCCTGTCAGATAGATGGCTAAACTGAGCTAGCTAGCGAGGGGGAAACTATGGATCCTCTAGGCCTGAAATAAATAACTACAACTATAATAAAACATAAAATATCATTATGTAGTGACCACCTATTTAACCACTGGGACATAATTCACTCATGGAACTACGGGTTGGGGGTATTGTTTCCGGACGGACATATGTGTTCCTAACTATGTATATTGTGTGCCCTCCTGGCTTCTTTCTCTTGTTGTCCCGGGCTGCGACCCGACAACACCTCCTCATTAAAGTACCCTTTTGCACCTTCGATGCACCGCCTCCGACTCCCATATCTCCTGGCACTACACTGGTGACACTGGTGACTCTGACACGTCTGGGGAAGTTTCCGAGACGAAGCCGAACACGGCAAAAGGAACTCAGGTTCCTTTCTCGAAATGCCGGGGATTTTTTGGAGACGTCCGTGGCTGCCACCGGCACGCGGACTGAGGCTCGGTGCGTGCTCCGCAGAAGGCTGGAGACGTTGCTCGCCGTTCCCGCATCGGGGGGACGATGCACGACCTGCTGGGTCGACCAGCAACCCCATGGCTACCTCATGGGGCTGTTTCTCCGGGGCGTGCGGCTGCACGTCCCAGCGGCGCTAGCTAACCACGACTAGCAGCTATCCACGTGGGGCTAACGACGGCTAGCAGCTACCGATGGCTGCCAGCTAACGGCCTCAGCTAACGGCTAGCTGCTAACGGCTAGCTGCTAACGGCTATCGACCTTTTTTTCTGGTGCCTGAGAGGAGGTTTGACCATGTCTGGTTGGCCTCGTGTGAATCCTCTCACTATTTCGCCCACCTGTTTTTTGACCGTGGACAGTACGGCCCTTTTTGAGCTTTTTCTGGTGCCTGAGAGGAGGTTCGACCATGTCTGGTCGACCTCGTGTGGACACTCTCACCTGTTTCACCACCTCGACGGCGGCTTCAGACGCCACTCACGCTCATCGACGCCTGGGTGGTGCACTCCTGGACCCCGTCTCGCCTCGGCGGTTTCGGACGTCCCCATGCCTTCATCGGCCCGTGGGTGGCGCGCTCCGGGACCCTGCCTGGCCTCTTCCCTCGCCTCGACGGTTTCGGACGTCGCCCATGCGGCCATCGGCCCGTGGGTGGCGCGCTCCGGAGCCCTGTCTGGCCTCTTCCTTCGCCTCGGCGGTTTCGGACGTCCCCATGCCTTCAATCGGTCCGTGGGTGGCGCGCATCCGGGACCCTGCCTGGCCTCTCCTCTTACCTCGCGGCTCACGGTTCATCTCGACGGCGGCTCCGGACGGCGCCCCGTCTGGCCTCTCCCCTGTCCACGGCTCCTTCCTCCCGGGGATGCTGCTCCTGCCCCCCGGGGACCCGCTCTTTCTTTCCCGA
>CADEHL010000064.1:0-74655 GCA_902827135.1 Harpagifer antarcticus
AATGAAATGGAAGCATGCAATTCAGAGTTATGCTGTCACTTCATGTACACTGTTCCGTCGCACGGACGATTTTAGCATTTATATGATACATTTTTGTTGTATGTTTTAGGTATTTTAGGTATTTTCAACTGGCTTCCCAATTCTCTCTTGGGGATAAAAAAAACGTTATCTTCGATTCGCCAGCTGTGCTGTGTTCCAGTCACAGTTTGCTGCAAACCTTTTGCTACAAGTGTTAAATAAACATATCTACATTGTTAGATCATCTGCATACATACATACGTCATATATGTGTAAATCCCAGTTTTGTCTGTGTTTAATGGAAGAAAAGTTCTGACATTGATCTGTTTCAATGCACTTACTCAGTGTTTGAACTGGAGCATACTGTAGTCTCCTGGTGAAATGGTTATGTAAATGTGTGTGTCGTCTGCATAGCTATGGTAACTTATTTAGTTGTTTTTCATTATCTGAGCCAGTGGTAGCATGTAGATGTTAAAGAGAAGAGGCCCCAAGATGGAGCCTTGAGGAACCCCACATTATATTTGTCAACTCAGATGTGTATTTTACCTATAGAAACAACGTTTTTTTCTGTCCTTTAAGTAGGATTCAAACCAATTTAGAACTGTTATGGGTTACTCTATGCAGTGGTTCTCAACCTGTGGTTGTGGTACGCGGAGGAATCTGAAATATAAAAAAATATTTAAAAAATTAAAATAAAAGACTTGGAGAATGACCCGGACTGACCCAGACCTCACCGCTTTCCCCCGACCTCGTCATGCCACCAGAGCGGGGATCGGCTCACGTAAAAGGCGTCAGCAGTCTGCGGCGATGGTAGGCACCCAACCGACCCATCTTGAAAACATGGACCAAGGAGTCTAACACGCGTGCGAGTCAGAGGGTTCATTCAAAACCCTGTGGCGCAATGAAAGTGAGGGCTGAGGTGGGATCCCGGCCCGCACAGTCGGGGAGGTGGAGCGTGAGCGCGTGCGATAGGACCTGAAAGATGGTGAACTATGCCTGGGCAGGGCGAATCCAGAGGAAACTCTGGGTAGGCCCGTAGTGGTCCTGATGTGCAGATCGGTCAAATCGGTCCGAGTCAGAGAAGGCCGTGACCGAGGTTAAAAGCTGAAAAGCACACACTTGTCCTTAATTGTTATCTTTTTTACTTTGCCACCCATAAATGGCAATAGCAAACATCAGTAGACTGAAGATGAGCTATTAGCCCTCAGGCTCATCTGCTCCTGGATGCTTTCATTATTATTGTGGAACTGAATTCCCAATAGGGCATTTTCTGTTACAATGTAGGTTGTTGCAGGAGGCCTACATTCAAACTTTGGTATAGGAAATGAAATGTATGTACATTGTCATTTGTTGTGTGAGAATATAGTTATTATTTTGTTCTTTATATTCTCACTTGTGGTGTGTGTGAGAGAGAGAGAGAGAGAGAGAGAGAGAGAGAGAGAGAGAGAGAGAGAGAGAGAGAGAGAGAGAGAGGAGAGAGAGAGAGAGAGAGGAGAGAGAGAGAGAGAGAGAGATAGAGAGAAGAGAGAGAGAGAGAGAAGAGAGAGGAGAGGAGAGAGAGAGAGAGACTGCCCTTTGTACATGTAGCTGTGGCTGACAATAAATAATGTTATTATGAATACATTTGCCTCCGAGTCCTGCATGAACTGCATAGACTGTATTTTAACATTGGTCTTATGGTGGAACATTGAGAGCCAAATATCTTCTCAGGTGGTACTTGATGTAAAAAGGTTGAGAACCACTGCTCTATGGGCTTTGCCTTGAAGGCAACATGGTAAAATGCTCAAATAGGCTGTAGCCAGGATCATGGGATGAATGAATCTACGAGAGATCACACAACTCGACGGCAGAGACCAGCCACTAACTGGTTAACGGGTGAGTCATTTAGCAGGTTAAGAGTATATATATATGTATTCTTCTTCTTTAACAATTCCTATGTAGAAAACAAAACCATCACTCAACACTTTCTTATTTCCCTACTTTAGCTATGGCACCTAACCCGAGCCTACTGGTTCTAAATGATGACATACATCTTTAAAACAATATCGAATTTTTTATTTTATTTTACTGTTAGTTCTGTCTTTAAAAATGTATGTTACATTAAATGACTATACTTTTGGCTTTGATTCTTTTAGCGAAGCATTACTGCTGACCATTTTCCAGTGCATTTCCATGAGTGTTCAGATTGATTTTCTCTTTTCAGGACAGCGACTGATGTTAGATCATTTCCCAAAAGAATGCAAATGAAGTTGAAAAAAAATTAAATCAAAGGAATCATAAAAATGAGTGGTGATGGAGGCAATCCATCACAGTAAACGTTGCATTATTTATTGTATGCACACAGAGATGGATTTGAAAGCTCTCCGTGTTTGGAAATGTGATTATGCTTCTGAAAATCTTCGCATTTCCAGGCTATAGAATCTAAATCAAACTGCAGTGCCAAACTCAATACTGCTGTTTCATGAGACCACGTAATACAGATGGATCATTGTCATATTAACTGGACTCTGTTTGCAGACGGGGCCTTACCTCAATCACTTTTTTGGTGTGCTGCCCCAAGCAGGGCAGGTCCTGTGTAGCCCCCAGGCACAGCACCGCCCAGGGCAGACTCTTCAGAACAGACGCAGCTCTCCTGAAAGCCAGACATGGACCCTCCATGTTGTTGAATTCATAGCTCTCTGCCAGCACTTCAAAAGCATCCTACAGGAGGGGAAGAGGAAACATGTCGAATAGAATATTAGATCAGGAGCATCAAAAGACAGGCTTACTGCACCCATTAGGTGTGTATACAGCCATTTAAATGGGAACTATTAATTGTTATCTTTACTATGTATTATTACTTTTGTCATAGGGTAAGTGTCAAGAAAGGCAGGATCGAAATGCTGGTCCAAAAATAAAATTGAGGCAAGTAGAACAAAAAGCATGCTTTAAATAGTCAAAGCTGGTCCACACAAAAAAAAAGCTAAAAGAGCAGGCAAGGTAAAATAAAAGGGAAAGTAGCAAAAACAGGGACAAATCAGGATGACTGGACGAAACACAAGGAGCAAAATCCACAGGTAGAAAATGCAGACACGAAACATGGACAAGAACCAGACAGCAGTGCGAGGTACAAATCACACAGGAGGGAACACATAAAGACAGGAGGGAAAAACAAATGTAACCCAGGGGGAGAAAAGCTTTTCAAGGTAAAAACAGAAACACAAAGACAGAACATGGCAACTTGAGGTTGAGGAAAAAAAACAATCTCGGATAGGTTTTGGAGAAAGATCGTGGTTTGGGTTAGATAACTGTAAAAGTGACACTCAGATCCCTAACCTCAACCCTAACATTTTGTACATAAAGATGGTTTTAACATGGATGCCAACATCCATCCAACACGCCTAACGTTACCAGTTGTTATCGCTTCCATTCAAATGAGTCAGACCGGCCTATCTGCTCCTACTGCTTTGTAAAACTGAAACCTAAAAATAACACGTAAAACTGAATGGAACTTAATGTGTTTAATACAAAGAAAGCAACTTCTTCAAACTGGAGCTACAGCACCAGACTGTGTTCAACTTTGCTCATAATTATCGCTAAGATATCCATCATTTTATTGTATTGCTGCTTTTGGTGCTCAACCATGTTAATCAGTGCTAAAATGTAGGCTAGTAGTAGTTGGACCAGCAGGCCCCTTCTGACCCACATCTATAAGGCCAATAACCACTGATAAAGTCTTTTAAATCAGCTGATAACATTGCATGAATCCCCATTTTTGGATTAAACATCAAACCAAGGAAAGAGAGAGAAAACCCAGCGAAGAAAGTGAGAGCTAGCACAGATGTGTCAGGTGTGCATTCACATGTGAGATGCACTGACCCGTACAGGACACCAGACAGGGAACAGAACTCACTCCCCCCCACACCTTCATCACTCTTCTCTGTCACTTTACAGCAGGACATGCTGCATGTTGGTTTCCTTCTGGATGACCAGACAGAGACATTAGAGGCTGGCAAACAGCAGACAGGAAGCTGTCATTTTCCACTTGTTCACAGTAGGCTCCTCGGGGGGATACATATTTTATGTATATATTTCATAAAAGTTGAAAATGAGTCAACCATGCATGATGAACATTTTAAATGCTGGTTAAAATAATTTAATATTTTGTGAATCTACATTTATAAAAGAATGGTGCTAATAGTGCTGCATTTTGGAGAATATATAGAGAAGTCGAGGATTATGCACAATCTTTAACTGTTCAAATTTCAGGTGAGTCACATTCTTGACCAGTGAGACTCTTCATTTAACTGCAGTCACTAAGTATATCAGCAATTTATATCAACTAATCCCAGACTTTAGAAACCTAAACGATGTTAATTAAAGAAAAATATATAGATTGTAATATCAGTTGGACTGAACACTAGAGATCCGGTGTCTGATAGCATCTCAACAGAACAACCATAGTAGATCTATAAATACCTTCATGATCAGTTTGATAAAAGTTCTATTTAACAGATTATGTGTGTTTCAGAAACATCATCTGATATAAACACCCACCATAGTCAGGACAGGATTCGACTGCCCCAAAACATTGCTAAATACAAAATGATCCGAACTTTTATTCTAGTGTGTAGATCATATTTTTGATACACACACAACAATCTCATAGTCCAGGCTAAATTCTACTGTCAGTGAAATTCTTCCTAAACTAGCTAGCGACTGGTCAGTGTCTGTATGAGTCATGAACATATATGTATCTGCAGTATTATAAACAAACAATCATGGTAATGTAAAGATAAATTACCATCACCCCTTGATTTTCCTACTCTAATTATAATAGCCTAGTCAGTGAAGACCTCACTCTGAGCAGGTATATCACACAGCTGTCAATCATTATGTTGTTTTGAATAGCGTTAATAAATAAATGACAGCCCAAAGATCCTGGACTTCTTGAAAGCTATTCAAATGAAGATTAAACAGGTGCTAGGCATTACATTCACTCTGGATCCAGCCCCTTGTATACTTGGCAATACTGTATAGTGATCTGACGGATAGAAATATGATTATCTTGTAAATAATTCTGCTTTTAATAGCAAAAGAAAACCCATAACAGCTTCCTGGTTGAAGCCGCAGCCCTGCAGCAGAATGCAATGAAGAGGCAGGTTTGATCAAATATAGCCAACATTAAAACAGGCAATACCAGAGCTCTAGTCGCACCTCTTTATTAATATTTACTGTAAATATGATTTCCTTATTTTCCTTTTTATTATTTATTTTAGTTCACTGTACTTCTTTTTATTTGGATAGTACCACACTGTTGTTTAGTCAATAAAAAGGTAGTGAACGGTCATTTCATTTATGTTAAGGGTAGAAAAGTTAAATGTGATGATTTTGTTTATGTCATAGAAAAATTATAAATACCAGTTAAAAAGTCCTAATAGTGTCGATGAAAAACAGGAATGATTTAATCTAGTGTACAACACGTATACAAATGTCAGCATCTCCCCATGTAATTTGTACAGTGTAAAAAAAGCAAAGCAAAACATATAAAATACATTTTAAACTAATCACAATAAAAGATTGATTTGCAATCTAGGCATTGTGCTTTGCAAATTGCCAAATGGTGGCACTATCCCCACAAAACCCTAATGAGTTATTTCACTTTAAGAGAATGAAACAAGAAAAAATACATCACCGTCACACTTTGTGATATTGGCTTGCAGCTGGATATTTGTGCTGAAGGGACAAGCTACTGTTGCAGAACCAAGTGAAAGGAAAACATGTCACCATATGAGAGTTGGAACATCAATAGAGCCATTTATGAGCTAAACAGGTTATATCATTATGTGGGCTAAGAGACTGCTGTCTCAATGTCTCCGAGCTGCAGGTGGGCTTTGTGCCTCAGAACTCCCATTATTTATAATAGGCAGCACTTTTCTGAGAGATGAAGCTAGTTTTTATTGAAGCAAGATGGTTGAATTATTTAAAGAGAAGTACCAGGTATGGTTCTCCTTTTAGCCACCTGCTAAAAAAAACAACAAAAAAAACAACAAAAAGTACAGAACAAATTTCAATGAAAAGTAACTAAACACAATTATCACCTTTTGCTCATTTATAGAAGCATGTAACAGAACATGCTAAAGTGTTGCTGCTTGAACATCCACAGGGTATACTTCTTGCCAAAACCCTGAAACATTTTGGATTATGTGCACAATTAAATGCGGGTAATGTGATAATTTCATTTATGTGGTGTATATTTTCTCTAGTTGTTGATGCGGCATCTCACTTTGTAGTTTTAATTGGTGTGATAATACACTGTACGGCTCCTACAGAACTCATTTTCCAACCCACCTATTCTATTATTATCTAACTGCATTGATGGAGAAACTGTCATCTTTGTCTTCTCAGAAAATGTACCAAAATCCTCAAACCACTTTGTTCAATCTTGTGTTCTAGATCAACCTGTTTTCGCTACATAGATTGAAATAAAGTTAAATGAAGTCCAACCCCCACCCCTCGCTCGGTCAACTTTTTGTTCTAATGTTTAATTAACGTCCGGCCATTTACCTTATTCGACAGTCTTTTCATGCTGTTCAGGTTTTGTGCAAAAGTCCTGTTTTACAGCAGATTATTTGACTTGTCATAGTAGGGAAAAGGTGACTGACAACAATAGAACTGTTCTTTTCAAACGTCCGCTTGAACAATACCTGTACCCAGAAACTAAAGCACATACATGGAAACAGGCATCGTTTGTTTCACTCTTACACCTGTGCTAATCCAATTGTTGTTTCTCAGTCTTACACCTGAGTGATGAGATACAGACCAATACAAAGCAGCCTTCACATCAGCATCGTTTAGCATCGTTTAGCATCGTTTAGCATCTTACTACAAAAAGGAGCAATTTAGCTGTAAGCCCCATCAAGTTGCTTCTGGGAACAGTTTGGTGTTTGAAGCCGATTACCAGCAATCTATACAAACTATAGGGATTCATTTGATGTAACCAAGCAGCAACCTATGGGTCTGAAAAGTAAAGCCAAAGCAGAAGTGCCTTTTAACCGGAATTATTTATTATGGCTAGCCGCAAAAAAGTCAGATTGAATAGAAATCTATGAGAAAAGAAGCACAGCGCAAATTCAATCAGAAATGTACATAACAACTTCCCTCTCTGACTCCCCCAACAATCATCGTTCTGCCACCAAACTTTAAAAATGTTCTCTTCTCTCCTGCAGTCAGCTGTCATTTCCTGTTTCCTATTCTACCTACAGCTGCACCTCCACCTAAAGATATACAATATCACGATGGGTCCAATGACAAAGACTTTTCCCATTTCTAAAAGCACACTATACTATTTGTTGACTGCCTGTGATGATGAAGAGATGAAGATGCAAGTCGCTCTCTAGTTTCTGTCTCTTTGTATTTTATCCAATGGACAAACTATGAATTACACACGAACCATGGATTGACAATGACTCAAATTCAAAGGAGCTTTATTGAACTCTCAAACTATTGCCTATAGTGGACCGGGCAGTCAACACTTAAACCTCCTTACATGTTATTAAAGTACATTTTTCTGTTGTTTATATCGAACTTCTGGCTATATCTTACACATTGCATTTTAAAGAACACACAACTAAGAGTTTAGTATCTTATCTTAAAGGTCCCATGTCATGCTTTTCTGGTTATTACCCGTTCCCTTGTGTGTTATGAAGGTTTTTATGCATGTTAACGGTCTGCAAAGTCAAAAACCCTCAAAGTACACCCTGTAGCGAGTAAAACTCTAACACAGTCTATGCTGCCCCAAAACACCTCGTTGGAGATTTCTCATTTTCCATTGTTTACTTCCTGTGTACTCTGAGGTGGGGATTTCCCAGAGGCCACACCCTCTGCCAGCCTTTCACGAAACAAAGCTTCCCAAACATTGCAGCGATTCATGCCGGATATGTACAGCGTAGGGCACTGAAGAACGATGCTGTTCCTACTTTGTTTGGACCAGCGGGAGATTCGGTACACAACCTGAAGTATTCATTGTTGTTTGTGTATTTATGATGTTTAAAACAAACAAGGTATCTACCACGACTGTTTAAATGGGTAAATGTTTTTCGGGCTGCTAAGCCATTGACACAGTGCCAACTGGGCTAACTAAGTTGGAACAGTGGCAAACATTTTTGACTCGAAGGCTAGAGTGAACGCTGGCGCACTTAGCTGCCGCTGCTCTTCAGCTACTTTTAGTTTTATGTAGCCTAATGCAACTGTTATCGCTCACTTTGATGACTTTGGCCATTATAATATGATCTGGATGTATCTGCCCAACGATCGAATTAACCGGTGTACGTATATGCAGTGTGTGTGTATTTTGGACTAACATCAACCCTACCTGCTGTGTGTCGGGGCCTCAACCCCTCACCTGGCTGCTTCCGCGGCGTGAGGCCCATCCTCTAGCCAAACATCACAGACAACTATGTGGATCAACGAGCTGTTTGTATGGTCTGTTCTCATCTGGACTGCCCTGTCGTTCAACCTAGCGACAGCGGCACTCCAATACACAGCTGCTGAGCTCCTCCGACTACGATTCCACCTGCCTGACACATCACCGGCATTGCACCTCTTTCTGGACATCGCTCGTCATCCCCGTCGGAAATATATCCACCGTGGTTCCCGGCGAAGATTTTACATCGATGACTCCAAACCCATACAATCCATCTGGTCTTCAACTCGACAACACCCAGGAAACTCCGCACGCAAAGTTGACCACACTGTCTTAGCCAGCTTAGCCAGGTCGGCTAACGTTAGCGCTAAGCATAAACACAACCACACTGATGTCAACTTTGGACTATTCAATATCCGTTCTCTTACGACCAAGGGTCCTCTTCTCCAAGATATCCTGACTGATCGTAAGTTTGATTTTCTCTGTTTGACAGAAACGTGGCAACAACCTAATGACTTTGCACAGCTGAATGAATCTACTCCTCCTGGGTTTGTTTACATCTGTCAACCCCGTGCCACCGGCAGAGGCGGAGGTCTCGCGATGATTTACCGCGAGAGTTTGAAAGTCTCGTCTGTAACTGTGCCTGTTCACTGCTCATTTGAATCAATTGCCTTACAACTCAATGGGCCTATCCCTACCATAGTTGCAAGCGTCTACCGTCCACCTAAGCTTAATAATACATTCATAAACGAATTTGCTGCTTTCATCACACATCTCTGCTCACTCTCACCTAACATAATAGTGCTGGGAGATTTTAATATACATATGGATACTGTCAACAATGCTCTCACAAAGGACTTCACATCTTGCCTGGACAGTTTTGGATTACAGCAACATATCGATTTTCCGACTCATTCCAAAGGACATATTCTGGACTTGATCTGCTGTTCTGGTGTCACTCCTCTTAAATGTACTGCAACTGATCTTCCCATTTCTGATCACTCATTAATATCCTTTACTGTCACCTTAACACTGTCCAAACCAAATCTGTCACGTATTATTTCCTTCCGCAACATCAAGGATATTAATTTAACTACACTCTCCAGTGGCATTGACAACCTCCCCAGCATAAATTGTTCATCCCCGCCTGATGAACTGGTTTCTCATTACAATAACAATCTTCATAAACTGCTCAATACCCTGGCTCCTTTAAAAACCCGGTCTGTTTCCTTCACCCATTCTGCTCCTTGGTTTACACCTGAACTACGCCAACTTAAAACAAAAGGCCGTCGATTGGAACGCCTCTGCAAAAAAACCGGACTTGTCGTTCACAAAGAGATGTACAATAACCACATTCTCCACTACAAGGACACTCTCTCTGCAGCCAAGTCATCATACTACAGAGTTCTCATCAGCTCTGGCGAAGGGAACACAAGGGTCCTGTTCTCTACAGTGAAGAACATTCTACGACCACCGGACTCCCTTGCACCTCATCAGTATTCAACTGCCTACTGTAACTCCCTCATGTCATTTTTTAATGACAAAATAGAAAACATTCACCAGCAACTAACTCCTAACACCACCTGCAGTATATCTCTCCCTGTTTTCACCGACCATCTCTCTCATTCTCTTTCAAGTTTCACACTTCCCTCTGCTGTTGTAATATCTGACCTCATCAGTAAATCCAAGCCATCTACCTGTCAGTTAGACCCTCTTCCTACCCCCCTGGTAAAAGCCTGTCTACCTTCATTGTCCTCCCTTATAACTGTGATCATACACTCCTCCCTCACCTCTGGTCTTGTTCCCTCACTTTTCAAATCAGCCGCCATCACGCCCATACTGAAGAAACCTGGTGCAGACCCCTACAATTTTAATAACTACCGTCCCATATCTAACCTACCATTTCTCTCAAAAATCCTGGAAAAAACTGTTGCATCCCAAATCCATACCCACTTGTCTGACAATAACCTGTACGAACAATTTCAATCTGGTTTCCGCCCCCATCACAGCACAGAAACACCACTGGTGAAAATCACTAACGACCTCCTCATGGCAGCTGACTCCGGACTATTAACTATCCTCATCCTCCTTGACCTTAGTGCAGCTTTTGACACCATTTCCCACAGCATCCTCATTGACAGACTGACCTCCATCGGGATCACTGACACACCCCTCCTCTGGTTTAAATCATATCTCTCTGGCCGCACTCAGTTCATCCAACTCAAAACCTTTAAATCACAGCCACTTCCAGTCACGACCGGTGTTCCCCAGGGCTCTGTCCTGGGGCCTCTTCTTTTTATTATCTATTTACTTCCTCTTGGCAATATCTTCCGTAAACACAACATCCACTTTCATTGCTACGCGGATGACACCCAGCTCTACTTGTCCTCCAAACCAACCGCCATCCTCCCTCCATCCTCCCTGTCTGACTGCTTACAGGACATCAAATCCTGGTTCTCCTCTAACTTTCTCAAACTTAACGACAGTAAAACCGAGGTTCTCCTCATTGGCACAAAATCCACCCTAACCAAACCTGACAGTTTCTCCATTATTATAGACAACTCTTCAGTCTCCCCCTCCCCTCAGGTTAAGAGTCTGGGTGTCATCCTCGACGGCACACTTTCATTCAAATCTCACATCAGTAATATCACTCGGTCTGCCTATTTCCATCTACGCAACATCAACCGCCTCCGCCTGTCCCTTAACCCTAAGACCACCGCCATTCTTGTTCACACCCTGGTCACTTCCCGCATCGACTACTGCAACTCCCTTCTTTTTGGTCTCCCTCTCAAATCCATCCACAGACTTCAACTGGTTCAGAACTCTGCCGCCCGCATCATCACCAGAACCCCCTCCATTAACCACATCACTCCTGTTCTTCAGCAGCTTCACTGGCTCCCCGTCAAATCCCGTATCATTTTTAAGATTCTGCTCCTCGCCTTTAAGGCCATCCATAACCTCACTCCTCTGTACCTCTCCGACCTCCTGCACATCAACACACCCATCCGCACACTCAGATCTTCTGCTTCCCTCAGCCTCACTGCACCCCCCTTCCGTCTAACCACCATGGGGTCTAGAGCCTTCAGCCGCTCTGCACCCCGCCTCTGGAACTCCCTCCCACCTGACATCCGCAACTCTGACTCTCTCCCCATTTTCAAATCACGCCTCAAAACATATCTGTTCACACTCGCATATCCACCCTGATCATTATCCATCACACATCCTGTTTTTTTATTTATTTGGTTATCTGATCTATTTATTTACTGCATTGTCTTGTTTATGTCGATTATGCTGGTGTTATGTATTGTGTATCTTGTTTTTTAAGTGTCTGTACGGCGACCTTGAGAGCCTTGAAAGGCGCCTTTATAAAATAAATGAATTATTATTATTATTATTAAGTTGCTTGCATTTCCATAAATTAACTCCAATGTCAGCAGATGGTCTTACATGTATCTCATAGCTGGAGAATGTCTGCATTCACACACAAAATACTCATAGGCCGTATACTCCGGGTGATTTACCGTACGGTCAGTCGCGAAATGAATTACATTATAGTTGGCGTTCCTAGCGTGTATGCTACCGAGCTAAAAAAGAAGGTTACCAAAAGCTATAAGTTTGCTAGGCGAAAACATTGTTTTTATGCCAGCTACAATGAATGACCGAACGTAGCAGACTACCCCGTATAAGATTGCAATTGTAAACATGTTCTTACTAGCCTAATATGAACCACTAGCTGTTATTCATAGTAGGTTGCCATATTACACTGAACAACTAGCAAACGTAGGTTAGCATATTAATCTAGATGGCAAGCTAACGAACCTAAAACAACTAAGTTTCTCTAATATTTTGTGATTTGCATTTGATTTCGTCCAGCCAGATCAGGAAACTCCTGGCGTTTCCGGCGGACAACACATGACGGGATGACCACTCTGATCCATCGTCCTAATAAGCTGCAATAGGCAAGATGCCGAAAACGTCTATAAGGGGAGGAATGGATGATATACAGTGTATATATGTATATTTACACATGTTCATTTTGTACATTTCTAAAAATAAAGTTTGATGGAAATACTTAGTAGCCTTTCTTCCCTGAATTATTTGCTCCTATAACATATCATTGTTGAAAAGCAATGTTAGACATGGGCGGAGCCTCTCTGGAGTAATCAGAACAGAGTGGCCGAGCTGACCAATCGGAGCTCACAGGAAGGGGGGGGGCAGGAGCTCCAACAAGCCGTTTAGGACAGAGACACATACTTTACAGAGATGCTGTTTGAGAAACCAATGTGAGTTTGGAAAATTGCACAATATAGATCTATTTTAGTAGACCTCAACAATGGAATTATGATCAGTAGAAATGGCCATAACATGGGCCCTTTAAACATTACATAATGCGAAGAGCTTGACAATAAATCAGTTCTGTACTTAGTTACTCATGATACTTGATTAGCATTTCATACGATGCTAACTCTAGCTTGCAGCTACACTGCCCTTTCAAACCATATAAGGAGGGTGAAAAGAAGGACAGTAATAGGAATACATCTCAGTTAAATACCAGAAAAATAAGTTCACGTAAAAAGGCAAATACTATAAGCCTCTACAAGGACTAGGCTGAGCAATTCTAAAACCATGACCTGGACTCGATGCAGCCGGAGCTCAGGGCAGAGTCGAATATATTCATGCCTTGGTTTCCTCTTCCCTGCCCAAGCCAGCAATCTGAGGTCAGTGCACCACCCGCAGTCATGTGCAGAAATGCGGCCTCAGGCAGCAAACTTTAAACCAGCTCACCCAGGAGACGCACTGACCCGTTTACTACAGCACAAGGAAAGGGCAAAAGTAACAATATCCCGGTGCTGGATTATGACACGAATCACATATTTATGTTGAGCTCCTGTATGTATCAAATACAATTGTTGTAAAATGTCTGCACTAATAACTATGTTAAGACTAAATGGGCTCACATCTCATGATCTGAAATAAAACACTGAAGCCCAAAAAAACAATTAACTTCTGATATAAATAGTGACCTCATTACTTGCTTTAAACCTGACATTATTTAGTTTATTTTCACACATGTTAGCACAGGTGTTTGTTTGTATTAATGTTATTTTTCTTTGAGTTACCGTGGTGGTTGGGGGAGGTTACTTCCTGGTTCAGCAAAAGGTGTGGCTGAGGGCTGAGGACCCATAAATACTGCCAGCAGCCAATTTGGGACAAACCATGTGCTCATGTCAAAGGGGTTTTTGTCAATGTCTTTGTGTATGCTGTTAATCTTAATTACCTCTTGTCTTCTATTTGATTTGGCCAAGACGCTATAGATATGTTCCCTTTTGCGTCATTGTGGCAGGTTGTTTTTTTCAGTTAACACAAGTTTAGTTGCTTGTATATCTATCCGAGTTATTTTCTGTTGACCACTTGTATAGGGCTAGTTATTAAGAAATCTTGGTTTATAATGTTTTTTGAATTTTTGGTTTAATAACAAACCCATTTTCTTTAAACAACTCCTTTGTCCTGTTGCCTTTCTGCTTGGTCCCTGACAATATGGTGGCATAGTGTTCCTTGAAGGTCGCTACTGATAAGCAAAGGGAAAGCTAAAATACCCAAAAATAATAACCCTCAATACTTGCATAAACATTGTACACCGTGAGCCAAGCAAAAGATTCCCCTTGGCAACAATGACTACAACACAAGTTTCAAACCTGATAATACAATACAATACAATACAATACAACTTTATTTATAAAGCACTTTAAACCTCCAGACCAAAGTGCTGTACAGGCAAATAGATAAAACAAAGCATACAAAGAAGTAACACAGCTCAGCTCACACACCATAAAACAAGTACAAGTAAAAACAAAAAACAATTTAAAAGCAAAAAAGCAACACTGAAAGATGTTAAAACGCCAAATGTTAAAACGCTAAGGAGAAGAGGTGGGTTTTAAGAAGCGATTTAAAAGCAGGCAGTGTGGAGGCCTGTCTGATCTCCAGGGGCAGAGCGTTCCACAATTTGGGAGCTGCTACAGAGAAGCAACGGTCCCCTCTGAGCTTTGACCTGGTTTTAGGCACATTCAGGAGCAGTTGGTCCGCTGACCTGAGAGGGCGGTTCGGCGTGTAATGCTGTAGCAGCTCAGTAAGGTATGGTGGCGTCATGCCATTTAGGGATTTAAAAGTAAATAAAAGAATTTTAAAATGGATCCTAAAATAAATTGGCAGCCAGTGGAGAGAAGCTAAAACAGGGGAAATGTGGTCATACTTCCGTGTGCCTGTTAAGAGCCTTGCTGCGGCATTTTGCACCCGCTGCAGTCGTGCGAGGGAGGACCCACTGACCCCCATGTAAATAGAGTTACAGTAGTCCAGCCGGGTGGTAACAAAGGCATGGATTACTGTCTCAAACTGCTGTCTGGAGAGAAAAGGTTTTACTTTGGCTAGCTGCCTCAGGTGATAAAAGCTCGTTTTTACCACCGACTTAATCTGACTCTCAAGTTTGAGTTCACGGTCCATTTTAATACCAAGGTTTGTAACGGTGGGCTTGGTGTACTGATGCAAGGAACCCAGGTCTACAGAAGTGGTGTCAGTGGTGCTACCAAAAACCATTACTTCTGTTTTTCCTTCATTGAGTTTAAGGGGTTAAACTCCCAGCGCTGCTAGGATCCTGATGAGAGTGCGCAAGTATGATCACATCACCCACATCCTCAAAGCACTACACTGGCTACCCGTGAAACTAAGGATTGAATTCAAGGTCTCCGTCCTCACCCACCAGTGTGTCCATGGAACTGCCCCTCCCTACCTCAAGGAACTCCTCACCCCCCATACCTCCTTACGGACCACCCGCTCCAGCAACTCCAACTTCCTCAAACCCCCCAGGACTAAGCTCCGTACTATGGGAGACCGGGCCTTCTGCTCGGCTGCTCCCAGTCTGTGGAATGCTCTCCCCGACCAAATGAGAGCACCACAGACCGTGGAGGCTTTTAAAAAAGGCCTCAAGACCCTTCTCTTCAAAAGAGCCTTTGCCTAGACCCTTTTATATCCCTTTTATTTATTTTTTTATTTTGTATTGCTTTTTTCTTAATTCTACCGTGTTGTGTAATGTTTATTTCTACTGTTCTTGTTGACTACTTGTAGCACTTTGGGATCTGAGATCAGATATGTAGTGCTTTATAAATTGAATCCATTATTATTATTATTATTAAGGAAATTGCACGCCATCCAGGCCTTTACGTCATCTAGGCACTTTATCAGTGGGCTAATTAAGTAACCACCCTTCTTTGTTAGAGGGACATAAATCTGGCTATCGTCAGCATAGCAGTGGAATGCGATGCCGTGCTTTCTAAAAATGGACCCAAGAGGGAGCAAATAGAGGGAGAATAGCAGGGGGCCTAATACTGAGCCCTGTGGGACCCCATACAGGAGTGGAGCAGAGGATGACTCGGAGTCACCAAGGCTGACAGAGAAAGTTCTGTCCTTCAAATATGACCTAAACCATTCCAGGGCTTTTCCCTCAATGCCCACCCACTTCTCCAAGCGGGAGATCAGGATGTCATGGTCGACTGTATCGAAAGCAGCAGTTAAGTCAATAAGTAGGAGCACAACGCAGTCCCCAGAGTCAGTAGATAAAAGGATGTCATTAAAGACTCTTAAAAGCGCTGTTTCAGTGCTGTGCATAGTTTTAAAACCAGATTGGAAAACCTCCAGTATGTTGTTCACTTCCAGAAAAAACATAATTTGACTGTAGACAATCTTCTCCAGGATCTTTGACATAAAAGGCATTTTGGAAATGGGCCTAAAATTAGCCAGAACTGTGGGATCCAGGCTGGGTTTTTTAATACGAGGTTGCACTACTGCATGCTTCAGGTTTTCGGGGACCTTCCCTGAGAGCACGCTGCTGTTTAAAACTGCCAGCACAGATGGTCCAACAGTGGGGAAAACCTCTTTAAAAAGTCGAGGCGCGACAGGGTCATTTGGAGAACCAGAGGGCTTTAACTTGGAGACAATCTCCTGTACAAAAGACAGAGCTACATGCTCAAACTGATTAAAGACAGCAGAACACGGTGCAGGAACTGAGGGGTCAATTGCAGGCGCAGAGATTTGAGCTCTAGTGGAATTTACCTTATTAATGAAAAAGTGAAGAAAATCTTCACAGACCGCGGTAGAGGTCTCTATAAAGCTATTCTGGGGGGCATTAAGGACCAAATCAATAGTCTGGAACAGAACACGTGGCTTATGACGATTTGACAGAAAGATGTCAGATAAAAGTTTGCTTTTTGCCTCTTTCACAGTGATCTGATAGAAACGCCAACACTCCCTCAACATTTCAAATGAAACTTGCAGTTTGTCCTTTTTCCATTTACGCTCAGCTCTACGGCAATCCTGTCGGACAGCCCGAGTCGTGTCATTTAACCAAGGCTCAGATTTAGTTTTAGGTTGCCTGGTTTTTAAAGGAGCAACAGTGTCTATGGCAGCTTTGCAAGTAGAGTGAAACCATGAGCTAAGCTCATCCGTTTCAGGTGACATAGGTTCCCGATTCACACAGTTCTGTTTAAAGGCGACAGAGAACTGACCAGCAGTGGAGGGGTTAATCATACGAGCGCGCCGAGGAGCAGCGCGTGGTTTAACCGTTTCACAAGCAAGACTCACATCAAATAATACAGGCATATGATCAGAGAAAAAGGCGTCACAAATCTCCAGGTTAAGAACAGGCAAACCATAAGATAAAACAAGATCAAGTGTGTGTCCGCGTTCCTGCGTTGGGCCAGACACAGACTGCACAAGATTAAAGGAATCAACAAGGTCTAAAAAGTCCTTTGCCATAGCTTTGTCGGGGCAACACACATGAATATTAAAATCCCCAACAATAAGAACACGATCATATTTTGGCATAATTTCAGCCAAGAAGTCCGAGAAATCGTTTAAAAATCCCTTATTGTATTTGGGAGGTCTATAGACCACAGCACACAGCACTGTGTGAGAGCGACCAAGCTCGAACACGCTCAGTTCAAAGCTGTCGGGTGAGAATGTCAGTGAAAGCTGCTGGCATTTATAGTCACTCTTAAAAACAGTTGCTATACCTCCACCTCGGCCTGACGTCCGCGGAGAGTTAAAATAACAGCAATGCTGCGGTACAAGTTCGGTAAACGCACTGGACTCACCAATACTGAGCCATGTCTCAGTCACGAAGAGGAAATCCAAGCCCTTGGAAGTTAAGAAATCCTTTAGGACAAAAGTTTTGTTTGTTAGCGATCTTGCATTGACCAGGCCAAACCTGGCAGGGGCCGGCAGATTGGCGGCGTTAGAGGTCCGGGGAGCCCGACACAGAGACCTCAGGTTATGCGGATTAACCCCACGGCAGCGGGGACGAGGGGAGCAGGTCACGCGGTGCAGGAATGCCTCATCCGGGTCGACGACAGGTACCAGCCAGGCGTCGACAGGGTCCAGGAAGCGCCTCGAAAAAGAGAGACGAGGCTCATACTCAGTATGAGAGAAAAGATGAGCTGAAGAAGCCTTCGTTCTCACCAGTCGACCACTGCGTTTTCCCCGGCGGCGGTGGCGTTTACAGCGGGTAGGTGGAGCCGGGGTGCGGCACAGGTAAACTGCTCCCCCCGTTAAAAACGGAGGCAGCGTTTTATCTCCACCACGAGTAGACTTTGCTGGAATAATGGCAGAAAACCGAAGGTCCAGCAGTGTTTGGCGATCGTACACCAGTAGAGAGTTGACATTTTGCATTAAACATGACAAAAACAGTACAAAAACACACAGCGTAAGCATCGGCAGACGGCAGGCCACACACACTGGCGCCATCTTGGAATTCTCCAAAATAAAATACAAAATAACAACCTACTAACATCCACACTCTTTCCTTTATTCGCTAAACATAAAGGCAGGAGGTAGGAGAGACAATTTAAGATGGAACCACATAAAGAAACAACACAGGTATTTAATTAAAGATGCAATACACCGTTTGTTATTATGTATTATTTTGAGTCAAGCTCCAACCTCTGTTAAACTGAAGGTCTTAAAGGGCCCATGTCATGCTTTTCTGGTTATTACCCGTCCCCTTGTATGTTATGAAGGTTTTTATGCATGTAAACGGTCTGCAGAGTCACAAACCCTCAAAGTACACCCTGTAGGGAGTAAAACTCTAACACAGAAAAGACCTGTCTATGCTGCCCCAAAACGCTTCGTTGGAGATTTCTCATTTTCCATTGTTTGCTTCCTGGGTTCAAATGGACCAATCCGCGGAGCACCTCACACACCAGGATCCCTTGGCTAACTAACAGGGAGTCCCATTTGTTAGAGAATATTTTAATCCTGTCTGTGTATTTTGTATGGAATTGGGAATTTATCTGCAGAACTTCTGTTTCTAATTAAAGTGTTGTTCTCAATCTGTGAAATATGATCATGCCATCCTTAGGGTCAACTCAGAGGTCAGATGCCTGGCTTTCTGGAGAAAGGGGGGCTTCCTGTCCCTCTGAGTCTCGTGCAGTTTTGGTACATCTGTTTATAATTAGCAGAGAAAAGGCGCGTAAGAGGTCCGCCTTTGTTCGATATATTCTGTGATTATGCTGTGAACCTTTAGAGTGCCGTTCGGTAGAAGACTGAGTGTATGAAACTGAATGTGCCCTCTCCGGCCGAATACTTCAATAAATCTCCGTGTTTGATGAAAGTTCTACGTCTCCATTTCTTCAACATCGGCTCTGCATTGAATCCCAGAAGATTATTCTTCACAGATTGGCGTCACGAACAGGATATCAAATATATCTTCAGAATACTGGTAAGTGTAATTTCAAATCTATTTGAATATTGCCTTACCAGGATCTGTGATTGACGATATCTAAATTACCTGTGAAGCTGAAAGGCTGCACATTTTTTTCTCGGTGTCTCTATTTAAATTTCGGAGAGACCTTAAAATAGAGAATCAGTAAAGTGGATTTCTGCAATAGAGCAATGTTATGGATTTGTATTGAAACAAATCGCCGAATTCTGGAGACTTCAGCGGTCAAAATAAAATAAAGCAGCTGTTTTAAAGCGGACCCTGTGCTGCTGCAGAGAAGGAGAACGGGCCTGCATGTGTCCCTCCCCCCCCCTGCGGAGCGCAGTAGAGCAGAAAGAAATTCAGTTTAGTGGTATAATATTCTTTTCCTCGCACCATAGTCGTTTTTAGGAACTAAACTAAGATTGTCATATATGGGCGGAATGCGAGAATGTGTCATTAAACGATCATTTTTTTCATTGTTGTAAGAAAAGTATGGGTTGATAAATACGGAGGATAAACTGATGGTTTTATTCTCTGGACAGAGGGAATCCACCACTAAATTAGCATAGTGGTTGTTGATTTGAGGATAAATTCGTTATTGCTCTTCAACAGATCCAGTCTAAGCTAATATGAGTAAGAAGGCACTCATATTAATTATATTTCCCAACCCCCGCTGAAGTTCTCTTTATTCGGATTAAATTAAACTTTCTGTCACACGGAGGTTTGCTGTGGTTTTATGTTTGTTTGTCTAATCTGCAGTGTTTGTTGATTGTACTAACCGTTAAACATGGGTAATTCTCAGTCCACAAAGGAGTCAGTTGGTAAGAGGAAAACTAATGAACGCAATAAAACTTTTTCTAAAAATCCAGTTACAGAGACCCACTATCTTCATATGTTTTCACCCAATATGCCGTCTGGGATTATAGGAAGAAGCTTGGATTGGTCTAAAGTTATGCCGTTTACTTCTTTACTTTGTGAGCACTCACAACAAAATAATCAGAAAGGAAAGATTCAATTTGACTGGCCGTTGACAGGGAGCTTTGACATGGCAGTTTTATGGCAAGCATTTCAAATTGTGAAAAATGATCCGAACCCTTCCTGGGATATAGGATACATGTCGGGTTGTCTCAAAGCTTGGATGTCTATTGCAGAGAAAAGAGGATATGATGAACGAAAGAATGAAAAATCAGTTGGTAAAGAAATAGCCTCCACAGAGCTCAAAGCTTTAATTGAAAGAATTTCCAAATGTGCGGCGACTTGTCATTTGCTCAGTCTAGAGGCTGCGTTCGATGTTAAATCAGAAAACATGTCAAGAATTAGGGAAAGACACGGAGAAGACGCAGGAGCAATAGCTAAATCTGTCATTTTTGATTGGCTGAAAAGACAAGGAAAGTCTCCCAGCCCAGATCAGCTCATTTGCATTTTAACAGACGCAGGGCTGCTGGAAGAGCAGCAGGCTGTCTCTCTCTGTACACAACTGATTCCCGCAACAGATCTCTCAAATACTGCTGCAAGAAACTCCGATGATGATCTGTTAATGTCAGCGGCAGCTATCATAAATAAAAATAGATTGAGATACCAGCCAGGACATTATAACGGACTAGATATGACACAAGAAGACAACAGGGCAGAGGAGACGGAGGGGGATTTTTCAGACAGCAGCCAGCCACGGAGCCCCCCTCCTTTCACTCCGCCGCTCCGTCTATACGACTATAAAGCCACGCCGTACGGCAGCAGTTTTCCGAGGGCTGTCCAGCGTAAAAGGATCATGCAAACGCAAACATCTCCAAATAATAATTCTGCCGACACTGTAACCGCCCCGAAAATTCTGATAGGAGAGGTTCCAGTTTATAAACCTTGGACACCCGCGGAGGTCATGGATGTCACTAATCACGCTCCAAATCCCACTAAAAGTCCAGATGAGTATCTGTCATGGTTGACTAATGTCTGCTCAGTTTATAACTGTTTGGTTCATGATGTGAAACAGCTGATAATCCTAACGTACAAGGCAGATTGGTCCACATGCAAAGATGAGTTTAAATTCCCTGCATGCACGCCTGCAGGCGATTGGCCTTTGACACAGACGCGCGATATGTGGATTCAGAATGTCGCTGCTTTGGCTGTTAGAGCATGCGCTAAAACTCACACAGATTTTTCCCAAGTGTTGGCTTGCGTACAGAACCCAACAGAAACTGTCCCAGAATTTATCCAGCGTTTCATGACCGTATGGGATAATAATGCAGGCATTAAAAGGGAAGGAAATGATTTGTTCGCGATTCAGAGTTTAGTGCAGAGCCTAACTCCAGAGGCAGCTCGTGCCTACATGATAGCTACACCTGAATGGCAAATTAAGACCTGGCAAGCCACAATAGCCACAATGCGTGCCTTGCATAGGAGCCAGATATTTTTGCATCCTAGAAATACTCAAATGATGCAACAATTGCCTCAAAATACACAGGCTTATCAGGGCGCAGATAATTTCCAACAGGTTCAGGGACAGAACCGCACACAGCAGTATCAAAATCATGGAAAATCACAGGGTTATCATGATAAGAATAGACAACAGCAGAACAAAAATCCAAAAAAAGCCGTGTCACGTTTGTGGGTCCATGGATCACTGGGCTGGTCAGTGTGAAAAGAGATGGGGTGCACAACAAAATGCACAATCTTTGCCTGCTCTCCCACAGCCACCCAGGCAACCTGCAATAATGTCCCCACAACACTATGACAGACAGGCTCCACATGAGCAAAACAGTCTGCAAAGTGGGTTTAATAGGAGATAGGGCTGCCATAGAGAAGAAATACGGTCAGATTCACAACATTTCCCCATTCAAGCAGCAACAATTCGCCTTTCTAATAACCCGCGTGAAGATCCGATTATGCCCGTTGATTTTAGTGGAACAGCTGTAGATATTTTGATTGACAGCGGCGCCACATTGTCAGCAGTACGCACTAGGGAGAAAGTGTGTGAAGCAACAAATGATTTTGTTACAACAATGGGTGTTTCTGGCGTTCTTATGTCCGAACCCATTTCAGAGAATACTAATGTTTCAATCGATGGGTCAAATGTGCAACATTCTTTCATTATTTCAGATGGAAGTCCGATTAATTTGATGGGCAGAGATTTACTTTGTAAATTACAGGCAACAATACATTGTACTCCGGATGGTTTGTTTTTAACTATTCCTGACAGCAAAGTTTACCAGGCTGTCCAATTCATTCAATCATCTAAGGACAACCTTTATTGTTGGTCATTTCCAGATTTCAATATGATTTCTGTTTTCTCCACAACAGGGATTCAGAAAATTGCTGGTACTTCTCCTGTGTGCGCCTCCTTAATGTCTCTTATGCGGCCTGTGTTGAAATGTCATTGCACAGCTGCTTTTAACCCATCAGAGAATTATGCGCTATCAGTAAGTGGTTTTTGCAACAGCTCAGATCAGTTGGAATGCGAGCAATTTCTGTTTTTGGGACCACAAGGATGTGTGTTGCCCCTTAAGCTCACACCCCCACAGCAGGCCCTTCTAGATAAAAACACCATCCCTCATGTTATACTAGCTGTCACTCCAGGAAGTGATCCCAAGGAGGTGGGGGCAATGGCAGTCCACTGCTATGCTCAGTTGGAAGCAGCAATGGTCTCTGACTCCCACACACACACACCTAATGTAAACAACTTTGGAGGAGACTTTTACATGCTGCGTCTCACTGAAGACATTTCCCTCCCCCAAAGCACGTTCCTTCATTTACAGCCACCCCCACCCACAGAATTTGGCCCCCCTTCGGACTTTGCTGATGTGCCACCCAGTTTGTGGGCAAAACATAAGAATCATGTGGGCTTTGTCAGTTCAGCTCCCCCCCACAGAGTGACTCTTAAAAGCAATGCCAGATTGCCTGCTATCAGACAGTACAATTTACCCCATAGAGCCATTTTGGGAATTGAAGGAGTCATCCAATCACTGCTTGATCAAGGGGTATTAAGATTCACAGAAAGTCCCTGCAACACCCCCATCCTACCCATACCTAAGCACAATCGCCCTAATGAGTGGCGTTTCGTCCAAGATTTGCAAGCTATTAATGCTATTGTCATCCCAACAGCTCCCATAGTGCCTGACACTAATTCAATACTTGCTTCTCTGCCCCCAGACTCTAAGTATTACACAGTCATTGACTTATGTTCAGCATTTTTCTCTATTCCTTTGCATCCAGAAAGCCAGTATCTGTTTGCATTTACTTTTAAAGGTAAACAAATCACATACACGCGCCTCCCACAGGGCTATGTTGAGTCGCCTACTGTGTACGCAGCAGCTGTTAAAAGAGATCTGGACACTCTGATTCTGACAGGAGGAAGCACCCTCCTTCAGTATGCTGATGACCTGTTGATTGCATCACCTAACAGAGACGCCTGTCGCATCGATTCCATTTTGCTCATGAAAAGACTTTCTGAATGCGGACACAGAGCATCCCTGGCCAAGTTGCAATACTGCCAGACTGAGGTCACGTATTTGGGTCACATTCTGAGAGATGGACACCGCCTCCTCTCACCTGCGAGAATCTGCCTGTTGAACAAAGTTCCTCCACCAAGAACTAAAAAGGAAATGCTTTCCTTCTTGGGCATGGCAAACTACTGCAGACATTGGATATATGAGTATGCTGCGATGGATTCCGTCCTGCGTGCTGCCACTCTGCAGGCCGCACCTAACATTGTTCACTGGTCTGAGGACATGCACACAGCTTTTCAAGACTTAAAGCGAGCCCTCACGTCGGCTCCGGCCCTGGGTCTTCCTGACTACCATCAAACTTTTCATCTACACGTCCATGAGAAGTTGGGCTTTGCAACTGGCATCTTGGTACAAAAGCATGGATCCAATTTCCGGCCTGTTGCATACTATTCGTCTCGACTTTCCCCTGTGGTACTTGGTATGCCTTCATGCCTGCGAGCAGTAGCCGCAGTTGCAATTGTTATTAAACAATCCTCTTCTATTGTACTGGCCAGTGACTGTGTAGTACATGTCCCACATGCAGTTTTGCATATTCTGAACACCTCTGCTACTCAGCATATGACAGCAGCTAGGCGATCTGGTTATGAGGCAGTAATTCTTTCAAGCCCACACATCACTCTTAAACGTTCCCCCCCCCTAAACCCAGCTACACTGGTGCCAATTCCAGATTTTGAAATAACACATGACTGCGTCACAACGATTGACATGTCTTCTTCCCCCAGAGCTGATATGTTGCAAACTCCTATCCCTAATTCAGATATGATTCTCTACACAGACGGATCTGCGAGCAGGCCGTCTGACACAGTACACTTAGCAGGCTATGCTGTTGTGAACGACTGGGAGGTTTTGGAAAGCCAGGCCTTGCCAAATGGCACGTCGGCTCAGGCTGCAGAGTTGCATGCTCTGCTGAGGGCGTGTATTTTGGCTAAAGGAAAAGTTGCAACCATTTTCACAGACTCCAGGTATGCATTTGGTGTGTGCCATGATTTTGGTGTCTTGTGGAAGATGCGCGGTTTCTTAACATCGGCTGGTAAGCCTATTCAACATCATGCGTTGGTAGCTCAGTTGTTAGACGCTATCCTGCTCCCTGCACAGCTAGCAGTAGTGAAATGTGCTGCTCACACAAATTCTGATGACCCTATTTCGCGTGGAAATGCGTTAGCCGACACCGCGGCTAAACAAGCAGCAGTTTCATGTTCTTCTATGGTGCTCCAATGCCCCCTGACACAACCCACAGAACCGATTTCTTTGCCTTCCTTTAATGATGTCGCGGTAATGCAAGCCCGCGCTGATGTTAGGGAGAAAGATTTATGGCTAAGACGAGGTTGTACACTTGACGCTGAGTCCAGCTTGTGGCTCCACCCAGATGGCCGGATGGTCTGTCCCCGTTCCTTCCTCCATGTTCTGGCACATGTTGCACATGGCAAATCACATGTAGGAAAAGGAGGGATGAATGGGATTATAAAGTCACAATGGTTTGCCCCAGGCATCACACTAACCACACAGACCCTAGTAGATAGATGCATGATATGCCAGCAAACAAGAAGAAGAAGTGGTCTGGTTCAGCATGAACATCTACCGCCCCCTTCAGGGCCCTTTGTAAATATGCAAATTGACTTTTCGCATATGCCACCATGCCAAGGATTCAAATATCTTTTGGTAATAGTGTGCCAGTTCTCCAAATGGGTAGAGGCCTACCCTACCAGAAAAGAAGACGCTAGAACAGTTGTAAAGTGTCTTCTCAAAGATGTTATCCCTAGATTTGGTGTTCCAGCAGGGATTAACAGTGACAGAGGTCCAGCATTCATTTCTAAGATAACCCAGAGTCTAGCTACAGTGTTAGGGTTTAAATGGCAATTGCATGTTCCCTATCACCCGCAGAGCTCAGGCCAGGTTGAGAGAATGAACTTGACTATAAAAGAGAAACTCACTAAAACAATGTTGACCACAGGACTAAAATGGGTAGACGCGCTGCCGCTAGTTCTGTGCTCCATCAGAAGCGCACCAAATGCAACGACAGGGCTCAGCCCACACGAAGTATTGATGGGAAGAGTAATGTTCACAGGGTCTAGCCCCCCAGCATCACCCCACACACTCACCCTTCTGTGGACAGAGGATTACATGACTAACTATGTAAAATATCTAACTGACATGTTGAGAAAGTTTCACAGGCAGGTGGCTGATAGGCTCCCTCAGCCGGGGGAAGAGCCCACCCACCCTTTTAAGATTGGTGATAATGTACTAATCAAATCTCTTGAAAAAGATTCCCTGTCACACAGGTGGAAAGGTCCGTTCCAGGTGTTGATCGTGACCAGAACCGCCCTAAGAGTCCAAGGCAGAGCAGAGTGGATCCACGCTTCCAGATGTCGTCTCTCCCCTCTACCGGATGCTGGCGTATGAAGGCAGTCATCATCATCGTCATCCTGGGTTTGCTGTACCTGGCCAAGAACGCCCTACTAGATGAAGCTGTGGAAATCTCAACGACAGGTGGCGAGGGCTCTCGCGCCTCTGAGAGAGAAGATAAGGTGCTCTTATCCAAGAGCGCAGACGACTTGACTACTCAGGGTCCAGACCCTGAGGGCAAAACAACACCAACGGGCAAATCAGTGCCTAGCGACAAGGACAGGTTGTATCTAAACACCACACAGACATTCAGTATGGTGCGAGAGAGACAGAGAGAGAGAGAAGGAGGAAGAGTGAAGAGGATCGTCGACATCACTCATGAAATAGAGACTATTTCTTTTAACTGTTCAACTTCAATATGTAACCCATCTAACTGTATTATTGTGTTTGCTGTGTCTTCAATCAAGGGTGATGATTACTTGACATGGGGAATGTATCCGCAAAACCAGTACCAGTGGTTCGGGAGAACAAAGGAGGTGGTAAGAATAGCACTCAACACCATGCCCTTTAACATGCCCTCAGAATTATGGTGTACTACCATGGAACAATTAAGAAAACTGATAATGAATGAGGTACAATGCACATCGAGGAAACCAGATTATAAAGTCCCCAATTCACCTGTCACTAAATGCACATATACTGGACCAGATAGCAAAACAGATTTTCTATCCACTCCACTTCAACAAACAGGAGGTGATGTAGATTCTTCAAAAAAGGCCTTAATCACTCCACTTAAACGAGCTAAAACTAATTCTGCAATAAGTTTAATGATAGACTACGCACATGAACGTAATGTTAGCAACTGTTGGCTGTGCCAAAACATGCCAGAATCCATGCATTCTCCAATGTTTAGCCCAATTCCGTTCACGAAAGCTGATTATGATTTAATAAGCTGGAATGACATTGCATCCAGAATTAGCGATGAAGCTGAGGATTGCTTCACTCCGTCCTACCCCTTAGACTCAGAGCAACATGTACAGTACAAGGGTTTAGTCTCCCTCATTGTTGATACAGTAAATGAAAATTACCTGCCTGACGGCTTCAAACGATTGATGTTTTTAAAACTAATATACGTGAAGAAATATGTTAACTTAGCTTTTGAATACAGATTCCAGTTAGCTCTAGCCCAGACTAATTGTTCAGTTAACCTTACAAATCTAAATTGCACAATGCAATCACACACGCCATCTTTGTTGGTTGAAGCTGTGGTAACAGTTGTGCCCTGGTTTGGGTCCAGAACAGTGGACTCCATTAAAGTTAAAATACATGACTGTACACAACCAATCCCCTTAGGCAAGACCCTAACACGAGATTGCTCAGTTTATGTACCACCAATTACTGTACATGAATGGAAGAATGTGTCTATCTGTTTCCAGAATGAAGCAGGATCTCATACTTCTCCAGATGTGGGACACAGCGACTGCAATGCCATAGTGAGGGTAAAATTAGCCAGAATTCCCCTCCCACAGAGAGTTTACTTAGTTTGTGGAGACCGCGCTTATGGCTGTGTACCCTTTGACATTTTCTATGGCACCTGTTATCTAGCCTATCTAATCCCTTTAATCCGTAAAGTAGAGGCTAGTGAGATTGCAGCGATACTTCCCTCTTTACATCGGAATAGCAGATCAATTACACAAGGACAACAGATAGCGAGCCTATTTTTGCCTTGGTACGGTATTTATGTTACTCAACAGGAGATTGTGGCCCTGTCAGAAGTGGTCGAAAAAACATCTAAATGTATCTAACACAGCGATGTTGGCTGAA
The DNA here is from genome assembly GCA_902827135.1 of Harpagifer antarcticus. Classification (NCBI taxonomy): domain Eukaryota; kingdom Metazoa; phylum Chordata; class Actinopteri; order Perciformes; family Harpagiferidae; genus Harpagifer; species Harpagifer antarcticus. The sequence continues at coordinate 27,836 of CADEHL010000064.1, forward strand.
CACAAAGAATTGCAGGAAGTGAGGACAGTAGCACTACAGAATCGAATGGCGTTGGATCTCCTCCTCGCTGCTCAGGGAGGCACATGTAAGGTGATTGGGTCTGAGTGTTGTTCTTTCATCTCTGATGCTACACCTGAAGTTCTGGATATGGCACATGATACTGCTCGGGGAATAAAACAATTGCATGAAACACATGGGTTTACATTTGGAGATTTAAGTGGAACTATTGGATCCTGGGGAGCGGGGTTGGTTAAATTTGTTGTTACTGTTGCAGTGTTTATCTTGGGTGTGCTAATCCTAATTACCTGTTTGATAACTGTAGTTAAATTGGCCATACGCAGGTGCGCCAAAACTGCTCTCCAGGCCCCACAGAGGGTTGTGGGGTATTCAACTGCAGATGAAATAATATTGATGTACAACAAGGAATTGCGAGATCCATGGGTCTCCATCGCAGTTTCTGGCCCATGGGTACCGCCGTTTCAGTGATTAATAAATTGATTACAGTTGACTTTCAGAATAAAGAACAGATGTTTTGATTTTCCCTTTTCAGGTTGTTATACAATAAATATCTGATTCTTCCTTTTCAGATATTGAACAAATGTATTTGAATGAAATATATGTAACTACTAAAAGTGCCTTACTCTTGAATGAAGCGTGTTAAAGTAAACGTAAAATAATGTTAAGATTGAGGACATTGAACTTTACAGATTACAGATTCATCACTGAGAATTTTATCCTGGATCTCTCATGATTCAGTTTTTATACCTCATTTGGATTTCTTATAATCCTAAATTCTAATTGTGCTTAAGTAATTGCCTTGAAGTAAATCTTTGAGATGTAAGCTGACTTTGCATTTGTGTTTGAAGAATGAGATTAACTGAGTGTTAAATGATAAAAGATCTTATTTTTGAAACATATATTTTGCCATTATATTTTGTATTACATGTGTGTTTATTATTGTGCTTTTGACAAATGATATCAGACACGGAGGAGAGAGGATTTTTATTATGATTGACTGCGTTCAATCAAGGTAATTGAAATGTTTCAATTCTGCTTACTTTATGATGTGATTAATGTGTGTGATCTCAGACTCTGAAGGCGTTTATTGATTTGAGTATTGACTGAAATATTCTTAGATTAGTGTTAATTGGTTATCAATAAAGTGATAAAAAGGAGGGGCTGTTAGAGAATATTTTAATCCTGTCTGTGTATTTTGTATGGAATTGGGAATTTATCTGCAGAACTTCTGTTTCTAATTAAAGTGTTGTTCTCAATCTGTGAAATATGATCATGCCATCCTTAGGGTCAACTCAGAGGTCAGATGCCTGGCTTTCTGGAGAAAGGGGGGCTTCCTGTCCCTCTGAGTCTCGTGCAGTTTTGGTACATCTGTTTATAATTAGCAGAGAAAAGGCGCGTAAGAGGTCCGCCTTTGTTCGATATATTCTGTGATTATGCTGTGAACCTTTAGAGTGCCGTTCGGTAGAAGACTGAGTGTATGAAACTGAATGTGCCCTCTCCGGCCGAATACTTCAATAAATCTCCGTGTTTGATGAAAGTTCTACGTCTCCATTTCTTCAACATCGGCTCTGCATTGAATCCCAGAAGATTATTCTTCACACCATTGACTTGCATAGAGCTCCCTGAACGCTGGTAATAGACGAGTTGGGATGGCGGAGAAATGCTCTCCGCAGACCCATTCTCACAGCGTTCTAAACCTCTTTCTTACTCAATATCGAGCCACACTTATTGTTTTTACTTCGGCTGTGAGTGTTTGTGTGTGCTCAGGATGAGTTTCACTGTGTCTCGCTGTATCGCCGACCCGGAAACCTGTCCACTCCTCGCAGCAGCGGCGAGCTGCAACAAGCCTCGCAACGAGCCTCGCAACGAGCCTCGCAACGTCCCGACCAATCAGAGCACACTGGGCTCACCGGGAGGGGGGGGGGCAGGAGCTCCAACAAGCCGTTTAGGACAGAGAGTGAATAACTTGTGAATACACATACTATACAGAGATGCTGTATGAGGAACCAATGTGATTTTGGAAAATTGCACAATTTATATCTATTCTAGCAGAACTCAAAAATGGAAATATTTCATCAGTAGAAATGGCCATGACATGGGACCTTTAAAAGTAAAGTTGATGTGGAAGTCACTTGCATTCGCTTTATGTCCAGCAGAGGGCGACTCAACTGATTGTAAAGAATGTCTCAGAATGTATAGAGGACTACCAAATAATAGCCGCTTTCACACCAAGTACTTTGCCATACTTAGTTCCCAGCACTTAGTACTCCCATGGAACTAAGAGCCGATCGCGTTCACACCGGAATAAGTTCCCTGAGGGAAGATTACGCAAATGAAGCCACTGACTTCACTTCTTCTTCTTCTGCTTTGGGTTTACTGGCAGGCCGCAAACAACTTCAGAAAATGGAACTTTCTAGCAGGCACTAAAAAGGGGGTAAAAGTTCTCATGAACTAAGTTCTCTTTTTGGTGTGAACGCAAAATCCCGGGAACTATCCGAACTAAACGGGAAAAGTACGGGGAAAAGTACTCCGGTGTGAAAGCGCCTAATGACCCTCCTACTTCTTACTTGAATTTTTTACTTTACTTTGTATATTAAGTTTTAAGTTATTTTCAATATAGCATGAAGTTCTCTTTGTAAAATGTTATGTAATTTGGAGGACAATAGACAACAAAAAAGGGTTTGTTTGAAGGGTTATCTTATAGAATTACATTTTTCGCAGTTTGATATCAATTTGTGGATGCTAATTGTAATCTTTTGGTCACCTAAAAAGGTCAGTGTTAGGATTTACTGAGCTCTATACATCTTTAAAAATATATATATAAATACCAACATCCAAAATGGAACAAATCCCAGTGACAATGTCCATTTCTGACATATTGTCTTTGTTTCCAGTGTTGCAGTCTAAAAAAAGCTAAAGACTATACTATTGTTTTGATCACTCTCAATGCACTCATTGACCTCAATTTCAGCATGGTGCAGAGGCAGATGTTTTCAGAAAAAATATTTGTGATAAAGCCAGTGGATGTTACCTATATATCATCAGACAGATGCATTTTTGAAGATCTTTATTATATGGAGACATAATTGCATTAGTGTATCTAGTAGCAAAATCACACTCAAGCAGAACATCCAATTATAATGATCTCACCTGTAGAAAAAATAATAATACCTCTCACACAGACACACACTCAGAAGGTCTCTCAACCTGTCATGTTGTTTTAGCAGCTGCATGGAGTCATTGCTCCGTGCTCAAAAACCCACTCTGCATATGCGTTCATCTAATTAATAAAGAGTTAGTGATGGTAGGGAGACTTGGTGTGGAGGAAGTTGATATAGCACGCCGATTTACCCCCCGCCACCAGATATCACGGGCTCGCCTGATAGTCATGTTCGCACAGCAGCCCACCATGCAGCATGCATAAAAAAAACATAAAAGGAGGTCAGAGAAACCGGTGAAAAGAGTTACAACACACGGGTAACAGCTGGATGGATATATTTAATGAAGAAGTACCCAAATCTGAATGTTTTTCTTTGTGTATCTGTCAAGTTTACCTGATGAGGAATGCAAGTTACCTAGTACAAAAGCCTTCAAATGAATGAATATAATAGGAAATCCAACAAGATGTTGTCACACATCTAAACCAAACAAGCACAGTGACCCATTTATGATCTTTACTGCTTTTTGTTTGTTAGCTCTTTTAGTTGAAATGTTAACTCGCTAGGGGAATGGAGGGAATCAATTTGATCCATTTAAGGTTCAGTGCTCGCATATACCCCGTCCACCCATCTCCTCATCCGTGGCGTTTGCCTCTACTATCAATACATTGGAGGCCTTTTTCCTGAAGGGAAACCAATTCAGGATGTTAAGCTTCTTCTCTCGGCTGCTCTTTTTTTATTTCTTTCTATCCCTGCCTGCTTTATTCTGTGTGTGCAAGTGTGTGTGTCGCCATCAGAGAAAAGGCATTCGATGCTCCCTGTCAATCGCCCAAGACACAAATGTCAATTTTTGTGTCAGTGCATGTCAAGCTTATGGTGAAATTATGACAGAGGACTTATTGCTAAGCAGACTTCTTTTTTTTTTTTAAAGAGAGGCTGTAGTCTTATGTATGGTGTGGATTTCCCTGTCACAGCCGGAGACAACAAGAGTGAGAGAGAGCAGTCAGGGGGGGGGTGAAAGAGTGTGAGGCAGAGATGGTGAGGGATATAGAGGCAGCGGGATAAAAAAATCAATAGCGCATGGCTGTGGAATGAAGGGCCGCTTGCTGCCGGTGTGTGATTGACACCTCACTGGGGTGCTGTTTGAGATGATGCTCATCCTGTCTTCCTGATTCTCAACACCTCTCTGCAACACCTACTTCCTTCCTCTTCCCCAGAGCACCCTGCTGACCTGCGGGGGTGCTCCTCTCCTCCCCTGCCATCCTGAAAGCAGGTTGTTTTCTCCAACATTTCCAATTCCAATTTCCATTTTCAATCCATTTATACAGAGACTGTTTGCCTCACTACACCTCACTGTCAAATTAATTGGATTTGGGTAGTGCTGTAAAGTGGTCAATTGAATGTATGTCTTTGTCTTACTACCAAAGAAAAAGCAAAGGTTTCAAATACTTGCGAAAAAATCCAGATGTTGTAAGTCCTACTATGCCAGGAGTGTGGCTCAAAATGTGTTTCAATATGGTTAAAGCTGGAAAAAGGTGGTGATTAGCTTAGCGTAGCTAAACATAGTGATGCTGTGTCTCAACTGGAATACTTTCCTAAGTACACTGCCTAGTCAAACACTGTAAACTAGGGGTCGGCAACCCTAGGCTAGGCACTAGGAATAAGTGTGCAAAAAAAAATGTTGTATACAAAAAAAGGGCAAATTACCAACTGCCAGAGCGCGTCACCCGTTACCTGCAGAAGGAAGCCATGTACGCATCGCAGCGCAGAAGGATAATCTAGAGCCGCTCTCTTTAACTCCAATCGACTTTCTGCTGCTTTCCTACGTGGTGAAACGAGGACCAGCCGCTGTGTTTATTTCTCGGACGCGAGACAACGGCTCCGTCAGTGCCCGAGCCGAGTGAAAGAAATCTCCGCCGCATAGTGAACGGACTTCACGCACCCATATAATCATTACCAAGAACGGTTCCATGTACGAGGTTTCGTGTCTTGGCAGATATAGGTTATTAGTGTGTGTTATCAACTTCATGTTGATCTTGTTTGCATTACATGCTACTGTTGTGACGGACCGCCGAGTCCGCCATGTTTTAACTGTGCCAATCAGTGTTACCGCTTGTGGTTTTATTTATATATTTACCCGCATTGATTGTATAGTTTTGTTTGTATCTCTACCGCATGTTAAGTCAGTAAAGTTAAACTGTCACTTATCTGTTAAAATCTTAGAACACGCCAGGTGAGCTCAAACTTCACCTGTCGGGTTCCTGAGTGATAATTGCACAGTTACAGCGCCTTTACGCGGTAGCAGGATTCTCTCTTTTCTTTCAGTTTTACAGTGCTTGTGTTAACTTAGTCTTAGTTCCTGTGAAGCTGTACGCTGCTCTTTTTTATCAGTTAAAGGTCCAGAGCACATCAGAGAACTCAACTTGCCTGCCTGTTGTGTGATAAATCAGATGTGGATGTTTTCATATGGATGGGAGCATACTTGGTGCTCATGTTTCTGTTTGTTACATTTAATTCACCCATTTTACATTTTCTGTTAACACATTGCAAGTTCTCATTCATAACACTCCGTTCGATGTCTCACTATGGGATGCGCCTCAACGCGTATGCATCAGAAGCATCAATCTCATTACGCCAATCCTGATTGGCTGGTGATCTTGACGACTACGTCAGGGAATCCACCCACCCTTTAAGTAGCTTGCGCTACGTCGCAGCATCATTCAAACACCTCTTCTCGCTTCGGAGCACATCTCAAAAATATCAGTAGCCGGGCTAGCTTAACTGTCCACAGACTGAACCACAAGCCGGACGCTTGCCTGCTACTTTTGCTTCGGACAAAGATTTGATTTATCAACACACCAGTTAATACTAAAATCTGCCCCGCCGTTTTTTTTCCTAAATAACGGTAAGGTTTTGTTTTTTTTTCAAACGGTAACATACCTGTTACTGGTTTGTCCCTCCACGTCGACACCCCGGCGAGCGAGGATGGACCCTTCTCTCCCTCACACTAGAGGAGAAGGAGGCACGGAGGCTCGACTCTGCGGCTGCGGGTTCAAGATTTCGAGCACGGACTCACACCAGGTCTGCTCGTCCTGCCTTGGGCTGGAACATGCCTGAAAGGCTATCGACGCCCCCGGTTCGTGCGGACACTGTGCCCGCTTCACCACCAAGAGCCTCCGCCGATGGCTAGCGCGCCAAGCTAGCCTGTCGGGACAAGACCCCTTCATGCCTGATGATTTGCCGGCCGGCAATCGAGGCATGGTGGCGACCGCCGCGGGAGTTGAACCCCGCGCTGTGTCAAACGGTCGACAATTAATTCGCAGTTTAGCATCACATTGGATATGGGCTGATGTTGTCCTGGTTTGGAATTTTTCCGATCATTTCCCTAGGAGGAGTTAAAACGCACATTTTCCAAAATGGTCACATTTTTCCACACCTCGTGCTAATTTTCTAGGGTAATGTGTCTGACCCTCCACTGATGCTGTGCACTAAGTTTGGTCTGGAAAATCAAGAAATTGGAATTTCAGTTAATATGTCACTGTTTTTGACATTATGCTAATTTAAAAAAATCAAAGTAGGCGGAGCTTCGGCATTTGAGAGGATAATATGTAGAGCTGCTCCACCCGGATAAGTGTGCAACATGTCAGGTCCCTCAGAGTTACGCTACGACTATGTAAATCTTTCGAAAAACTGAATTTTCACAGGTGGCGCTAGAGAGCAAGTTTGACATTTTTCACCCATCGAATCCAAAAAGTTACATTTTTCACTCGTCCTGGCAGCGTTGCCAAATGTCGCTACATGAATAGTGTCGTAACCCCCTCAAAAACAGGTCGAATGTGCAGAAGGAGAAGAATAAGAATAAGAATTTGAAGCATAACAATAGGTCTTCGCACACTTCGTGCTCAGGCCCTAATAAGAATTCTAAGCATAACAATAGGTCTTCGCACACTTCGTGCTCAGGCCCAAATAATAACGCCAGCGATTTCAATAGGTCTTTGCACTTCGTGCTCAGGCCCTAATAAAGACACAGAGAGCAGACAACAGGGAAGTGATCACATCTCCACTCGCTCTGAGAAGCGAAAGGTGCTCACAAGCTCTGCTTGGGTTTTCAAAACGATATCACGGGGCTACAGACTCCAATTCGCTGTCAACCCCCCTCACTTCTCGGGCATTGTGCATTCACAAGCCCGGGGAGAGTCGGCTCATATTCTAGAGCAGGAGATTCTCTCGCTACTAGAAAAGAAAGCCATGTCCATAATACCCTCCGAACAGAGTCAGAGCGGCTTCTATTCCAAATATTTCCCCAATATCGTATATAAACCATCAAGGGGGTTTGCGTTCTCTCCAGTTACACATGCTGGCACGCAAACTGATATTATGGAGCTGCGGACGTCTCCTCTCTCTGAGAGCAACGCACGTACCGGGAGTGATGAACCTCGGAGCAGATCTGCTGTCCAGAGGTGCACCACTATATGCAGACTGGACTCTACATCCAATAATTGTGAGTCAGCTGTGGGTGCGTTACGGCCCGGCCGCGGTAGATCTGTTCGCCTCAAAAGAAAATGCTCAATGTCACCTGTTCTTTTCAATGCACGATCTAAACGCACCGTTAGGCGTGGATGCGCTCGCACATGTTTGGCCTCCGGTCCTTCTGTACGCGTTCCCACCCCTGGCTCTAATACCCCCAACTCTGGCCAGAGTGAGAAAACATCGCCACACACTGATCCTTGATCTCATGAACTAATTTTAGTACCGGCTCTTTTTGGTGTGAACGCGATAAAAGAGTTCTCATGAACTAAGTTCGCATGAACCTTTGTGGGAAAAGTACCGCAGTGTGAATGCGCCTAAGGACAACTGGGTGTTGTAGAACTTAGTCTGTTTGCAATGTTTGCAGCTCTGCAGTTGTGTTTGCTGAATACTGTAGCATTTAATCACTTATTTGTTATGGTTTTCACAGGCTACTATAATGAACAAACATCAGTTTTGGATCAAATAAAGTATATAGTTTGCTTTATGCAGTATATTTTTTGTAATATTGTTGGGGTGTTTTTACACAGTAGTGAGAGTGAAAAACAGCATAGCACAGATTAATAAAATCAAAAATAAGATGAGTGGTAAAAATAAAAATAATGAGAAACTATGAAATAAGAAATGAATAAAACTTAAATATAATTATCATATCATATATTCTAATGTATTGTATTATTAAGTAATATCATACATTAACCCCATTATAGCAGATGCCACATTGAATGGATGAACTAATTTATGCATCAATAATTACAACAGAGTATTTCTAAATACAAGTTGTAACAATACTTATATGTATTTAATATTAATAACATAATGATTAATTTCAGATGATAATACTTTTCAGGTTTAGGTCCGGTCTGACAGCGCTTAGCTCTCTGCTGCAGAGAAGATCACTGCTCGGAATAAATATAATTAATTATTATTAATTATTATTAATACGTTAAGTCTTGTTCATTGTTTTTCACTTTTATTAAATGTTTGATATTTCCGGTGGAAATGGTGGACTATCGGACTTTCAAAATGCAGCATATTTTCACTCTTACACACATATATTCTCCTTTTACATACATTCATGTTCACTCTCACACACGTATATATTTACGCTCACGCATTCATACATTTTGCTCTCATATTATCATATTTCAATGCACACATTCATATATTGTCACTCACACATTCATGCATTTTGTTCTCTCATTCATATATTTTAATGCTCATATTTATACATTTTGCTCTCATGCGAAATCTACTAAAACAAAGTATGTCATGGTAGTGGTCAGCTGTTAAACACAGAAGTGTATCTTAAGGGCTGTAAATATAATAAGCCTGTTGTCAATTTTAGACACAGGCTTATTATATTTACAGCCCTTAATAACATTCATTTTCTGGACTCAATGTGTGTCTTGGCCGTTTTCTTTGTTCCAAGCAAACGAGTGCTTTTTGTTTTGAAATCACTTCCGCGGGCCTCCCCCTCGCTCCACTGACCATTAAGTAAGGTAAAAAGCAAAAGGGCAAAAACGCCTCTCAGACGCTCTTCTGTTTACTTTTTTAATAAAGAAAAACAAATGGTTCGTAGATACACGGACTCGTATAGCCTATGTATACTGTAAGGAGAATGTATTTGCGTGAGAGGACCACTATGAATTACGGCATAGAAATATGCAAACACAAACCTACAGACTGGGGGTTGGGAGATCACAGGAGTGGGGGGGGGGGGGGGGGGGAGAGCTGTGGCATGTGACCCTTGGGAGAATTCCTCCACACATTCCGATGGCCAATTCGTTTTAAACAAAGAGTTCGCAACACAGGACAGCATAGGCAACATGGGGGGTGGGGGCTGGTGAACGGTCTGATTTTGTAAACAAAATCCCCAGGATGTGTCCTAATCAAACCAAAAGAGAAAATGCAGATATCATTCTCTCTCTCGACTCGCTGGTATCTCGAGCTGAGCGCTCATTGGTGTTCATACTGCTCACAGGCTGGGCTGCTGTGTATATCTAGTGTATTCATACTGTACCCCTCCTCACTATTTATTCATCATTCAACCATTTACACCTTCCTGTTTTTCCGTCAAGAGGTTGAAAAAGATTGAGTCCTATGTTTCCAATTGGTTCCCAAATCTGAACATTGACCAGTGGCATAAGATCAGGAGCCGGGTAATTGAGAGACTGAGGAGCCCCCGAAAAACAGATCCCGAAATAGCTCGTCCTGGTTTTCGCAGCAGATAGGCCTACAGGATGGTGTCTGTTATGGCAGTTATTTTAAATAAAACGGTGAAAACTGAACTTGAAAATTGTTTCCTCTTTTTATTTTATTTATTATTTTCGGGACGGGGAGACGTGTGTGATTAAAAATGAATTTGCAGAAATGTAAAGTGATCTAACTAAGTTCTATTCATATTCTTGATGGGAAGAGCAGTGTAAATGGGTGGCCATATGCATTTGAAAAGCAATATAAATCACACAGTTATTATATAATAGGCTATAAAAGCACCATCGATATCCATTACCTTTATCCAATTCAAACTTTGGACGGGAAAAAAGGAAGTTGTAAATGGTTGGGCTATACTGTAGGCCTACTGTATACATACAAAGGCCATTCAAGCTAGAGTTCTTCTGGAAATGTTCACATCAGGCAGCTTCAAGTTAAACAATACTACAGTAAACAATTAACACAGTAAATTATGTGGATTAAACCACATTTATTTCGTTAAAAATAAACGAAATATAATTTAGTTTGAATGATTAAATGTCATCAGGCACCTTCAAGTTAAACAATCAGGTGCACACTTTAATGTCCCGCCACCTCCGGAGTCGGCTTGACTCGGTTTAAAGAATGCACAAATGTGTTTAATCGTTAATGTCAGATATGTACTAAGTAGCCTAAATACATTTGTTCCTGCTCAAGATTAGATTCAACTTTATTGTTATTGCACATATTGCAGGTACTGAGACAACGAAATGCACTTTAGCTTCTAACCAGGGGTGCAACAAGCAGCGAAAAGTAATGTGCACAATACTACAGTAAACAATTAACACAGTAAATTATGTGGATTAAACCACATTTATTTAGTTAAAAAGAAACAAAATATGATTTTGTTTGAATGATTAAATTTAGGGTGAATTGCCCTAATGTGGGAAATTTTTGCATTTCAGACTTCGAGAATATATTGCGATATGAAGCCGATACAATAAATCAAAATCCAGTACCATTCCGAAATCCCCAGTAATATTAGACACTAATAATACAGTAAACTATTAACACTGTACATATTATTGTTTGCCCATGGGATTAGGATGATCGGTAGTGAGAGCCGCGTTTCATTTTCCTCCGGTCGGATGTGATAAAAACAAAGCGATTATTTTTGTTGTTGTAAACTCGATGGTTTTGTACTTACGCCAACGTGAATTAAACATTATTTTGTTAAATAAAAACATGGTGATGTTTAGTAAATGATTACATGTCTCTTATTTAGCACAGAATATGATCCTATCCGTGACATATGGATCTTAACAAATATCCGCTATATCAGATACCTGTAGATCAGCTGTTTATTTCACATGAGTTCCAGTGTGGCAGCTTTTTAATCACAGCTCCCCCTGGTGGATCCATGATCCATTGCAGCTGATTTCAATATAATTAAATGTATTTATCAAGGGGGCGTTTCAAGTCCTGCGTGGGGTTTTCCTTTTCAGCAGGGGCCCACCCCGTGCCGATCACGGACCCGCACGGGTAGGCGTCTGAAATGAAGCGCTACATCTGTAATAGATCCGCACTGGCCTACAATGTACTGGCTGACGGAGATATATCAGCTGCTGTGCGGGCAGCCGTGGCAGCTCCCGTTACGCAGGGACATATTATCTCAGGCGGGGGGGACGATTTTTCACCCACACCCAGAGTGCCTGGCACTATGGGCCTGACCCTATGGGCCTGGCCCGTGAGTGGTATAATTTGAGTATGGGGCTTCCTCAGAAGGTGATAAACACTATTCAGAGTGCAAGGGCTTCCTCTACCTGGTCTCTCTATGACTGTAAGTGGAGGGTGTTTGAGGAGTGGTGCCTTCAAAAAGGGACACATCTCTTTTCAATGTCCTGTCGGTGTGATTCTATCATTTCTACAGGACCTGATTGATAAACACAGAGCTTTCTCTATGATTAAAGTGTACCTGGCTGCTATTGCTGCATGCCATGTGGGCTTTGAGGGAAAGACGGCTAGCCAACATCCCTTGGTCTGCCGTTTTATGAAAGGGGCTCGCAGGCTCCTCCCTGTTTCCAGGTCACTGGTGCCCTTATGGGACTTGGCAGTGGTTTTAGATGGGCTCACTCGACCTCCATTTGAACCCCTGGAAGAAGCTTACATAAAACACCTGTCACTGCAGACAGTGTTGTTACTGGCTCTGGCATCTGCCAAGCGAGTCAGTAACATTCACGCGCTCTCTGTACATCCTTCATGCACTCAGTTTGCCCCGGGTCAAACGAGAGTGTTGCTGAAGCCCAACCCTGCCTTTGTTGCCCAAGGTGGTTGGCTCATGCACCCCTTCACCCCTATGTTCCTCTGAAGAACAGCGCCCGAATTTGCTGTGCCTAGTTCGTGCACCTATATGGACAGGTCAAAAGAGTTTTGATGCAATGACCAACTCTTTGTATCCTGGGCTAATCCTCATAAGGGCAAGCCCATTACCAGGCAACGGCTCTCCCACTGGATTGTGGAAGCGATAGCTCTGGCTTATACGAGTCAGGGTTTGCAGGCACCAACGGGCCTGCGTGCTCATTCGACTCGTGGACTGGCTACATTCTAGCGAGAAGAGGTGCTTATTTTGAATGACGCTGCGTCGTAGAGCAAAATACTTAAAGGGTGGGTGGATTCCCTGACGTAGGATTGGCGTAATGAGATTGATGCTTCTGATGCATACGCGTTGAGGCGCATCCCATAGTGAGAAATCTCACTTCATGTTACTCTGAGAACTGGGGTTACGTTGCTGAAGATTGGTGCTTAATCAATATTAGTGATTTCAACTCAGATGTGAATGTTTTCATAAGGATGGCTGCTTTCTTTGAAATGTTGCTATACACTTTGATGTAATAAAATGAAAGAACTGTTGGAAATGTTTGTGATGTCATAATTGCAATTTGAAAAAAAAATAATAAAACACCATAGATTAGCTCGATGGCATAATGCCAAAACCCGCAAAATAAAGCAAAAGTCGTGACAACTTGAAAGGATATGGCGTTCCACTAAACTTGAACAATCTCGTTTAATTTGGCATATTACTCTCAATGAATATAAGAAAGCACTGCGTAAAGCAAGATTTCTTTTCAGCACTATAGCCAGGCTGACAGAGAGCCATAGCTCGATTGAGCCTTCTATTCCCATAGCACTCAGTAGTAATGATTGTATGTGCTTTTTTAACGATAAAATTGTTACTCTTAGAAACAAAATTAATGACCTCTTGCCTTTGACCAGTATAGTGTTATCAACAGCTCCCGGAAACGTAAGTTCTAATATTACACTAGATAGTAAACTAGAATGCTTTTCAGCCATAAACCTTGAACAATTCAATTTAATGATTCTCTTTTCTAAACCATCAACGTGCATGTTAGACCCAATTCCAACTAAGCTGTTGAAGGAAGTTTTTCCATTAATTAGCACTTCTTTATTAAATATTATGAATATATCTTTATTATCAGGCTATGTTCCACAATCATTCAAAGTAGCAGTGATAAAACCGCTTCTTAAAAAGCACAACCTCGATCCAGAGGTTTTAGCCAACTATAGACCTATTTCTAATCTTCCGTTCTTCTCACAAATTCTTGAGAAAGCGGTCACAAAACAGTTTTGTGATTACTTAAAAAACAATGATTTATTTGAAGATTTTCAGTCTGGCTTTAGAACACATCATAGCACAGAGACAGCTCTGGTTAAAGTCACAAATGACATTCTAATTGTTACGGTGTGTGCAGGAAGCAGGACCCAAATGCAGATTAAAGTGACAAAAAATAGCTCCTTTATTTCAAGGCTCAACTATTAACAAATACAGAACAGAACAGAACACTCACCGCAGACCAAGTCAAAACACAAGACGAACCGACAAAGACAGACAGAAAAAACAGAACTTAAATACACACAAGACTAATCAAACAAGACACAGGTGAGGAGGGAGGAGAAAACACAGGGACACCAGGTGAACACAATCAGGTACATTAGACACACCAGGGAAACTAACGACAGGCAACCACAGACAGATCTAAACAAGACAAAACACAACGCAGACAGAAAACCAAAGACAGAAAAAGACAAGACAAAACACAACACAGATAGATCTTAACACTAATAGCTAGTGATGGCAAAATGAAGCTTTGAATGAAGCGTCGAACCACTTGGACAATTGTGTCGGAAATAGGTTAATTTCTCGAAGCTTCAGTTACAGCGACCTCTCCTGGCGAAGGGCAATGCTGCAGTGGGTTTAACGTATCTTTGCCTTGAAAAATATTCGATGCACACACACACTAAGACTGAATATCATGTTCTATTTGCAATTAAAGATTGATAATTGTGTGTATTGGGTTATTGAGAAGAGACTAGAGAGTGCTAGATATGTTTTTGGGCGGAGAGGGCCTTTTATCAGATATTAAAGTATTAAAGTTGAAAAGCAATGATTAAAAGTTTAACTATTCCGGGCTTTGAACCAGCTGCGCGGAGGACATCGCTGCATCCTGGCCGCCGGCTCTAACCTGGGCTATCTATTCCTTACACCATTGAAGTGTTTTTATATTACTCATTTTGTTTTTGTTCACAGCTTCTCCACATTTCGAAGTGTTTCCCGAGCCAGAACGACCTATCTTTCTTCCTAGCTTGCTCTATAATGATCCAATTAAAATGCAATGCCAACAACAACTCAACAGCAACAACGCAAACTACGACAACAACCCACACATTGCGCATTGTTTAGAGCGGTTATAAAGTGTTGAAGCACTCAAATTTGAAACTGTTTCAACCTGTCACCTGTCAGAATCGAGACGAGGCAGTGCATTGAATCGCGTGAATGGACCGTGAACCAGCCAAGTGATTCATTCAGGAAATGAAGCAGTTGCTGTTTCGACCGTCACATGTCACGTGATTTGAAGCAGTCGAACCACTTGGACAATTGTGTCGGTAATAGGTATAAATAAATATAAATATGTATATATATATATATATATATATATATATATATATAGAACTATAAATAAATATGTGTATATATATATATGGAACTAACTATAAATATGTATATATATAGAACTATAAATAAATATAAATATGTATATAAATATATAAATAAACTGTATGTATCATGAATATCATTTACAAATAAAGATGGATGAATGTGTGTATTGTGTTATTGAGGAGAGGGTTCTGGGAAAATATGGCATAGATTATGGTGCGCTTGTGTAACTTTGGCAGGGGGTGTTCATGTGGGATGGGGAACACTCAAAGATTTTTATTCGGGAACATTATTTTTTCAACAGTTTTTGGATTGAGCCGATTTCTTTTCTTGCTTACAATTTCCCCGCATTTTGAAAACACTCTCTCAGATGGAACCGATGATGCTGGCATGCATAAAAATTGTTTCGCCAGTTTCAACAGATGGGATACACATTTTGATGGTCCACCCAGTATGCCAGTGGGTCTTTCGATCTTTCCAGCGGTGGATCAGTCATGTACCGCTGCACCTCCACTGTAGCATCTGCTGTGGCATTCCTTGCCGTCCTCGCTTCAGAAGCATCTCTGTATAGAGTTTCCCAAAGGTTAAGACCTGAAAGACAAACATGACTGTAATCATCAGTACTGAAAGGTTTCAATGTGTGTTTACTTATACTTATTTTGTCCTGCATTTTATCAATTAACTATTTATAACATTACCTGTGGATGATGGATTGTCAACATTTGCTGGTGCCGGTTGAGCTGATGTGGAGGGCTGTTCTTCTGTAGGTGTGTCAGGTTGTGCGTTTTTCCTCAGTTGTGTGCAAAATGCTGTCAGTCGTTTAACTGATGCCGCTGTCTGTACTTGATTGTAGAATCCAATAGTTTTGAATCTAGGATCCAGCAGTGTTGACAGGGTCAATACAGTTTGGCTCTCGGTGGTGTCAAACTTGTTTTGCATATTTGACACCATGTTCTGTCCCAGTAGTTTTGCTGTGTCGTGGCTTGTTTTTCCAATTGTGTCGTACAAGTATAGCATTAACAATTTCGTCATTGGGATGATCTTGGATCCTGAGACTCTCTTCTCCTCGGAGAGTTCCACTGTTGCCTGGAAAAAGGGGGAGAGCAATTGCAGGCATGCATCTGCTGTTTCATAGTCCTCAGAGGACAGAGGTCTCACATCTGTTTTCAGCGTCGCAAGAGCTGCCCCCACTGACTGCCTCTCTTTGAAAAGGCGTTGTAGCATTAGGTAGGTGCTGTTCCAGCGGATGTCCACTTCCTGAATAAGCTTCAGCACAGGGCGATTCATCTGCTCCTGAACTTCTCTGAGCTTCTCTTTTGCTGTTGTGCTGGTTTTAAAGAACGTTACTACTTTTCTAGCCCTTGTGCGTAGGTCTTGTAGGCCAGGAGTTGCATCCAGAGATTTCTTCACCACTAAATTTAGTGAATGAGCAAAGCAAAGTGCATGTCTTAGATTTAAACTTCTGACAGAGGCAATCATAGTTGCTCCTGCATCCGTCACAATTGAGGTCACTTTGCCTTCAGTGCCCCATTCCTCCATGAGAGACCTCATTGCAGCAGTGATGTTAACCGCTGTATGAGCTTCAGGGAAAGGCAGCACTCCCAAAAGCACTGTGGCCAGCTTCGCAGAGTCATCCACATAATGGCAGGTCACGGCTAGATATGCGTCCATATTAATGGAGGTCCACATATCAGCAGTCAGGCTCACAGCCTCTACCCTCTGTATGACAGCCTTGGCCTTCATCTTCTCCTCCTCATAGCGCTTGACCACCATCTCCTTTAGAACCCGTCTGGATGGAAGAGTGTATCTAGGATCAAGCAAGGCCACAAGCTCCTTGAAGCCACAGTCATCCACGATGGAAAAAGGCTGCGAGTCTTTCACCACCATATGTCACGATTATCTTGTCATGTCACAGTTCTATGTCTAGGTTTGGGTGTTTTTGCTGTTCTCTCTGTCATGTTTTCCTCCTGGGTTATTGTCTGGTCCTTTTCCCTGTGTTTTTCCTCCTGTCGTTAGTTTCCCTGGTGTGTCTCGTTATCTGATTGTGTTCACCTGTGGCCCTTGTGTTTCTCCTCCCCTGCCCGGCTGTTTCTCGTCTTGTGATTATCCCTCCCTGTATTTAGTCTTGTCTCGTCCTGTGTTCAGTGTTGGTGCTTCTTTTGTTTGTGACGGAGTTCACCGTGGAGTGTTTTGTTTGTCCATGTATATGTTAAGATAAGAGCCCTTGAAATAAAGGTATTATCAGTGTTATCTGCGTTTGGGTCCTACCTGCTTCACTCTGCGTATCAGAAAGCACCAACCAAATATGGACCCAGCAGATGATCCTTTTGAAAGGGAGCTGCTTTCATTCACCTACTTGCTGGCTTGCAGCTATGGTGAATGGAGGGGAGCGTCCGGGGTTCAGCAGCGAGAGGCAGCTCTGGCAGAGGCTCGCCAGATGGCTAAGGAGAAGCCAGGCTTGGTGAAATTCTTACCTGGCTGGATTTTGGATTTCCTCTCGGTGTGTTATCCCCTGCCTGCTAGCCCCAGGCATGCTAACTCCATGTCTCCCAATTCCCAACCTGGCACCATACGCCTTGGTGGGTTCCGCCTGAAGTCAACCCGTGCTTCTGCCCCAGTTCCTGCTCCTGTCCAGGAGTTGTATTACGGAACTCGTCTGGCTTATGGAGGTCCACGGAGTATTCAGGCGGCTGCTAAGAGGAGTCGTCGCAAGGCCAGGTTAGCCCGAGCCCCAGCAGCCATGGTTCCGGCTACAGAACCGGCCCACACAGCGATGGTTCCGGCCCCAGTTCTGGCCCCAGCAGCCATGATTCCAGCCCCAGTACAGGCCCCAGCAGCCATGGCTTCATGCTCCAGTACCGGCCCACGCAGCTTTAATTCCATACTCCATTACCTGGCTTACACAGCCAGGGTCCAGGCTTCCGCTCCGCGCCCAACAGCCAGGGTTCCAGCCCCAGTTCTGGCCCCAGCAGCCATGGTTCCGGCCCCCAGTTCCAGCCATAGTTCCGGCTCAAGTACCAGCCCCATCAGTCATGGCCCCGACTCCAGCTCCTCGTTACCGGCCGACTCCAGCACCTCGTCTGCTGCTGGCTCTCCAGCCGACGCCAGCACCCCGTGTCCTGTCGGCGTACCGGCCGACTCCAGCACCTCGTCTCTTGTTGGCTCCCCAGCCAACACCAGCTCCCCGTGTCCTGTCGGCGTACCGGCCGACTCCAGCACCTCGTCTCTTGTTGGCTCCCCAGCCAACACCAGCTCCCCGTGTCCTGTCGGCGTACCGGCCGACTCCAGCACCTCGTCTGCTGCTGGCTCTCCAGCCGACGCCAGCTCCTCGAGTCCTGTCAGCATACCGGCCGACTCCAGCACCCCGTGTTCTGTTGGCGAACCAACTCTCTCAAGTCTCCCCTCCAGACACTTCTCAAGTCCCCTCTCAAGTTCCTACCGGAGTCCCCTCTCGAATTCCCTCTCTCGTCCCCTCTCGAATTCCCTCTCTAGTCTCCTCTCGAGTTCCCTCTCGGGTCCCCTCTCGAGTCTTTTCTCGAGTCCCCTCTCAAGTCACCTCTCAAGTTCCTACCCGAGTCCCCTCTCAAGTTTCCCCTCAGGTCTCCTCTCGAGTTCCCTCTCAAGTCCCCTCTCAGGTCCCCTCTCGAATTCCCTCTCTAGTCTCCTCTCGAGTTCCCTCTCCAGTCTCCTCTCGAGTTCCCTCTCGGGTCCCCTCTCGAGTCTTTTCTCGAGTCCCCTCTCAAGTCACCTCTCAAGTTCCTACCCGAGTCCCCTCTCAAGTTTCCCCTCAGGTCTCCTCTCGAGTTCCCTCTCAAGTCCCCTCTCAGGTCCCCTCTCGAGTTACCTCTCGAGTCTCCTCTCGAGTTCCCTCTCGAGTCCCCTCTCCAGTCACCTCTCGAGTCCCCTCTCGAGTCACCTCTCAAGTCAACTCTCCAGTTTCTTCTCAAGTCCCCTCTCGAGTCACCTCTCAAGTTTCCCCTCAGGTCTCCTCTCGAGTCCCCTCTCAAGTTTCCCCTCAGGTCTCCTCTCGAGTTCCCTCTCAAGTCCCTTCTCAGGTCCCCTCTCGAGTTACCTCTCGAGTCACCTCTCGAGTTCCTTCTCGAGTCACCTCTCAAGTCAACTCTCCAGTGTCCTCTCGAGTCACCTCTCAAGTCAACTCTCCAGTGTCCTCTCGAGTCACCTCTCAAGTCAACTCTCCAGTTTCCTCTCGAGTTCCCTCTCAAGCCCTCTCTCGAGTCCCCACTCAAGCCCCTACTCATGTGCCGTTGAAGGTCCCGCAGACTAGTCTTCTGCCGGGGGTCCTGCCAACCCCATGTCCTGTACCGTTGGAGGTTCCGCTGGGGGTCCTGACAACCCCATGTCCTGTCTCGTTGGAGGCCCCGCCGACTACTCTCCTGCCGGGGGTCCTGCCAACCCTTTGTCCTGTCTCGTTGGAGGCCCCGCCGACTACTCTCCTGCCGGGGGTCCTGCCACCCCCATGTCCTGTCCCGTTGGAGGTCCCGCCGACTACTCTCCTGCCGGGGGTCCTGCCAACCCTATGTCCTGTCCCGTTGGAGGCCCCGCCGACAACTCTCCTGCCGGGGGTCCTGCCAACCCTGTGTCCTGTCCCGTTGGAGGCCCCGCCGACTACTCTCCTGCCGGGGGTCCTGCCAACCCTTTGTCCTGTCTCGTTGGAGGTCCCGCCAACCACTCTCCTGCTGGGGGTCCTGCCAACTCCTGGTCCTCTTCCGTGGAGGATCCTGCCGAAGCCTGTCCCGCCGGCTCCGGTTCCTGTCCGGCCGACACCGGGTCCTGCCCGGCCTCCGGAGCTGTCTGGTCTTCGCCCTCGATCCCGACCCTCTGTGAGCCGCGGTCTTCGCCCGCGGGCCCGGCCCCCTGACTCTTCCTGCCGCTGCCCTCGTCCTCGGGCCCGGCCCCCTGACTCTTCCTGCCGCTGCCCTCGTCCTCGAGCCCGGCCCCCTGACTCTTCCTGCCGCTGCCTTCGCCCTCATGCTCGGCCCCCTGAGTTCGCCCGCTGTGGCCTTCGCCCCACCTTGGACTCTGCCTTGCCCCCGGGCCGTCCGCCCGAGTCCCCCTTCTCGGCTTCTGCCTTGCCCCCGGGCCGTCCGCCCGAGATCCCTTCCTGGTCCTCTACTGTGCTCCTGGGCGGTCAGCTTAGTCCCGTCCTCCGGACCCCCTCCACCCACCCTGCTTGAGGTTTTGGACTTTTGTTTGTTTTGGGGATGTCTGGGATCCGTCCCTTGAGGGGGGGGTTCTGTCACGATTATCTTGTCATGTCACAGTTCTATGTCTAGGTTTGGGTGTTTTTGCTGTTCTCTCTGTCATGTTTTCCTCCTGGGTTATTGTCTGGTCCTTTTCCCTGTGTTTTTCCTCCTGTCGTTAGTTTCCCTGGTGTGTCTCGTTATCTGATTGTGTTCACCTGTGGCCCTTGTGTTTCTCCTCCCCTGCCCGGCTGTTTCTCGTCTTGTGATTATCCCTCCCTGTATTTAGTCTTGTCTCGTCCTGTGTTCAGTGTTGGTGCTTCTTTTGTTTGTGACGGAGTTCACCGTGGAGTGTTTTGTTTGTCCATGTATATGTTAAGATAAGAGCCCTTGAAATAAAGGTATTATCAGTGTTATCTGCGTTTGGGTCCTACCTGCTTCACTCTGCGTATCACCATATTCACAAGAGCCCCATCCAGCTCTCGCTTCCGGTCCACTAAGACAAAGAAATAAAGACATAAAGAATAAAAACAAAACCCAAAAAAGCAAATAAGGATTTATGTGAAATTGCACTCAAAGGAAGCAGACTTGTGAGTCATGGAATACAGTCATAGCATGTTGTGTTAGTGTTACTAGTTAATAATAATATAATACATACCATGTATGTTCCCCTGGTTCACAGCAGCTCCATGTTTGGCAGTGAAGTGCCTAATCATGGAGGAAGTATTCCCATGATACTTCATTTCAGTTGAACACACCAAGCACTGGACCTGTAGGGAAAGGCATTTATAAATAAAAATGCAATTTCAGTCTATAAAGCTATAGCATAATGGCTACATTGATCATATACATAATTCTACTTTAATGCTACTTAATATAGATTTGAGATAAACCATAGCTATAATAATGTAGTTGACCTACCTTATCATGCGCAATCAGATTGAAGTGATCCCACATCTCAGAACAACCTCTCTTCCTGGCTGGCTCCATAATGATCCAAACGCAATACTAACAAATCAACAGCAACAAGGAAAACTACGACGACAATCCCACAGATTGCCAAATTGTGCATTTTTTTGAGCGGTTATAAAGTGTCACTTACTAAGTGACGCTCAAATTCAAACAGTTTCAACCAGTCAGAATCGAGACGAGGCAGTGCATTGAATCACCTGATTGGACGGCGAACCAGTGAGTTGATTCATTCAGGAAATGAAGCAGTTGCTGGTTCGGACGTCACATGTCACGTGATTTGAAGCAGTTGCTGCTTCGGACGTCACATGTCACGTGATTTGAAGCAAGCTTCGAAGCACTGCTTCTATGGAATAGGAATTCCAGGGTTGAAGCTCCGTTCGAAGCTTCAGTGTCAAACTGCCATCACTACTAATAGCCTCAGACAAGGGACTTGTCTCTATTCTTGTTTTGCTCAATCTCAGTGCTGCATTTGATACTATCGACCATGATATCTTATTGCAAAGACTAGAGCACTTAGTTGGCATACAGGGAACTGCTTTAGGCTGGTTTAGGTCCTATCTATCTGAACGCTCTCAGTTTGTACGTGTCAACGATGAATCTTCCACGCAAACCAAAGTTAGCTATGGAGTGCCACAGGGCTCAGTGTTTAGACCTATTTTCTTCACATTATATATGGTTCCGTTAGGCAATATTATAAGGAATCATTCTGTAAACTTTCATTGTTATGCGGATGATACTCAACTATATTTATCAATCAAGCCTGATGAAATTAATCATCTAAATAAAATTCAAGACTGCCTCAAGGACTTAAAAACGTGGATGACCTTACATTTTTTGATGTTAAACACAACCAAAACTGAAGTTATTGTACTTGGCCCGAAGAATCTACGAAACAAATTATCTAAAGATATACTAAATTTGGATGGCATTAATTTGGCCTCCAGCGAGACTGTAAGGAATCTTGGTGTTATATTTGATCAGGATTTATCCTTTAACGGCCACATAAAATCAATTTCAAGGACCGCCTACTTCCATCTACGTAACATTGCAAAAATCAGGCATATCTTGCCTCAAAACGATGCAGAGAAACTAGTCCATGCATTTGTTACTTCAAGGCTGGATTATTGTAACTCTTTATTATCAGGGTGTACCAAGAAGTCAGTCAAGTCGCTTCAGCTGATTCAAAATGCTGCAGCTCGTGTACTAACCAGAGTTAGGAAAAGGGACCACATTACTCCTGTTCTGGCTGCCTTACACTGGCTCCCTATAGAACACAGGATAGAATTTAAAATTCTTCTTCTCGGCTACAAAGCCCTTAATGGGCAGGCGCCATCTTACCTTAAAGAACTCATTATACCCTACTGTCCTACTAGGGCATTGCGTTCCAAGAATGCAGGGTTGTTGGTTATTCCAAGAGTCTCTAAAAGTACAATGGGAGCCAGAGCCTTTTCTTATGCTGTGGAATCAGCTTCCAGTTTGTGTTCGGCGGCAGACACCCTATCGGTTTATAAGAGTGCGCTTAAGACCTTCCTTTTTGATAAAGCTTATAGTTAGGGCTGATTAAATTCAGCCCCTAGTTTTGCTGATATAGGCTAAGTTTGTCGGGGGACATCTTACTTCTTCCTTCTCTCTGTCTATACCTGTGTACTCTCATGTTCCGATTAACCCAGCTTCCCCAAATTTCTTTCTTTTTGGTGTCTATATAAGCCGGGATCCGGAGTCATGGATGATCCTGCAGTCCTGTGTCCTGGATTGCGAGCCCTGGATCTTGAGTCGTGGCTGTGGTCCTGGATCATAGGTCCTGGATGGATATCCTCGTGGATTCATCTTCCTATTATACACACATGCATTTCCAAACATTTGGACTACCTATGTTGCAAATGTATTATCTTTTCAATTTACACACGGCATCTATTGCACGTCTGTCCGCCCTGGGAGAGGGATCCCTCCTCTGTTGCTTTCCCTGAGGTTTCTCCCATGTTCCCCTTTAAACTGTGGGTTTTCTCCGGAAGTTTTTCCTTGTACGATGTGAGGGTCTAAGGACGGAGGGTGTCGTATTGTCATACTGATATTCTGTACAAACTGGGAAGACCACTGAGACAAATGTAACATTTGTGATATTGGGCTATATAAATAAACATTGATTGATTGATTGATTGATTGCACTTAATGATAATCTTAATGTGGGTTTGGCACACTGATTACATTTGTTTTTTAAATGGCACTATTATTTGTATAGTGTTGTGTTCAGCGGAGCAACATCATAAGCGGCTGGTCCTTTCACTTCCGTTATGTAGCTAAGATGGCGGACATTGAGTGTGAGAAGTGTGCAATGTTCCACATTTAACTTTTGAGCGTAATTAGTGCACCATCCGGGTAATCAGAGTTCACTGCATTTTGCCATACTATGCATTCACTTATTCACTCAAAACAGCACATGTAAGTACATCTGAGCTGTCCAGTTTACTTCATGAGAGAAATAAGGCCTGGGCTAAGGCAAGGAATTCAGGCTCAGAGGTAGAATGGCTACGTTTTAGGCAGCTAAGGAATAGTTTCACATCTCAAATAAAAAGTGCAAAATCAAAGTACTATTTGTCAGTTACCACAGAAAACCTGAATAATCCTGGGAAATTTTGGAAAGCCATAAAATCGATTTCCACTGGTGACATCCCAAATGAGCTACCTCCGTGCCTCACCACAGTATCTGGTATTATATCAGACAGGGCTACTATGCTAAATTGCCTTAATAAGCATTTTGTGTCTTGTGGCTCTCTGTTCGATTCTGTCACTGACTGTACTTCTGCTTCTGTGAACGCTCCAATCCTTGACTCTAAACAATGTGGTCTGGAAAACCCTTTCAGTTTTACTCCTTTAACTATTGGTATTGTTCATGAAGCATTATCCAAGTTAGATCCTAGGAAACCGGCTGGCCCGGACAACTTAGAACCTTTCTTTTTAAAGATAGCTGCAGATTTTATTGCTCCACCTCTTACTTCTCTTTTTAACCTCTCCCTCAGCACAAATACAATCCCAAAAGTATGGAAGTCTGCTTATGTCTTGCCTTTACTGAAAGGAGGGGAGGCAACTATTTTAAATAACTATAGGCCAATCTCAAAATTGTCAGTTCTGGCTAAGGTGCTCGAACGACTTGTGAGTGAACAAGTAAAGGAGTTTTTATGTTTAAATGATATCCTGACTAAACACCAGTCAGGATTCAGGAAGAAACACAGCACCATCACTGCGACAATGAAAGTGGTAAATGACATTACTAGTATTTTAGATAGTAAGCAGAGTTGTGCAGCTCTATTTATTGACCTTTCCAAAGCGTTTGACACCGTTGATCATCGCATCTTAAAGCAGAGGCTACTCAGTATAGGCATATCCAGCCATGCAGTGGGGTGGTTTGTGAACTACCTCTCTGAAAGGTCCCAATGTGTTCATTTTGATGGACTGTCTTCTGAGTGGTTAAACATTTCTAATGGTGTACCACAAGGTTCTGTTTTAGGACCACTTTTATTCTCCATATATATTAACAGCGTAGGTGAGAATGTGGATGAAGCTACTTTACATTTTTATGCGGATGATACTGTGATGTACTGTGCAGGTCCCTCCATTAATGAGGCTGTTGTTAAATTACAGGCTGTTTTTAACACTATTCAGACTCAGCTCTCTGAATTAAAGCTTCTTTTAAATGTGGATAAAACAAAGGTAATGCTCTTTTCAAAAGCTAAAAAGACACCAGAGCCTGTTTCGGATATTGTAACTACGCAAGGAACAAAACTTGAAGTTGTTGCCGGTTACAAATACCTTGGTATCTGGCTTGATAATTGTCTCGCTTTTAAACATCATGTCAATAACCTGCTTAAAAAACTGAGGGTTAGGTTAGGGTTCTTTTACAGAAACAAGTCCTGTTTCTCACTTGAGGCCAGGAAAAGGCTAGTCACTGTGACCTTTTTACCTGTGCTGGACTATGGTGATTTGTTTTATATGAATGCACCTGCCAATTACCTGAGCAAATTGGATGCTGCGTATCACAGCGCTCTGAGATTTGTCACTAATTGTAAAACGCTTACTCATCACTGTACACTGTATACCAAGGCAGGTTTACCATCACTCTCTGTACGGAGGCTCAGTCACTGGTACACTTTTATTTATAAAGCTATGTTGGGCAAACTCCCGTATTACATCTGTTCTCTGGTAAAGCAGAAAGTTGCAAACAGCTATTGTCTGAGATCACAGGATGTAGTCTTATTAGATGTACCAAGAGTGAGGACTGTCTTAGGTAAAACAGCTTTTATGTGCGCAGCTCCACTTGCTTGGAACAGCCTACAGTCCAAATTGAAATTGTTCACCTTTGTTTCTCTAAATGTTTTTAAGGCACGTCTGCACAAAATGCTTTATGACACTATGGGTGTTTGTAAGTGTTGGTGAATATGTAAATATGATGTCCTCTATTGTTTGTTTTTATGTTTCATGTGGAACAAATTGATGCAGGTCTCCCTTGTAAAAGAGATCCATGATCTCAAGGGACCTATCTGTTTAAATAAAGGTTTGAAATGAAATGAAATGAAATGAAATGAGCGGCACATTGAGACACAGCAAGAAAACTAGCTTGGCTCTGCAAATAAAAAGTGTAAAAGTGTCCCTTCAAAGTTTCAACAAAGGCAAACTCCTGCATTCTCAGTCACTTTCACAGTTTCATTAACTTTTGTAATTCAAATCTCTCATTGGGTCGCTTTCAAAAGTGAAACTATATCTAACAAATACATTTGCATCTACACAATCGTAGCTTTCTTAGTATTTCTAAAAGTTTATCCACAATATCCTCTAATGTTATAGAAATTAGCTGTAGTATGTACCTATTTAAAAAATGTACACTTTTCAGACCTCTATGTTCTGCTATGATTATGATGAAACCATGGACACTCACACATTGATGTACTATAACAATTTGAAACCGTATTCAAAGATTTTGCTTATGCGAAAACTGCTCACCTACAGTAGGAGGCCAATGCATATGCGCATTGGTTTTTCTGTTTCTTGCTGCGCCAATGACTTTAGATTGGGTGACATCATGAACTTTAATGTAAACCTTCATGGTTTAAGGATCCAATTTACAGAGAATGTTACTTGACCTTGTTTGCAGGTTGAGGAGAGTTTAACTAATGCTACTTTATAATGGGGGTTATTTCCTGTTATAAGCCACTGGGACAAAGAGGCAGCAAGCTTTTTTTTATCTCATCTATCCTTAATTCATCAAGTCATGATTTAACCTGCTGGTGTAGGGCTTATGGAGAGTATGTGTGTTGCAGTCAACTGAAAGCAGGAAATAAAAAAATTACCATCCATTTTTAAACAACTTTGATAAAGCAACCACCAAATGTGCCAGAAATGGTGGAGTTTAAGCAATATGCATTATTTAAAATGTCATGTACTTTTGAAGGAAATTTTCTGAACCTGAACTTCCAGTTTCCCATTGGGTCTAAAATAGCTGCTTCTATATGCATAGCTGTTGGTAAAGCTGCGTTGGTTTTGTGAAAAAGCTGCTTTGTTAATACTGAGAATATGAAATGCATTGTGTCAAGAAAACACATTAACACACACACATGCATATATAATGCAATTCTGAACACGAACCAAGATAGCTACATTTAATTGAGCGGAGAGATTCCAATTTGACTGACTGACCTGCTTTTGCTTCTGATGAATACATTTCTTAACAACAGAGAAATAATTAACCTTCTTACAAATGCCTGTCCCTGACCGTTAGAGGTCTGCTGTTATGTAGATTTGTATTCACTCTGCAGTCTGCGTTAAACATTAAGGGGGTCAGGGGGTTCTCCAAAATGTTCTAATTTGACTTTCTCTTTTTTAAACCATGTTACTCTTTCTGTTGGTATGCATGCTGTGTTTGTGCAAAGCATCTGAAGTTACATGAATATCAAATAGTTAGGAAAAGAGTTCCAGAGCAGAGTCAATATTGAAGTGGACATTTTGGAATAGAAAGGGGCTTTCTTTATTGTCGAAATTAATAATAATAATCATAATAAAGAAAACTTCAAGCCGTCACTTAAAGACAAACTCATATGGTTGTGGTTGCTAGGGGACAGTGCCACTGGCTAGCCAAATGATTGCAGTGTGTGAGCCAGATGAGCAGCCTGTAAGAAAAAGCAGTCCAAGAAACAAGCCAGGTTTATTTTAAGGTGCTCAAGGGGAAAATAACCTTATAATGTATTGTGTGCATATTGCAAAGTGTTGATGCTTTATTTTTGATATGACTGCTAGCATACTGATAGAAGACTGCCTAAGACATTACATTACATTATTACATGTTACTTGTTAGACGCTTTTATCCAAAGCGACTTACATACTCAATACTGTGGACAATCCCCACAGGAGCAATTTGGGGTGAAGTGTCTCAGGGACACAACGACATGCTGACTGTATTTTAACAATACGGTATTCTGTTTTTCACTTCGAAATAAAGATGGAAATTAAAATTAAATCAAGCAAACAACTTTAATTAAGAAGTAAAAGGAGAAATTATTTTTGAATGAAATTGAAAAATGAAATTAGAGGAGATCTTAAAAATCTAGAAAAATCCAATTTAACCTTTATTTGTTAGATACGTTAATCATTTGAATTTTTTCTTTCAAAACATAAAGAGGATAAAGTATACCATGAAAATGAAATATCAGTTAAAAAGGTAATGACCATTCGTCCTCGGCATTGAGGATTTGCATGTTTGGTCTAAACTGGGTGTGTCTAGCAATGCTTGTACATTCTCTTCGTAGAAGAGTCCGGCATTTCTGAGAATAATGAAACAAACAATGCATTAAAAAAAATGTTTGTGCTTATTCGTAGCTTGCATGCCATCTGTGGCTGGGATGGGAAATCTCTAATTGGTTGACCAATCACACCAGAGTTGGACAGCTAACCAATCAGAGAGGCTGGGCTCTGGTTTCAGACAGAGGGTGAAAAGAGGTGCTCCACACAATACCAATAGGATCCTGAAAATGAGCATAACCCCTAGTTTCCAGCGAGTCCGTCTGCGGCGCGTTAAGGCCGCGTTGCGGCTGCGCCGCGGCGTCCAACAGGATCGCGGCCACTCTAGTCAATGGGTGCTATTCCACCAGACACGGCTCAGAAGCGTCCCAGAAGTGTCTCGCCGCTGGGCTCCGCTCGAAATAGGATTGAAGTCTATTTTTCGACGCGACGCAGACATAAGGTAATGTCGGGCAGGCAGGAAGTGGACCGTTCAGAGCATATATAGCATATATATATGTATATATATATATATATACACACACACACAAACTCATTTTGCAGACCCTATCCCTCCGTAGTCAAGTTCAAGTAGGAGGAGAAATGCCAGCGTTCTCCTCCGGTTTTACAGGCACTGTGTAAATTATATATATAGAATAATTAGGATTTTACCACTAAAATACAGCAACACATCTTTGATTCATGTCGTTTATAACTGAGATATTACAATTATTATTAACTTTGTCTGTACAAAGTAGTCTGTCCAGGAAATATGCTCAAATCAACTGAAACTGCGAGCCGGCAGGCAAGACGCTCCGCTTCTGAAATGCGTCCGGTAGGGTATGACGCCGGAGAGGGCCGGACCAAAACCGCGGCGCAGCCGTTACGCGGTGCAGCCGTTACGCGGTGGAAACTAGGGGTAAGAGGGCCCCTTTAAGCCCCGCCTGCAGTCCACAGCGTCACAGCCGATCTCGGCTCAGTCAAATGAATGGTGAGGGAATTATCCGCTGATTGACAGTTGTCTCTTTGCCAATGTAAGTCAATGGGAACAAATTATTTGGTCACTGACTGATGTGAAAGTTGTAATACCACCGTTTGGCTACTGCAAATGTGCAAGTACAAACAAGCCTTTATGTAGTCGCCTGCTAAAAATTGAACATAGTTGAATGAACTCAGGGTATTTACAACATGGTTTTGCTGTATAAAACATCCCTTTGTTACGAATAAATATGTAATGTAAATATTTCTTACCATTTGTTAACACCACTGCCTTTAGTGGCATGCTTCTCCTCTGAAAATACTCATCACTTCGACAATGTTAACTGATATCTGATTTGGTTAGGAGTTAGGTTTTCAAGCACATGGTATTGACATTCATGAAAGAGCAGCAGCAATCGATGTCTGGCTGCTTTCCAACACCGTGACAAACATGATTAGACAACAAGGGCAGCACCCAACTGATATAGTCTCAGGATATCTGCAAATTGAAGTTTTCCGACAGTGTTAAATTGGAAATATAAACTCACTAATAAGTGAATAGTCTCAATAACTGAGAACCATCAAAATTGCCATCAACATTCTTATGTTTACAAAATATGCTTATCTTATTTTATATTTAATTTTTCTATCGCACATTCCTACTTTAACTTCTCATGTTTATATATTTATTTTATTCAATTTAATTATAAAATGGAGTAACTGTCACGACACCCAATTTCCACCTGGATTAATATAGTATTCCGATTGATTCTGATACCATGTAATAACCAATATAAAGACCTGCTCAAAAACACACCTTCTCATCGGGAACATATTCGTAGGGATTGTGTCATTACTGTGCACGCCAATCAAGCAGGCAGCGAGACAGATCAAGGGTACAGTAGCTTTACCATTGTGGATCAATAGCCTGCTCTTCATTAGCACTGCCATACAGTCAATAATATCCTGTGCCTATCGACTTGCTGTTCCTTTTATCCGAACAGATAATTGGTTTACAGTCAAAGGACACGCCGAAATATTTCTAACAGACTTTCCAAAAATTGCATTTAATCTGCATCAATGGAGCATTTTACCTATCACATGCAAAACAACCTTTCCGTTTCATCAGTATTCTTTGATGTGGCTTTATGTGGGGATAATGAGTTAATCATAGGGATGGGACATTGAGTGGGATCGCTAATTATGGAGTTAATGCTGTGAAAAAAAAACAGGGGATAAGAAATTGAACAGTGGCCCTTCCCAGGTGGTGTGTGTCGGTGTGTGTGGGTGTGCACATCTGCCTACACTGCCTACACTAGTTGGCTCTTTGATTTCACTTGTTAGATATATGGTCACACTAGTTTGGCACTCTGCTTTACTAGTTAAATAAAATATTGCACTAGTCACTCTTTTTCAGCAACTAGTGGCACTTTTGTCCGACTAGTTACCACGTATGCCTTACTAGTGACGCCAGGAGCAGCACTAGTAACGCCAAAGTCCCAGCGTGTAAGCTTTTTGATGAACTAGTGGCCCTCTGACCGTACTAGTGACCCTAAAAGTCTTACAAGTTAACTAGTGCGCTGCAAAAGCTCTGACATGTTAACTAGTTACACAAAAGAAGCACAACTAGTTAACTAGTGGCATACCTTTATCTGCACTAGTTAACTAGTAGCAGCCAGAATCACTCACTAGTTAACTAGTAAAGGCAAAATGTTCACTAGTTAACTAGTTGACGCCTCTTTTGACCTTACTAGTTAACTAGTGGGACTCAAAATGTCTACACGTTAACTAGTGAACCCTTTGCCTTTTACTAGTTGAGATACGTTTAAATTCCTCTAGTGAACTAGTGAGGCTTAAAATGTTCACTAGTAGTACTAGTGGGTCCCAAATGTGCACTAGTCTCACTAGTTGCACAAGTTGCACAGAATGCTTAATGAGGAGGAGGGGAAAGATCGCATCGAGGTCTCCTATTGGCCCTAAGATATAGAGCGGCACCCAGCCCAAATAGTTTATTTAAGAGCTTAAATACACTGTTTTAAAATACAGTCATATTATTAAGCTGCAATTTGAAATGTGCTTGGATTAGAATGGCATTGTGATAACAGAGTGACATTATTGATGGATAGAAAGAGGAAGTAACCCTCTTCGGATAACAGCTTTGAGAGATCGCTGTGACTTCCGTAAATATCAGTCTAAGGCAAAATATGGAGAGGTTGTTTATCATACGGACCTATCGTTATCCTGATTTTAAGATCTGTGTTTCCACTTTATTAATGAGCACCGCTTATAAAATGTCCCACGATCATATACTTTTGTGTCTCGAGTGCCGGTGTTCTCACACACAAGCGTGCGCACACCTAACCCTAGCCCCTCGCTCCAATGACCATTAGACCATTTATTAAGGTAAAAAGCAAAGAGGCCTCTCAAACGCTCTTCCGTTTACGTGTTTAATAAAGAAAAACAATTGGACGGTAGATACATGGATATCATGGCTCAAGCTCCTGTTCTTGTTTAAGATTATTCATACTAATGGTGTTATTTTAACATCCATATCACTCTTCAAAACTGAAACAACTAAACACATTAAAACACATTTAAAGCATTGCAGGCCTAAAGCTCCACGTCAGTGACCTATATTTTAATTTTCTTCCATCAAACTTTAAAAATGGCCAAAACAGCATGTTTTTAAAGATTTAATCTTTTAAGAAACAAAATATCAACTTTGAACAGAAGGGTTTAAACACACGTTTCTAATGCAAATAAACTTGAACTTATATATATATATATATATATATATATATATATATATATATGATATACATCATATATACAGTGGGGCAAAAAAGTATTTAGTCAGCCACCAATTGTGCAAGTTCTCCCACTTAAAAAGATGAGAGAGGCCTGTAATTTTCATCCTAGGTATACCTCAACTATGAGAGACAGAATGAGAAAAAAAAATCCAGAAAATCACATTGTCTGATGGTGGAAAATAAGTATTTGGTCAATAACAAAGGTGCATCTCAATACTTTGTTATATAGCCTTTGTTGGCAATGACAGAGGTCAAACATTTCCTGTAAGTCTTCACAAGGTTTTCACACACTGTTGCTGGTATTTTGGCCCATTCCTCCATGCAGATCTCCTCTTGAGCAGTGATGTTTTGGGGCTGTCGCTGGGCAACACGGACTTTCAACTCCCTCCAAAGATGTTCTATGAGGTTGAGATCTGGAGACTGGCTAGGCCACTCCAGGACCTTGAAATGCTTCTTATGAAGCCTCTCCTTCGTTGCCCGGGCGGTGTGTTTGGGATCATTGTCAAGCTGAAAGACCCAGCCACGTTTCATCTTCAATGCCCTTGCTGATGGAAGGAGGTTGTCACTGAAAATCTCACGATACATGGTCCCATTCATTCTTTCCTTTACACGGATCAGTCGTCCTGGTCCCTTTGCAGAAAAACAGCCCAAAAGCATGACGTTTCCACCCCCATGTTTCACAGTAGGTATTAGGGGTGTTGAAAATAATCGTTTCTACGATGCATTGCAATGCGGACGTGGACGATTCGGTATCGATGCAGTGACGGAAGATAATCGGTTATAGCGTAGTAACGTTGCTTCCTGATTTTCCGGGCCACGTCTTTACTATAACGTTTTTTTTTTCACATTAATATCGAATCGGTCGGTGACGCAGAGATCAGGGAACAGACGTGACAGCGGCACAGCGGCCCAGCAACACCAAACACGGAGCAGTCTGCTTTATTCACCAACACAACACCACCAGTCCAGAACCAACAGCAGAAGGACCCGCTCTGAATCACTCCGCGTCGCTGCGGCACAGGGATTTATGTTTTTCAAAAATAATCGCGTTACAATCATGTCAGGTTTTTGGTGGATTTAATTAAGTCTTGGATTGCAAAGTATGAATGTCCTCTAGCAATTTTCAGACGATATATACGTGTGTAAAGTTTGTGAAGGCAGGAGGAAAAAAGCTTCCGCGATCACCGTCTCCTCTCCGTTCCTCCAAACCCTGCCCCCTCCCTGAAAATAATGAGTGACAGGCTGATAGTGACCCGATAGAAACTGTATTATTCACTTAATCACTGTCTGAGATATAATGAAGCTAACTTAATCTCATACATTCATGGGATTTATGTAACAGTAAGACAGAGAATGTAGGTGTGCACCCACATTCAGTATTTTTGTTTGTATATGCTATTGTAAATACTCCTGTTGTCTGCTGTGTTCAGACTCAAGTCCTGTGTGTGATGCCACATTCAGGACATTCAGTGTCCTTTTTTTAACAGAAGACTGTTGCTAGAAGCTGCAGGAGGATGATAGAACAACTTCACACACATAGGCTAGACCTATACAATTCATTTATTTTGGTTTATAAATTAATGTCAAGACATTTATGTTATTGATTTCTGAAGCACTTTCTAAATAATAAAAAGAGAGTTCATATGTATTTACTGCATGTATGCATTGATGAAAAATAAGCCATGTGCAGTAATATAGAAAATTGAGGATGCAACGCATTGGTATGAATCGTGATGCATCGGGATGCATCGGGATATCGAATTGAATCGAATCGTTGACAGGATAATCGTAATCAAATCGTGAGACCAGTGAAGATGCACAGCCCTAATAGGTATGTTGTTCTTTGGATGCAACTCAGCATTCTTTCTCCTCCAAACACGTCTAGTTGAGTTTTTACCAAAAAGTTCTATTTTGGTTTCATCTGACCATATGACATTCTCCCAATCCTCTTCTGGATCATCTAAATGCTCTCTAGCAAACTTCAGACGGGCCTGGACATGTACTGGCTTAAGCAGGGGGACACGTCTGGCACTGCAGGATTTGAGTCCCTGGCGGCGTAGTGTGTTACTGATGGTAGCCTTTGTTACTTTGGTTCCAGCTCTCTGCAGGTCATTGACTAGGTCCCCCCGTGTGGTTCTGGGATTTTTGCTCACCGTTCTTGTGATCATTTTGACCCCACGGGGTGAGATCTTGCGTGGTGCCCCAGATCGAGGGAGATTATCAGTGGTCTTGTATGTCTTCCATTTTCTAATAATTGCTCCCACAGTTGATTTCTTCACACCAAGATGCTTACCTATTGCAGATTCAGTCTTCCCAGCCTGGTGCAGGTCTACCATCATGTGATTTCCTGGATTCTTTCCCCCCATTCTGTCTCTCATAGTTGAAGTATACCTAGGATGAAAATTACAGGCCTCTCTCATCTTTTTAAGTGGGAGAACTTGCACAATTGGTCGCTGACTAAATACTTTTTTGCCCCACTGTATATACATACATATATATGCAAGTATTGCTAATGCAATTGTTTTTTAAGTTTTTGTACATAGTCTCAAATGTTTAAATTGTTTATGGAGGCATTACAATTTAAGACATACTGTGATGTTTGCTGAAATTGATTGCATGTGGTACAGCTCTACCTAGAAAAAAAAATCCACCTGCCGCAACTGCTTATAAGGCTCTTCACTCAGTTTGGACACTGACCAATCAAAATCTGGGTCCCGCCTGCTTCATTTGCATATGGCTGACTAGTTAACGTGTTGGCCATATGAACGGCAACTAGTTAACTAGCGGATGCATATTGCAGCATACACGTTAACTAGTGAAGGCAAAATGTTCACTAGTTAACTAGTTGAAGCCTGTTTTGGTCTTCCAAGCTGACTAGTGAGGCTCAAAATGTGCACTAGTTAACTAGTGAGGCCCAAATTGTCCACTATAGTAACTAGTATAATTGTTTTACCTTACTAGTTAACCAGTTACACACACTTTATCTAACTAGTTAACTAGTGAAGCCTTAGAGGAGTCACTAGTAAACTAGTGACACTGATGTTTTTCTTACTAGTTAACTAGTGGAGGGCATTTTTTCTCACTAGTCAGGTTCTGTTATAAACATGTTAGACTTTGACCTTACATGTTACACATTTTTCTTACATGTATGGCCTTTCCTTCAACTAGTTTGGCTTTTTTCTCACTAGTGAGCAACTGTGAGGGGTAGGGTTAGGGGTAGGGGTAGGGTTAGGGTTAGGGTAATGTTGTGAATCGAGTGGCCTGTGTTCGTCGTCCATTACATACGCCTGCCCATACCATAACCCCACCACCACCATGGGCCACTCGATTCACAACATTACCCTAACCCTAACCCTAACCCTACCCCTACCCCTCACACCAGATACTGCCTGGTTTTCGACCCCCCCAGACCCCCCCAATAAAGCAAAAATGCACATTTCAGAGTGTCCTTTTATTGTGGCCATTCTAAGGCACACCTGTGCAATAATCATGCTGTCTAATCAGCATCTTGATATGCCACACCTGTGAGGTGGGATGGATTATCTCGGCAAAGGAGAAGTGCTCACTATCACAGATTATTTCACATTTGTGAACAATATTTGAGAGAAATGGTTATTTTGTGTATTTAGAAAATGTTTTAGATCTTTGAGTTCATCTCATGAAAAATGGGAGCAAAAACAAAAGTGTTGCGTTTATATTTTTGTTCAGTGTAGTTAGCTATTGATTTAACATGTATGGCTTTTTCCAGAACTAGTGGATATTTTCAGCCCACTAGTTGTGCTTTTGTTCTCTCTAGTTCAACACAATGACTTACTAGTTGACGTGTATGTGCAAATAGTTTATTAGTGATGTGTCAAAAATGCACTAGTCAACATGTATGACTTTGAAGCTATTCACTGGTAAACTAGTTGCACGTACATGTCAACTAGTAAGTCCTTTTGTTGAACTAGAGCAGGGATGGGCAAATGGCGGCCCTCAGATTAATATATGAACAACGTAATTAATAAAAAAAAAATTGTACCTGTAGTACTGATACCGTCCACTAGACTCCTAGTTACGTTGTGAGCTGCGTACACGTTCAAATACCGGTGCTGAGGAACAGCAGAGTGCGGGTTAACAGGTGTCTGTGTTGACATTCCCCTTATTGTGGAATAAGGGGAATGCAGAGACAGGCTACAAGTGTCTTAGGTTCAAGTTAGACAACAAATGTCTGGGTTAGTGTTCATGACTTCATGTTTATGTCACCTTAATGGTTAATCTCAATGCACACACATTTTCCGTGCTTTCCAATAGTTTAAAATAGTTTTATTCCATTGTTTAATAACCTGTTCAATACAAACATCCCAGCTGGCGGGGAACGTTCTCACAACTTTGGCTAACGTTACCTATTGGTTCTAATAA
This sequence comes from Harpagifer antarcticus, assembly GCA_902827135.1. NCBI lineage: Eukaryota > Metazoa > Chordata > Actinopteri > Perciformes > Harpagiferidae > Harpagifer > Harpagifer antarcticus. The sequence goes on from CADEHL010000064.1 coordinate 63,876, forward strand.
GGTTTTAAAGAAACGTTTTAATCTGATGTTCAAAGAACCTTTTTAGGATGTTTATTATTTCAAATAATGTTCCTATAAGGTTTAAGGTTAACTAAGACATAACATTTTAACTGCAACATTCAGAGGATGTTTTGAGGATGTTATTGAGGCCTGAGATGACAGAAAGTTTATTTATAAAACGTTCCTTTAATGTGATACGTTAACAAAGGTGGAATGTTTTCCTTACAACATTCTAAGGATGTGTTTTGGACGTTGTTGGGTAACACATTAAAGATGTTCTTTATAAAACGTTCCCTCAATGTTACATGATAACAAATGAAGGACATTTTCAATGCAACATTCTGAAAATGTTTTCAGGATGTTATTGAGGCCTGAGATGACAGAAGGGTTTTATAAAATGTTCCTTTAATGTTACATGATAACAAATGAAGAACATTCTCCAAGCAACATTATGCAAATGTTTTCAGGATGTTATTGAGGCCTGAGATGACAAAGTGTTTTATAAAATGTTCCTTTAATGTGATATGTTAACAAAGGTGGAACGTTTTGCCTCCAACATTCTAAGGAAGTGTTTTAGACGTTGTTGTGTAACACATTAAAGATGTTCTTTATAAAACGGTCCCTCAATGTCTCATGATATCCAAAGAAGAACATTTTGAAAGCAACATTTGGATAATGTTTTCAGGAGGTTATTATTTTTTTTATAAAATGTTCCTGTGATGCGAAATATTAACAGGGTCATGGTCAACGTCAGATTTATTTGTAGTGCGCTTTAAAAAAACAAACTTGCTGCATTTGTTTGAAAAGGATGTTTAAAAGAAATCTGATGTCACCACATGTTTCGTTTTTAGAAAAAAACAAGCACGTAATTCATGATATTGCACGTTTGCGTAGGCATGTCTAAGTTCCCAGCTCAACATTGTTGGTTTTAAAAACATTCTGAGAATGTTACCATTCATTGTTCTAGGAATGGTTTCATCGAGAAGTTTTATTTTGGTTCCTAGAATGTACTTCTGAAAGGTAGGATAACGTTCTCTAAAAACATTCTTAAAATGTTTGTTGATAACATTGTTCGAACATTATATCCCAAGTGTTTTTGCTGTTATGCACATATCTCTATGGTCATATGGATCGAATAACACTTAGAAAACCAAAGACAGACATATAGAAGAATGGACCGACTATCACTGCCCGTCCCTGAAACACCTGTTAGTGCGTTAGTTAGTTGTTTTTTATGTGGGGTGCATATGAGAGGGAGCTGTGACACCAAGATGTTGTGTTTGAGTTCTTGATAAGCCATTAAAACAGTAAAACAAGTGTCTCCTGCTCACCAAAACATACCCATCTGTTATGGAAAAAGAAAGTATTCCAAAAGTATTCTAAAAGTAACCTGAACACGTTACTTTTTTAAGACACGTAACTGTAACTGTATTCTGATTACTTTCAGAGCATGTATTCAGTAATCAGTAACTGATTACATTTACAAAGTAACCCTCCCAATCCTGCCTAGAAGTGATCCTTCGTTAGCGTGAAGAGTCTGCTAAGCTTTATGCAGTACCTGTACACCCCCCCCCCCGGCCCGCGATAGTGTCTATTGGATAGATTTTGGCCCTTGGACAAATGTAGTTGGTGATCCCAGCCGTAGAGGATGCTATTGCAGTAGTTGAGTCGTGATGTGATGAATGCATGAATCAGGGTTTCAGCAGCAGAGGAGGAGAGTGATGGGCAGAGACGGGCAATGTTTTTGAGGTGGAAAAAGGCGGTCCTGGTGATGTGATTTATGTGGTGGTTGAATTTGAGCTGACTGTCGAAGATGACTCCGAGGTTGCGGATGTGAGGGGGGGGGAGATAGAAGTATTGTAAAATATCAATGAAGATGTCAGACTTAGTATAGTTGTTAATAATTACATACAATACATGGAATTTGTGTGTGTGTTCCAAGTGAATCTGCGGCCCCCTGGTGGCCAGTACATCAATTATGTGGCCCCCACCACCATCACAGTTGTCCATCCCTGAACTAGAGAGAAGAAAACCACAACTAGTGGCCTGAAAATATCCACTAGTTTAAGAAAAAGCCATACATGTTAAATCAATAGCTAACTAGTTCCATACAGTTGCCCACTAGTGCAAAAAAAGCCAAGCTAGTTCAAGGAAAGGCGCATCTGTGCGTGTCTGCCGCTGTGAACAGCACATGCTCACAGGCACGTGTGGGTGAACTGCGGAACACGTGTGTGTTTCTAATACGTACACTTACAATCACTGCGAGGTAAAAGTCATTATGTCATAGCCGCTGCCTCACGGGCCCTCGGTAAGCTGTGCTTAATAGACTCATCAGCGGGTCTCCAGACTCCCACCCAAACACACACATGGTTATATTACACCATATTTATAGCAAGCGATTTAACACACTTTAGAAAATATTGTAGATATTTTTATAATAATATAACAAAAGTATATCAAATAATTCAAATAATTCCCACCTACCCCCAAAAAATATGAATTCAAACTGCTCTATAACTATAATATAATTAGTTAGATATGATTCGGAAATGGACCATTCATAATAATTAGCACTTTCCTTTTGAGTTTATTTTGATGCTTATACTTATTTGCTAATACTTTTGTACATTTAAGAGAGTACGAGTTTGAATGCGGGACTTTTTCTTGTAAAAAGAGTGGTACAGTGATGAGGTATAATTCTAGGCCGACCTGGAAGTAAGCGTCACATTTTCATTGGATATCGATATATTACAGAAAATAACATTTGTTCGATACAAGATACATATCGTGTCATAAAATAATCTCCAAATATTAACACCATTTTATAACTTTTTTAAGCATAAATACAATAGCCAGAAATATCATGCTAATTTTAGGCTATGAACGTACTACATCATGAAGACTGCTGATCATCACTGCTAAGCTAAAGGCATGTTTTCTGTGATAATGTTAAGTAGTCTCATTTAGCCACTTCGCAACAGCTGTTTGTATCACACGTGAAAGCTTTGGAAATACACAAGTGGAGTAAATACTGCCACATTTTATAATGTAGATCAAACGTGAAATCTATTCAGCTTGTAGTACCCAAAGACCTTAATTCAGGCTTCAAACCACAAACTTTCAAAAAAACGTTGACTTCGAGAAGAGGGAACCGGAAGTGGTAAAATGCTAGGTAATTTTGATGTTTTAAGACTCAAACTGGCACCACTCTACATTCCCTTATGATAGTACAATATAAGTATTTCTTCCACCAGTCTCAATGCAACATCCTTGCCCTTTTCTTTCACTGTCAACAACACCTGAGCCAATCAACTAGTTAATAATTTCCCCATTATTTGTGGGAACCTGAATCCCACCCTAACCCTCCCTGCTACACTGCCCACCAGATGGCAGAGGGACAGATTCATAATTTCTTGTAAGGATTGTCACGTCTGTCGGCCATCTTGGCGCCTCAGGGCGTGTCCGTGCCGGCCCCGGTGCCAGGGATCGTGAGCCTGTCAGCTGTTGCATCTCTAAAACTATAGAGCCGCAGATGCTGCTCATTTGCAGGTTAATGTATTTTGGGGGGAGTTGTGTCAGAGTGCTGCTGAGTGAAGCAAGCCAGCCATCCAATTAGAGCAGAACAGATTAGGAGGCTTTTTGCATGGGAAAGCAGTGCGACAGCTTAAGGTGGGCGACATGTAAAAGTGCTGTGTCCAGAATGACGTTAGAGAAGAGTGTCTTACTGTGAATTTCTTGTTATGGTTTTCCAGGGTCGTCCGTCTCTGGCAGGCGTACCGAGAAACGGTTGCCACAGGAGTGAGTGGAGAACCTTCTGTGAGCAGGGGGATCTGGTTAAAAAAAAGATCAGAGACTTATGAACCCAAACATAGAGCATGCATCGTCTCAATTTCTGTGCTTTTGCAAATTGTTGACAGGCTAAGCGTGAGGTTGTTCCTGACAAGTACAGAGTCAAGGGTTCAAATTGAATTACATATAAATGCAGCCATTAGATTTTGAGAAGATATTTTTATGACTGTATGTCTCCAGGGCAACAGGCTAATGACTCTCATCTCACAGTCTGGTGGCATAAAAATCCATTACGCTACCTTACCCGTGGCATTACAAATCTGCTTGCCATCATCTAATTTGCCTCCTGTAAATTGCCTTTTCATTCTATGAAGAAATGGTTCTCCATTTGTAATACATGTGTCATAAGGATTACCAATGTAATATTAATATTCTCGCAAACAATTAGACATCGCAAAAGGGAACATTGTGTCCATAACATTGTCCATGGATTAGGTGGGAGAACGATACAGAGAATGGAGGAAGATGATGATGATGAGGAGGAGGAGGAGGAGGAGGAGGAGGAGGAGGAGGAGGAGGAGGAGGAGGGAGTAATTGTCACCACACAGTGTTGACTGTGGCGTTCTGCAGAAGGAACAGGGGTGTCTCAAAGGGATAATGAAAAGAGCTGGTACATCTCTTGCTGCTGGGCTGAATCAGTGAGGGATTAAACACATTTTCCTCATTTATTTTCTGCCAAGAGCTTTTCCTGTCCCCCTTAAAAAAAATACCTGTGAATATATTTCACAACACCATTTTTCTGACAATCAAAAGTATAAACTCTCTTCTCTTACTGTGCTTCTCCCAAATACAATAGGGGGTTCTCCACCACTTGTTCTACCTTTGCTGCAGTTTGTGCAATCCAATGTGGAATTGTGGGATCCATGGAGACAAACGCCTCAGCATCAGCATGCAGAGCTTGGATTTCCCCATCTAGCCTCAGTTTGTATTCAGGCTTGTCCTTCTGTGGATGCTAATGCTCTCAGACTGACCTCACAGGCAGAGTATTCCCATCTGGCCTGCTCTCTAGAGTTTTGTTCACCTTTACTGTATGGCTTGGATGTAACTAAACCAATGTCTGCTACCGCGACAGTAAGTATTGCAGGATCTCGCCAACTTCTGTGATCTTTCTTCAAACCGTGGAGACGCTCCTTCAAACCCGTAGAGAGGCTTTTTCAAAAGATAGAGACACTCCTTTAACCCTAGAGACACTGAATTGAACAGTAGATGCAATCCTTCAAACCGTAGAGACATTCCTTTCAACCATAGAGACAAACTTCGAAACCGTAGAGACATTTAAAACCGTAGAGACATTTAAAACCGTAGAGACATTTAAAACCATAGAGACGCTACTTCAGGCCATAGAGACGCTATTTCAAACCATAGAGACAAACCTCCAAACAGTAGAGACAATCATTTAAACCATAGAGACACTCCTTTTAACCGTATAGACACACCTTCACACCGTAGAGACAGTCCTTCACACCTTAGATTTAGAAGAACTCCTTTAAACCGTAGAGATAACGTAATCAAACGAGAGATACAAACCGTAGAGAAACTCCTTGAAACCTTAGAGACAAAACTTCAAACCGTAGAGGGAGAGAAGTGCACTCAGGTGGGTTAATGAAATCCTTTCAGGACGCTAAGCAGAGCAAAGGTCGGCGGTCTTTCTACAGTTTGATAGTTTGTTTAATGACTTAATCCATAGCGGTAAAAATGACTAAACGACCCAAAACATAATCTGGACTTGTCCTCCCCTTCCCAGGGAACCACCTCGCCAGGAGTAAAGAGACCATGAGATGGAAGCCTAGTCCGTTGCCGTCATGTAGTGGATTTTAGCCACAACCCCAGCACTGGGAGCCACAGCAGACTGGAGAAGGGTAAATTCTAACCGTGTAACCCCATTCCACTGATATTTAGAAGAAATACCTCATCTACTAATAAGTCATGCATGTTATCTTGTATATCTTGTAACTTAATATCGGGGAAATCAAGCTGAAACACGTATGTAAAAAAAACACAAAACCATAACAGCAGATATAATGTAATGTTATGTTAAAAGAATGAGCATAAGAGGTTGTGAGGTGTTTTTCTGCATTAAGCAAATTTTACTCCACATCCAGAAATGTATTCAAGTACATTTGTGAATCTTTAGGGGAGCCTACCAGGGTAACAACAGAATCTGCTGATCCAGACGGAGACTTTAGATGGTCCTGGGTCAGCCCCCTAAGCTAGAGTTTGTGCTGGCTGGATTTGAGCTAAATGCTAGCCTCGGAGTATAGCCTCCTCTTCTCCTAGCGCAGGGGTTGGCAACCCGCGGCTCTCGAGCCGCATGCGGCTCTTTCAGCCCTCTGCTCTGGCTCCCTTGAGCTTAGACAAAAATAAGAAAGAAAGCAAATAAAAGTATTTGTAGGACTATTTAAATGTTGTTGCATGGTTGAAAATGTTTTGTATCTTGTATTTTGATGTGATACGGTGACACATAAATAAAAAACAAAACGGTTTTAATTAAAGGTAACCTATCATGCTATATTTAAATGATATAGTGTATGACCATACCTATATAAGGTATATTTATACATTTTATTTTTCAAAATACCAAACAGATCATATTTTAGCCATGCCTCGTTTCGCTCATTTTCGCTTTATTCCAAACCTGCCTATGAAAATTCTGAGCAGCAGCTGACCACGCCCCCAGCAGAAGAGCTGGCGAGAGTCACGTTACCATGCTTGCTGTGTTTACGAGTGTGGAATACACATGTCATCTCAGAGCAATGCATGTGTTCAAGCATATTATCAATTTGATCCAGAAACTGAAGCAGCGGAGGTTTTGGTGGAGGTGCAAACATCTCGGTTGCAGCAGGACGTTTCTGAATGGTTAGTTGACAAGCTGTTGTCCCTATTTATTTTTACTCTGTTTGTTACGATGGTGGCTACTTATTCCATTCATATTTTGGCTAATTAGCAAGAATGCAATGTGTACAGTTTGTAAGCGATACATATATATATTTATAAAGGGAGACATTCATATTTTCAGCATATATACAATGGACTCATTGCGTTTAATAGTTTACAGTCCTTTTCTTCCAACATCGTGCAACAACCGTTGGAAAGTTCACACACAACCTTATGCTTGTGAAATCAGAATATTCTTTACCCATCCCAACATGAATAATCACGACACACTTGATATCAACTCGGAACTTTATTGTCAAAATCAACGGTTATTTGAACCCATAAAAAACAGGAGCTTTGTGAGCTGGTGCTGGGGCTTCCTTGGAGAGAGGATCAGAGTGGTGATTCCGGCCTGCGTTGTCCTCTGATCCGTGAAATGTCTATGTTAGGTTCAGACAGCAGCCAAACTGAACCGTGTGGCATACCCGGCGATGACCTCCTCCCTGTCAGGTTGCTCATAATGGTGCAGGGTCCACAAAGACTTGGTCGAAGATGAGGTCCATCAAGTTGGCCACGTAGCCTGTGCAATGTTAAAAAAAGCACAACAAAAAAAGTGGTTTAGATTAGTGTATGCATGTCGTCAACAACAACATACCAGGGCTTTAGCTCCGTTTTACTCGTGGTGTGTGTCCCCTCGCATACATACATACAGTGTTGTATCCTAACACACCCCCATTTATATTCATGTGCGCAAACAAGTAAACATGCAAAAGCCTTTCCATATAACGCTGCAAAAAACGGCATGTCTCATTAGCTTAGCGTAGCGTAGCTTAGCGTAGCGTAGCTTAGCTTACAGGTCGATGATATCTGATCGTTCTTACAGACTACAATCACAAAAGCTTTTACATAACGCTGGAAAAAACGGCACTTACCTCCAGAAGATTACGTTTGTTATTATAACTTACTCAATATGATTTGAGAGGATACAAAATACTAATACATAGGAGAATAAATACTTGTGTTATCGGCTAGGCTAGGCGTGGCTTTACAGCCTTCACACAGATCGCCATTACGGCAGTCTGAACATGTTCGCAAATGCCTGATAATTAAAATAAAAGACAAAGCAAATACTGCGGAGCGTACAAAATAAAATGTTACAAGAACATATAAACACCTAACCGATTACTAGTTGGGGTTGAGGCGACATTGATACGGCTAAGCTACATGCTACAAGCAAGAGATAGCTTTATCAGGAAAAACACCGCTAAATAAAACTTACAGCTTCAGAATTGGATGTGTCCTCACTGGCCTGGTCCCGGATGGTTGGTATTGATCCCGGGTGTAGCATTAGTTTGGAGGCATATCCGTGTTGGACTTGAGAGAAGTTCATAAACATGTCCGTGGTTTAACTGGCTTAGACATCCTGCCAAGAGCAGGCAAAAACACAGATGTGACTGGGGTTGATTTAGCCTGCCGATAGCCTATATGCGAATGAGAGGTTTGGCAATGCACGTGGCCGTGGCTCATTCCCCTGATAGGTGGAGAGTTGACCAATAAGCGGAGTACGTCTTTGTGACGTAGAAAAGTGTCGGAATGTGGATCCATTTTTTTCAGATCCGTTGCAGCCCCTTTTTTAGAGATTTGGCGAAGGAGGAAAATAGAGAGGGTTGTGTTTTCTGACACTTGGTGAGTTCCCCGGAACACCGGGGACACATAATCATGTATAAAAGACGTACAAAGGTGCATTTAGCATGATAGGTGCCCTTTAAGTCAACTAAAAGATGCGTCATATCCTGCTACGGTCCCGCACCAACGCCTTTTCCTGCAGGTGAATAACCTGACCCCCGGCTCCATGAGCGAACTATGGATAAATCAAAGAAAATAAAAGTATCGGAAGAACACAGAGGGTTTAATTCTGCGTGGTTAGAGTTATATGCTTTCACAGCAAACGATTCGAGTTGTCAAAGAGCACAAGATAAGTTTGTGCACAAATGGAAGGCTGACAGACAGGTAGGCCATCCAGTTATTTTAGCCGGGCCGGCTCAGATGATTGGTCGTGCTTTTTACAGTACTACGGCTTCCAGAGATGACATTTTTTTTATGTATTTATTGTCAAAGCATTTTCATTGCTATCGGGATGTTAAGAGCATTCCATGGAATATAACAAAAAGTGTTTCTGAAATAAATTACATACCCCACCTTTAACTCTTTTTAGGGTGCAGCTATATGTTTTATTTATTTCAAAGTGGGTCAATTTTAATTGTATTTATTTTTCTTCAAATGTGCAGAGGACTCCCCATGTGCTGTGTTTAATTTTAATTTAAAGTAGGCCTGTGTATATTTGTTTTAATTCTCCTTATAAGAGCTCATTGTTTATTATTAGAGGTAAACAGTTTTATATAATGTAATAAATAATAAATGCAAAAAAACTGTAGTTTTTGTCTATGATATAACAATATATACAACTGTATAAGCTATCAAGCTATCAAATGTGTTTTGCAGCTCCAGACAAAAAAAAGTGTTGGAAAAGGGGGCTAAATGGCTCTTTTGGTCAAAAAGGTTGCAGACCCCTGTCCTAGCAGAAGCAGCCTTGAAGCGTGTGGAGAAATAAAGAAATACACAAGTCATTTATGCCACTTTGAATTTAATCCAATATCGAAAACTTACACATGCCCTGTATAGCCAAGCTCAAAGGCAGCTCTTATTCTTCCACTCATGTTGGACTGACGGCAGACTGGATACCCAACCCAGTCTCACGGCATTTCGTGTTATAGTCACGAAATGTATCTATTGATTTGTGTTCACCAACACGATGTTTCCCCTTTTTTTCGTGTCACACAGAATGATTTTAAAAGCAATGTATTTATATTGGGTAGTATGTTTTGTGCCGGGACCACGTCTTTTTGTCCGGTCGGGTCTTGGAAGACCGAAAGTTGTGTGATTCATAAAAACATTTTCTTACTCAATATCAAGCCACGATTATTCATTTAATTTAAATTCGTATAATGTCGGATTTTTTTTTGCCGTACTTGAGGAAAAGAATGGGGCTCAGAATACTGAAATGTGTATTTTTTAAAATATTTTTTTCCTTCTAATTTGTTATTCTTTTCTAAATAACACACTGTTATTTACTTAAGCAATCATCACCGAGAGGCCGTTCCTGAACGTCATTATTTGTACGACAGTACTGCGGCAGGACCGAGGCGCTTTGTGCCGAGGTCCATACGCCGCGTACGATGTGTATGTCATACTGATATTCTGTACAACATGTGAAGTCCACTGAGACAAATGTAACATTGTGATATTGGGCTATATAAATAAACATTGATTGATTGATACTACCAATAGAAATACATTGCTTTTAAAATCGTTCTGTGTGACACGAAAAAAAGGGGAAAATCAAACACGAATCAATAGATTAAATGTTGTGACTATAACAAGAAATGCCGTGAGACTGCGTTGGGATAGCACAGTGACTCACTATGGCATCTCAAGTCAAAGTATATAAGACAAGACAGGTTGGGGCAAACTTCTTATCTTGCTCATTTAGTAGTTTTCTCTGCAATAAAATACATAAACTCTTTGACATAACTTTAAAATGTTAATAATGTTTATTTGTATGGTTGTGTAACCTAAATTCTGGCCATATCACACACATTGTATCTCTGACACTGTTCATAAGCCAGATGCAGACCTAAATTCCCTGGCAATCATTTTCATTTTCATTCCTATTCAAGCCATGTATTTCAACATCCTACCACCTCTTCATTTTAACAACCTTTTAGCAAGCCAGTAGGTAATGGAAAATGATACATTTCAATGGGTTTATACTTAAAATTCCTCCCTGACTTGCCGGTGTGGAATATGTATGATAGTAAAACACATTGCATTTCCAGACTATCAAGAAGAGCCGCAGGCAAATATGTTCCGTTTGGGGAATATTTTATCTCTACTGGTAGCTCCTTAAATGGATTTATGACTCATAAAACAATCTACTGGAAGCATTGCGCACATAAATGCCATGGCTCTTTACCTCGTTGGCTCCGAGAGGAAGTGC
>CADEHL010000065.1:0-72208 GCA_902827135.1 Harpagifer antarcticus
CGAGGTGATCGGACAAATCATAGGATGTGTGCGGTTATTAAAGTGAGAGCAGAGATTAAAGGGCATCGATGCACAGGAGCCACAGTTTAGCGATGCAACAGACGAACCGAAATAGAAAGACATGACACTCTGCAGCATGTGTGAAATCAAAGGGATGAGGAAGACCTCTCCCGCAGGAAGACATGATGTGAGGGTAAAATGTGAAACTGAGACTGAGGCCGTTTCTCCATCGCGAGTCCACCGGCTGCAGAGCCACGGTTTCAGGTACGCTCCGTCACCGAGCGGCGCCGGAGGGCCGTTTGAAACCCAGCGTTCTGCGCCTCTCTATGACGTAGCATGCTTGAAACCGTTGCTCTGCAGCAGGTGTACTCGCGATTGAGAAACGGCCTGTATCCGTCTATTCACCTCATGAAGCCCCGCCCCTTTCCCCACTTCCTGTTCAAACGCTAATGTGTTAGCTCTTCTGGTTTAGCGCTAGCAGTTTAGTGAACAATAGTGATCATTCACAGCAACACTACGCTAAGAAGCTAGCTAGCTTTAGCTCGTTAGCTAGGCAACAAGCTAACAGGCTAGCTAGCGAATGTTAGCTTTATAGTTAGCTATAGCCAAATTGGTTGCTGTAATAATTTAAATAACAGTTATTTGTAACCCCTTATGGTTAGCCTTAAAGTGTCTACTTTCAGACAAAGAGATTAATTATTAAAACATTGATTAAGTATTTTTTAAAGCGTCTTTTAGGCTGCCATCTAGCTAGCTCCTCACAGCTCCAAACATCAACACCTCAAATATACATTTATTTAGATAAAATCACATACAGGGTTTGTTCTTGCCTGAAAAGCTGTTCTAACTTAATAACAGTTCATTTAAAAGCTTAAAAACAGATTGTTTGGTAAGTAAAGGTAGCTAAAGCTAGCGACGCTATGCTAAAGTAATAGCATTTACGCTGCAACAGGAAGAACCAACACATTAAAAAGGACGTAGAAGCTCCACAGAGCCGGGGAGCATCAGGTGAATAGAGAGCGTTTCAGCTTTAGTTCTAAGCACTTGCCTGAGTGTCTCTAACGAAGCTTAGTGCAGCTCGTCTGCCACCATTTAGCATTACTTACTGTACGCAGGCCCTGAGGGGCAAACACAACAACACTGGTTGAAAAAAAACACATCGTTTGGTCGTAATCATTATCGCTCTCATTCAAATGCAAACAAACAAAGCCGTGCAATCATTTTACATCAGTGGAGGGTTTTTAAAGGCTCGTGTTAGCAAGTACGGTGGCCCTTAGGGGACAGCATGAGCACAAACTGAGGCTTCAAACTTCATTTTCAGTCCATATTTCGTCTTTAAATTGAACGTAGTGGTTTCTAAATGCGTTCCCCTCGAAGTCAACATAATCACGAACACGGTCTTTAAACTCTGAAATACTATCCCTATCGTTTAGGTTTGTCACCTTGGTTGCTGATTGGCTACAAAATCATAGTGACAAGCTGATTTTCAATATGCTTTAACGACACTAAGCAAGTCCTTAATACAAGCTTTCGTTTGTTTGTTTGTTTGTTTGTTTGTTTGTACTGAAGGGGAGATTGTGAATGATCACGACCAAGCTTCAGATCCTGCAGCGGCACCTGAAAGATCAGAGAGTAAGTCAAAGGGAACACAAACCTTCAAACATCACGTCCACATTTAGTCATGTCTTCTTCAAAGTGCAACTAGAGGTAGTGATTTCTAAACGTGTAAAGTGAGGATTACGTGCATTAATGATGTTTCGCTCGTTACTGAAAGGGAGTGAATGATCACGCCTGAAAGACGCTTCGGAAGAACACGTGGCGAACGGAGCGCGTGCTCACCCCTGCAGGCTGCTCAGGATGGACGCCATGCCCATCACCATGTTGGATATCGACAGAGCGTTCGCTGCGTTTTTACGAGCGAATTCCTTGATCTGCTGTCCGGTCGCTTCGTCCGTCAGGAAGATCTTGTTTGTGCACTGAAAGAAACCTGAGAGAGGAGCGGAGGTTAGACGGCGTCGGGGCAGAACAGCTAAGGCTAACGGCTAAATGACCCGATACCATACCAGCTGACCTCTCCACTAAAAAGGGCCCAATGGGAAAGCCCCGGCTCGAGGCACACAACATTATCTCTTATAGCATTTGTCTCCATGACGTTGTAGCTTTATTTCTTCTTCTCCATTTAAATCAACACATTACTTTACATCAGATTCTCCTTTTCAAATTAAAAGAAGCATCACTTACCAAGACTTTGTTTTTTGGACGCAGACCGACCTTTACGATTCATTCATCCACTTTCAGATCACTACAATGCATTCGTGTACGTTACTGTATTCGTTCATTCGCAGTCAGAGCATGCAAAATGACAGAGTGTCTCATTATCACTTGGACATGTCGATGCAGTAAACAGTGTTATACATTTGTGTAGCTTTACTCGGCATGCATTACACTTCAGTTTCAGCTAGGGCTGCACGGCTACGGCCAAACCAATAATCACCATTACGTGGAACTGCTTTAACCCAACGCTTTCAGATCCCGAAACATTTCGTTTTGCCTGTGGTTTATTACTCGAGGTAAATGTACGACCGGAGCACGCATCTTAGACGTCCAAATCGCGGCTAAATCGTGATAGATATTAATATTTGAATAGCCGTGCAGCCCTAGGATGAAGAGATGATAGTTGCAGAGTAGAAGACACCAAAAAGGATACGGTGTTCGGACGCCGAACGGGACGTTTTTAGCGCTTAGCGAAATCTTACTGGGAGTGAAACACACACACAGATACTGGTTTTGGGTACATAGAGGGGACTAAACAAAAACACAGCTGGAACCCAACGAACTGATCAGCTGATCACACCTCGTTAATCAATTAATAATAATCTATTGAATCCACTGCAGCCCTGCGTTAATAAACATCCTGGTGTAATCTGCTATAAACACTGCAAGGGGTTAACTCTCCAATCGGGATTAATTAGTAAGTGCATTTGCTTTAAAGAGTCCCTGTCCTCTACTTTAAAGAGTCCTCTCCTGCTGATGTTCAGGTGTATATCAGTATGTAGTGTCTCTACTTTAAAGAGTCCTCTCCTGCTGATGTTCAGGTGTATATCAGTATGTAGTGTCTCTACTTTAAAGAGTCCTCTCCTGCTGATGTTCAGGTGTATATCAGTATGTAGTGTCTCTACTTTAAAGAGTCCTCTCCTGCTGATGTTCAGGTGTATATCAGTATGTAGCGTCTCTACTTTAAAGAGTCCCTCCTGCTGATGTTCAGGTGATATCAGTATGTAGTGTCTCACTTTAAAGAGTCCTCTCCTGCTGATGTTCAGGTGTATATCAGTATGTAGTGGTCTCTACTTTAAAGAGTCCTCTCCTGCTGATGTTCAGGTGTATATCAGTATGTAGTGTCTCTACTTTAAAGAGTCCTCTCCTGCTGATGTTCAGGTGTATATCAGTATGTAGTGTCTCTACTTTAAGAGTCCTCTCCTGCTGATGTTCAGGTGTATATCAGTATGTAGTGTCTCTACTTTAAAGAGTCCTCTCCTGCTGATGTTCAGGTGTATATCAGTATTTAGAGTCTCTACTTTAAAGAGTCCTCTCCTGCTGATGTTCAGGTGTATATCAGTATGTAGTGTCTCTACTTTAAAGAGTCCTCTCCTGCTGATGTTCAGGTTGTATATCAGTATGTAGTGTCTCTACTTTAAAGAGTCCTCTCCTGCTGATGTTCAGGTGTATATCAGTATGTAGTGTCTCTACTTTAAAGAGTCCTCTCCTGCTGATGTTCAGGTGTATATCAGTATGTAGTGTCTCTACTTTAAAGAGTCCTCTCCTGCTGATGTTCAGGTGTTTATCAGTATGTAGTGTCTCTACTTTAAAGAGTCCTCTCCTGCTGATGTTCAGGTGTATATCAGTATGTAGAGTCTCTACTTTAAAGAGTCCTCTCCTGCTGATGTTCAGGTGTATATCAGTATGTAGTGTCTCTACTTTAAAGAGTCCTCTCTTGCTGATGTTCAGGTGTATATCAGTATGTAGTGTCTCTACTTTAAAGAGTCCTCTCCTGCTGATGTTCAGGTGTATATCAGTATGTAGAGTCTCTACTTTAAAGAGTCCTCTCCTGCTGATGTTCAGGTGTATATCAGTATGTAGTGTCTCTACTTTAAAGAGTCCTCTCCTGCTGATGTCCAGGTGTATATCAGTATGTAGTGTCTCTACTTTAAAGAGTCCTCTCCTGCTGATGTTCAGGTGTATATCAGTATGTAGTGTCTCTACTTTAAGAGTCCTCTCCTGCTGATGTTCAGGTGTATATCAGTATGTAGTGTCTCTACTTTAAAGAGTCCTCTCCTGCTGATGTTCAGGTGTATATCAGTATGTAGTGTCTCTACTTTAAAGAGTCCTCTCCTGCTGATGTTCAGGTGTATATCAGTATGTAGTGTCTCTACTTTAAAGAGTGCTCTCCTGCTGATGTTCAGGTGTATATCAGTATGTAGTGTCTCTACTTTAAAGAGTCCTCTCCTGCTGATGTTCAGGTGTATATCAGTATGTAGTGTCTCTACTTTAAAGAGTCCTCTCCTGCTGATGTTCAGGTGTATATCAGTATGTAGTGTCTCTACTTTAAAGAGTGCTCTCCTGCTGATGTTCAGGTGTATATCAGTATGTAGTGTCTCTACTTTAAAGAGTCCTCTCCTGCTGATGTTCAGGTGTATATCAGTGTGTAGTGTCTCTACTTTAAAGAGTCCTCTCCTGCTGATGGTTCAGGTGTATATCAGTATGTAGTGTCTCTACTTTAAAGAGTCCTCTCCTGCTGATGTTCAGGTGTATATCAGTATGTAGTGTCTCTACTTTAAAGAGTCCTCTCCTGCTGATGTTCAGGTGTATATCAGTATGTAGTGTCTCTACTTAAAGAGTCCTCTCCTGCTGATGTTCAGGTGTATATCAGTGTGTAGTGTCTCTACTTTAAAGAGTCCTCTCCTGCTGATGTTCAGGTGTATATCAGTATGTAGTGTCTCTACTTTAAAGAGTCCTCTCCTGCTGATGTCCAGGTGTATATCAGTGTGTAGTGTCTCTACTTTAAAGAGTCCTCTCCTGCTGATGTTCAGGTGTATATCAGTATGTAGTGTCTCTACTTTAAAGAGTCCTCTCCTGCTGATGTTCAGGTGTATATCAGTGTGTAGTGTCTCTACTTTAAAGAGTCCTCTCCTGCTGATGTTCAGGTGTATATCAGTATGTAGTGTCTCTACTTTAAAGAGTCCTCTCCTGCTGATGTTCAGGTGTATATCAGTATGTAGTGTCTCTACTTTAAAGAGTCCTCTCCTGCTGATGTTCAGGTGTATATCAGTATGTAGTGTCTCTACTTTAAAGAGTCCTCTCCTGCTGATGTTCAGGTGTATATCAGTATGTAGTGTCTCTACTTTAAAGAGTCCTCTCCTGCTGATGTTCAGGTGTATATCAGTATGTAGTGTCTCTACTTTAAAGAGTCCTCTCCTGCTGATGTTCAGGTGTATATCAGTATGTAGTGTCTCTACTTTAAAGAGTCCTCTCCTGCTGATGTTCAGGTGTATATCAGTATGTAGTGTCTCTACTTTAAAGAGTCCTCTCCTCTGATGTTCAGGTGTATATCAGTATGTCGTGTCTCTACTTTAAAGAGTCCTCTCCTGCTGATGTTCAGGTGTATATCAGTATGTAGTGTCTCTACTTTTAAAGAGTCCTCTCCTGCTGATGTTCAGGTGTATATCAGTGTGTAGTGTCTCTACTTTAAAGAGTCCTCTCCTGCTGATGTTCAGGTGTATATCAGTGTGTAGTGTCTCTACTTTAAAGAGTGCTCTCCTGCTGATGTTCAGTACAGTCTAAAGGGAAGGGTAACACCATAAAAAACAGAATAGGAACTCTTTAAACTTGATATTGTTTCGGAGATAGATAAGCAGTATGAAAGCTAATAAGAGAGTCTAACAGATGTTCCTCCGCGGGCACTACTTTCTCTCGAGTCATAGTGCTGCCCCAAGACAGAATGCACGGATAGATCTGTGTTTTATAAATGTTGCAGTTGTATAGCAACCCTTCAAGTGTTTTCACCCTGAACTTCCTGTGATTCCAAAGCCAGGCGAGTTCAAGACATCTGAAAGAAAACAGCGAATGAGACACAGCAGAAAGCCAAAAACAACCAACACTTGTTCAGAGCATGCTCTCTAGTCTCCCACAGCGCCCTGCAGAGAGCACGCTGACACTTTGTCTGCGAGTACTGCAAAGTTTCTACCTAAAAACAGAATGTGCCGCTGAGAGAGAGGAGTCTGCACTCTGTCTCGGACAAAGAGTCAGATTTCAAGCAGCTTCTGGCAGGCTGCCTAATGGCTGCAATGCATTGTGGGAAAGCCCTCGTTATTATGCAGCGCTGTGCGATGTTACCTGGTAACGACTAACGAGACTAAACAAGGACAAACAGGATCGACTGAGGTGGAAATAAACAGTTTAAACTAAGATGCTTTCAAATCAGGGGATATTGCATACAGAGAAAAGTCATTCTTACACCTCGTGAATCTGGAGATTAACTCACAACACAGAAACATTCAGTTATACAATACATTTTAACACGTGACCCTTACCCGACGCACACCTAATGCGTCGGGGGGGGGAACTCTGAATGTGTAATGTGTCACATTAATGATCGCCTGGCTCTCGTGCCCCCGAATGACCGAGGCTTTAAATGATCAGTAATCCAGATTATGAGGAGAACGTACCGGAGGAGGGAGTCAGCAGGATCATGATCGACTGAGGCTCAAACTATCAGCTGCAGGAGAGAGGGGACAGAACACAGAGTCAGAGAACATGCAGCCCACTCCCACAGATTCAAAACAGAATACAATGTTGATCAGAAAACAGTTTGGGTTGAACACAGGGGGGGGGGGGGGGAGCAAAGCATCCATTCACCACCACCAGGGTCAAGCTAAGCTCCTCCCCTTCAGACCGAACCCAACCATCCACCACCAGGGTCAAGCTAAGCCCCTCCCCTTCAGACCGAACCCAACCATCCACCACCACCACCAGGGTCAAGCTAAGCCCCTCCCCTTCAGACCGAACCCAACCATCCACCACCAGGGTCAAGCTAAGCCCCTCCCCTTCAGACCAACCCCAACCATCCACCACCACCAGGGTCAAGCTAAGCTCCTCCCCTTCAGACCGAACCAACCATCCACCACCACCAGGGTCAAGCTAAGCCCCTCCCCTTCAGACCGAACCAACCATCCACCACCACCAGGGTCAAGCTAAGCCCCTCCCCTTCAGACCGAACCAACCATCCACCACCACCAGGGTCAAGCTAAGCCCCTCCCCTTCAGACCGACCCCAACCATCCACCACCACCAGGGTCAAGCTAAGCCCCTCCCCTTCAGACCGACCCCAACCATCCACCACCACCACCAGGGTCAAGCTAAGCCCCTCCCCTTCAGACCGACCCCAGGGTTGCTTTAAAGTCGAGCTTCAGTTTGAGACTCACCCTGTGATAGAAACACGTGATGGAGCGTCACTAACCCGACCCAGAAACCATCTGAAGCTCCATTGGAAGCCCTTTGGAAAGGGCAGGTGATTGGATCAATCTGTCCATCACCTGCTATCATGGCTACTTCTGATTGGTTAGCAATGGCTGGTACATGTGGAGCACAGCCCTTCTGATTGGATGACTGACACACATACAAAAAATTAAAAAAAATGTTAAAAAAATTCACAGGCTTTGTGATTTGATAATCGCATCATTTCAAATCGCGATTTCAACACTGGTTGTCGTTGTCTGGTACGCAAAGTTAGCACGGCAACACGGTCCTTCATCAGACTCACGAGGGCCCCGATGATCAGGGGCCAAAACGCACAAATGATACATTTCCAATCAATTAATTAATATCGGATATGAGTTTTTGTTGTCCCGTAGTATTTCTGACTTTTATTTTGATGATCCAGAATATTTTTACTCAAGTACAAGATCCGAGTTCTTCTGCTTGTCGTCCACAGGATGTTGATAGCGCTTCCTAACGCTCAGAGACGCTTTACGTCAAATAAGTATATTTAGTTTCCCGTCGTAGAGAAGTAACGCAAGCAGCCGATTAAATAGTTATTAAAATAGCTGCCAGTTCATTTAGTAATCTTTCTTTCGTCCTTCTTTTCTTTCCGTCTTTGAATCTGTCGTTCGTTCGTTCGTTAGTTCTTTCGATCTTTTAGTCTTTGTTTGTGCTTTCTATCGTCCGGTCTTTCGTCCCTGTGTCATTAGTTTATCACCGACTGTCATTCTCTATTAATCACTCATTGTTTTCTAAATGAATCAGTCAGTTTCCCCAAATGCAGGATTAACGTGTCTAAAGTATACTTAGTTTCCCGTCGTGGAGAAGAGACGCCCCGAGGTGGTTGCATAATGAAAGCTATCGGGCTATTGCATTTCAGACATCCCTCAAACGCCTCCATTCCAGCTGTAACGAGGATTCTGGGTCCTTAGTTTGAAAACATAAAAAGAGGAGGCGGAGCTAATGCCTGCTCAGAATTCTACCGAAGTTAAATTCTGCCGTGATTAAACGCCATCCTGTTCTAAACCACATCAAGGATTATCTCTGAAACAGAATGGAGCTCAAATGCTTTTTCTCTGGCGGGTTTATCACAAGGAGAGTTCCTTTTTAAAAAAACACACGTGCTCTCCAGCGCAGGTTAGCTCCGAGTGTTAGCGAGGCTAATGTAAACAAAGATTACGTCCAAAACGCGTCAGGCATTGTTTCCGATAGCAACTTTCTGTGGGTCATATTACGTCATATCGGCAGCAAATCTGTATCCGCTCGTTCCCCCGTTTTCTAAAAAGACGTGGGTACGGAGGAAGAGAGAGGGTTTTCCCGACGCCGCGTGAGTTCCCCCGACGCAGCGTGACTTCACAAAGTGCAGTTTGCGTGACAGGTCCCCTTTAAAACACAGCTTCATCTCATATCTGCTGTAATCTGAAAATCACAATGAGCCTCAAGATATCATGAGTAAATAAAGAACTAACCCCGGCCGTTCAAGGCTTCCTGACAGACAGATCACATTTAAACATATTAATATTATCGGATATCAACTTAAATTATTATTAAAATAAGCGTGCAGTGGTTACATGTTACATAAAAATGACCTTAGCTCATCCATTCGCACAGGAGAGGTAATAGAGAGTTTGAGAAATGGCCATTCAAGGCTTCCATACTCAGACATTTTGACTATGTGAAGAACGAAAGAGCACCGTTCAGACTTAGAGCCTTACATGGGGCTTTAGGGTATGGGGCTTTAGGGTATGGGGCTTTAGGGTATGGGGCTTTAGGGTATGGGGCTTTAGGGTATTGGCCTGGCTTTTTCCTCCAATCAAATAAAGCGCTTTTATAGGATTATTAAAATAACAAGAGGTATTTTGAATCGCATCGTGATCACGAGGGGTTCGTCATCTTAAAGGAAGCCCTCACCTCGACAGAAAGGGCACACATGTCACGTTGACCCATCGCTGTAAATGAAATGTTGAGCCACGGCTCCTCTGGGCTTCCGTACACAACATACAACACACATGACGAGGGAATAAAAGCGAACATGTGGGCCTCGTTTCACCATTCATCTGAAGGGCAAGCGGATCCGTTCCCTGAGGGGGTGCATGAGGCTGGCTCTCATCCTTTGGGCATGCTGAGGAACTGCTTTGCAGATTACTGGCTTCACTAGCGGCGCAGGGTACATATGTGCGCGTAACACCCCCCCCCCTCCTCCTGTCTGGCACCACTGACCGCTTCAAGGCACCGATCTGATCCCAAACCAGCTGCATGACTCCTGACATCCTGCAGGGTGTGGCTGCCCCCCCAAAAAAACCCCTACATCAGCCAATAACGCCGCGAGCCCTTCGTGAAACACGCACTGCCGCAGGATGTCTGTGTGCACTAAAGTAGTCCGTTATGTAATGGCGAGCAGCAGGTGCACCAACCCGCTCATCGCATCCAAACTGAGCTTCATGCAACTGCGTCATACCCCGCACATGCACGCAAACCACGCACTGCGGCTCTCTTTTCAGCCCAAACACACACGGTGCACATCAGCTGCTTCACACCGAGCACACAAAGGGAATGAGAGCTTACCTGGAAACACCTGCAGGGCGCGAGGGAAGCGGCGCGGAGGATGCGAGTGTGTGTGTGTTCCTGTGTGGCGGATGGATCTGCTGTGACTGTGATGCGGCTCCGTGTGTGTGTTACCTGCACGAAGAGAAAAGGTGTGATGTGCCACCGCGTGTCCGCTGCTCTTATGAAGAGATGATAATAGAGATGCAGCCACTTCCTGTTTCTGTGTCACCAGGGGTTTTTTTCCACTGCCTCGCCCCCTCTGTCTGTCAGGGGGCGGGGCTGCTGAAGGCCGGCCACGCCCCCTCTGTCTGTCAGGGGGCTGCTGAAGGCTGGCCACGCCCCCTCTGTCTGTCAGGGGGCGGGGCTGCTGAAGGCTGGCCACGCCCCCTCTCTCTGTAAGGGGGCGGGGCTGCTGAAGGCTGGCCACGCCCCCTCTGTCTGTAAGGGGGCGGGGCTGCTGAAGGCTGGTCACCTTCCGCCAATGGGAGACGAGAACGCGTGCTACGTGAAGTTATGACGTAGTGTCTCGACTCCCCCTCTGGCCGGTGTGGGAACAACCTTCTGGAATATTCCACTGTGAGTCTGAGCCTCTCTCACTGCTGGAGCTCAACGAGTACACTAATACACACCTGCGTTTCACAACAATACAGAGGAGACAAAGCTCCATGATCATCTGGAAGTACATTTACTCAAGTACAATTTAGAGGTACTTTACTTGAGTATTTGCATGTTATGTTTCTGTGTACTTCTACTCTTCTACAGTTCAGAGCTACATGGTGTACTTCTACTCACTACAGTTCAGAGGTACATGGTGTACTTCTACTCACTACAGTTCAGAGGTACATGGTGTACTTCTACTCACTACAGTTCAGAGGTACATGGTGTACTTCTACTCACTACAGTTCAGAGGTACATGGTGTACTTCTACTCCTCTACAGTTCAGAGGTACATGGTGTACTTCTACTCACTACAGTTCAGAGGTACATGGTGTACTTCTACTCACTACAGTTCAGAGGTACATGGTGTACTTCTACTACAGTTCAGAGGTACATGGTGTACTTCTACTCACTACAGTTCAGAGGTACATGGTGTACTTCTACTCACTACAGTTCAGAGGTACATGGTGTACTTCTACTACAGTTCAGAGGTACATGGTGTACTTCTACTACAGTTCAGAGGTACATGGTGTACTTCTACTACAGTTCAGAGGTACATGGTGTACTTCTACTACAGTTCAGAGGTACATGGTGTACTTCTACTCACTACAGTTCAGAGGGTACATGGTGTACTTCTACTCTTCTACAGTTCAGAGGTACATGGTGTACTTCTACTCACTACAGTTCAGAGGTACATGGTGTACTTCTACTACAGTTCAGAGGTACATGGTGTACTTCTACTACAGTTCAGAGGTACATGGTGTACTTCTACTCACTACAGTTCAGAGGTACATGGTGTACTTCTACTCCACTACAGTTCAGAGGTACATGGTGTACTTCTACTCCTCTACAGTTCAGAGGTACATGGTGTACTTCTACTCCACTACAGTTCAGAGGTACATGGTGTACTTCTACTCACTACAGTTCAGAGGTACATGGTGTACTTCTACTTACTACAGTTCAGAGGTACATGGTGTACTTCTACTCCTCTACAGTTCAGAGGTACATGGTGTACTTCTACTCCTCTACAGTTCAGAGGTACATGGTGTACTTCTACTCCACTACAGTTCAGAGGTACATGGTGTACTTCTACTTACTACAGTTCAGAGGTACATGGTGTACTTCTACTCACTACAGTTCAGAGCTACATGGTGTACTTCTACTCCTCTACAGTTCAGAGGTACATGGTGTACTTCTACTTACTACAGTTCAGAGGTACATGGTGTACTTCTACTCACTACAGTTCAGAGGTACATGGTGTACTTCTACTCACTACAGTTCAGAGGTACATGGTGTACTTCTACTCCACTACAGTTCAGAGGTACATGGTGTACTTATACTCCTCTACAGTTCAGAGGTACATGGTGTACTTCTACTCACTACAGTTCAGAGGTACATGGTGTACTTCTACTCACTACAGTTCAGAGGTACATGGTGTACTTCTACTCCTCAACAGTTCAGAGGTACATGGTGTACTTCTACTTACTACAGTTCAGAGGTACATGGTGTACTTCTACTCACTACAGTTCAGAGGTACATGGTGTACTTCTACTCACTACAGTTCAGAGGTACATGGTGTACTTCTACTACAGTTCAGAGGTA
Source organism: Harpagifer antarcticus (assembly GCA_902827135.1). Lineage (NCBI taxonomy): Eukaryota > Metazoa > Chordata > Actinopteri > Perciformes > Harpagiferidae > Harpagifer > Harpagifer antarcticus. Next base: position 12,338 of record CADEHL010000065.1, read on the forward strand.
CATGGTGTACTTCTACTGCACTACAGTTCAGAGGTACATGGTGTACTTCTACTACAGTTCAGAGGTACATGGTGTACTTCTACTCTTCTACAGTTCAGAGGTACATGGTGTACTTCTACTACAGTTCAGAGGTACATGGTGTACTTCTACTCTTCTACAGTTCAGAGGTACATGGTGTACTTCTACTTACTACGTTAAGAGGTACATGGTGTACTTCTACTCACTACAGTTCAGAGGTACATGGTGTACTTCTACTCACTACAGTTCAGAGGTACATGGTGTACTTCTACTCACTACAGTTCAGAGGTACATGGTGTACTTCTACTCACTACAGTTCAGAGGTACATGGTGTACTTCTACTACAGTTCAGAGGTACATGGTGTACTTCTACTCTTCTACAGTTCAGAGGTACATGGTGTACTTCTACTCACTACAGATCAGAGGTACATGGTGTACTTCTACTCTTCTACAGTTCAGAGGTACATGGTGTACTTCTACTTACTACAGTTCAGAGGTACATGGTGTACTTCTACTCACTACAGTTCAGAGGTACATGGTGTACTTCTACTCCTCTACAGTTCAGAGGTACATGGTGTACTTCTACTTACTACAGTTCAGAGGTACATGGTGTACTTCTACTCACTACAGTTCAGAGGTACATGGTGTACTTCTACTCACTACAGTTCAGAGGTACATGGTGTACTTCTACTCACTACAGTTCAGAGGTACATGGTGTACTTCTACTCACTACAGTTCAGAGGTACATGGTGTACTTCTACTCCACTACAGTTCAGAGGTACATGGTGTACTTCTACTTACTACAGTTCAGAGGTACATGGTGTACTTCTACTCACTACAGTTCAGAGGTACATGGTGTACTTCTACTCCTCTACAGTTCAGAGGTACATGGTGTACTTCTACTCACTACAGTTCAGAGGTACATGGTGTACTTCTACTACAGTTCAGAGGTACATGGTGTACTTCTACTACAGTTCAGAGGTACATGGTGTACTTCTACTCTTCTACAGTTCAGAGGTACATGGTGTACTTCTACTCACTACAGTTCAGAGGTACATGGTGTACTTCTACTACAGTTCAGAGGTACATGGTGTACTTCTACTACAGTTCAGAGGTACATGGTGTACTTCTACTCTTCTACAGTTCAGAGGTACATGGTGTACTTCTACTTACTACAGTTCAGAGGTACATGGTGTACTTCTACTCACTACAGTTCAGAGGTACATGGTGTACTTCTACTCCTCTACAGTTCAGAGGTACATGGTGTACTTCTACTTACTACAGTTCAGAGGTACATGGTGTACTTCTACTCACTACAGTTCAGAGGTACATGGTGTACTTCTACTCACTACAGTTCAGAGGTACATGGTGTACTTCTACTCACTACAGTGCAGAGGTACATGGTGTACTTCTACTCACTACAGTTCAGAGGTACATGGTGTACTTCTACTGCACTACAGTTCAGAGGTACATGGTGTACTTCTACTCCTCTACAGTTCAGAGGTACATGGTGTACTTCTACTCCTCTACAGTTCAGAGGTACATGGTGTACTTCTACTCCACTACAGTTCAGAGGTACATGGTGTACTTCTACTGCACTACAGTTCAGAGGTACATGGTGTACTTGTACTCACTACAGTTCAGAGGTACATGGTGTACTTCTACTCACTACAGTTCAGAGGTACATGGTGTACTTCTACTCCACTACAGTTCAGAGGTACATGGTGTACTTCTACTGCACTACAGTTCAGAGGTACATGGTGTACTTCTACTCCTCTACAGTTCAGAGGTACATGGTGTACTTCTACTCCTCTACAGTTCAGAGGTACATGGTGTACTTCTACTGCACTACATGTATTAATACCTTCAGTTACTTCTCAGATCTGGATGAATGATGGTAAATCGTGGTGTTGAATCAGGCTTTAGTTCCACCTGGAGTAAATCCACCAGCTACCCTGCAGTCTACAAAGTACTTCAGACATTCAAGATCTGAGTACTTCTACTTTTACTCAAGTACAAGATCTGAGTACTTCTACTTTTACTCAAGTACAAGATCTGAGTACTTTTACTTTTACTCAAGAACAAGATCTGGGTACCTCTACTTTTACTCAAGAACAAGATCTGAGTACTTCTACTTTTACTCAAGCACAAGATCTGAGTACTTTTACTTGTACTCAAGTACAAGATCTGAGTACTTCTACTTTTACTCAAGTACAAGATCTGAGTACTTCTACTTTTACTCAAGTACAAGATCTGAGTACCTTTACTCAAGTACAAGATCTGAGTACTTCTACTTTTACTCAAGTACAAGATCTGAGTACTTCTACTTTTACTCAAGAACAAGATCTGAGTACTTTTACTTTTACTCAAGTACAAGACCTGAGTACTTCTACTTTTACTCAAGTACAAGATCTGAGTACTTCTACTTTTACTCAAGTACAAGATCTGAGTACTTCTACTTTTACTCAAGAACAAGATCTGAGTACTTTTACTTTTACTCAAGTACAAGACCTGAGTACTTCTACTTTTACTCAAGTACAAGATCTGAGTACTTCTACTTTTACTCAAGTACAAGATCTGAGTACTTTTACTTTTACTCAAGTACAAGACCTGAGTACTTCTACTTTACTCAAGTACAAGATCTGAGTACTTCTACTTTTACTCAAGAACAAGATCTGAGTACTTCTACTTTTACTCAAGAACAGATCTGAGTACTTCTACTTTTACTCAAGAACAAGATCTGAGTACTTCTACTTTTACTCAAGCACAAGATCTGAGTACTTTTACTTGTACTCAAGTACAAGATCTGAGTACTTCTACTTTTACTCAAGTACAAGATCTGAGTACTTCTACTTTTACTCAGTACAAGATCTGAGTACCTTTACTCAGTACAAGATCTGAGTACTTCTACTTTACTCAAGTACAAGATCTGAGTACTTCTACTTTTACTCAAGAACAAGATCTGGAGTACTTTTACTTTTACTCAAGTACAAGACCTGAGTACTTCTACTTTTACTCAAGTACAAGATCTGAGTACTTCTACTTTTACTCAAGTACAAGATCTGAGTACTTTTACTTTTACTCAAGTACAAGACCTGAGTACTTCTACTTTTACTCAAGTACAAGATCTTGAGTACTTCTACTTTTACTCAAGTACAAGATCTGAGTACTTCTACTTTTACTCAAGTACAAGATCTGAGTACTTCTACTTTTACTCAAGTACAAGACCTGAGTACTTCTACTTTTACTCAAGAACAAGACCTGAGTACTTCTACTTTTACTCAAGTACAAGATCTGAGTACTTCTACTTTTACTCAAGTACAAGATCTGAGTACTTTTACTTTACTCAAGTACAAGACCTGAGTACTTCTACTTTTACTCAAGTACAAAATCTTGAGTACTTCTACTTTTACTCAAGTACAAAGATCTGAGTACTTCTACTTTACTCAAGTACAAGATCTGAGTACTTCTCTTTTACTCAAGTACAAGATCTGAGTACTTCTACTTTTACTCAGTACAAGACCTGAGTACTTCTACTTTTACTCAAGAACAAGACCTGAGTACTTTTACTTTTACTCAAGTACAAGATCTGAGTACTTTTACTTTTACTCAAGTACAAGATCTGAGTACTTCTACTTTTACTCAAGTACAAGATCTGAGTACTTTTACTTTTACTCAAGTACAAGACCTGAGTACTTCTACTTTTACTCAAGTACAAGATCTTGAGTACTTCTACTTTTACTCAAGTACAAGATCTGAGTACTTCTACTTTTACTCAAGTACAAGATCTGAGTACTTCTACTTTTACTAAAGTAGCAGATCTGAGTACTTCTACTTTTACTCAAGTACAGACCTGAGTACTTCTACTTTTACTCAAGAACAAGACCTGAGTACTTCTACTTTTACTCAAGTACAAGATCTGAGTACTTTTACTTTTACTCAAGTACAAGACCTGAGTACTTCTACTTTTACTCAAGTACAAGATCTTGAGTACTTCTACTTTTACTCAAGTACAAGATCTGAGTACTTCTACTTTTACTCAAGTACAAGATCTGAGTACTTCTACTTTTACTCAAGTACAAGATCTGAGTACTTCTACTTTTACTCAAGTACAAGATCTGAGTACTTCTACTTTTACTCAAGTACAAGATCTGAGTACTTCTACTTTTACTCAAGTACAAGATCTGAGTACTTCTACTTTTACTCAAGAACAAGATCTGAGTACTTCTACTTTTACTCAAGAACAAGATCTGAGTACTTCTACTTTTACTCAAGTACAAGATCTGAGTACTTCTACTTTACTCAAGAACAAGATCTGAGTACTTCTACTTTGACTCAAGAACAAGACCTGAGTACTTCTACTTTGACTCAAGTACCAGATCTGACAGAGTATCCCTACACTCTGGTAGGATCTCAAAGAGCACCTTCGGGGGGGAGGGCATTGCAGAACTGGCCCCGGTAATGGGACACATCTCAACCTGTCGTCCAATGGACAGCTTCCCCCCCCATCTATGTAGATACTCGCATTTTAGTCTCTGTTACTAACTGTATATCTGTAGACTTGGTTGGTCTTAAATGTCCGGTTAGGATGTATTAGAACCAAATCTAAAATGTAAATTGTAAATAACCATCTGTTTGTCAAACATGTCTTACATGTCTTACATGTCTTACATGTCAAACATGTCTTACATGTCTTATATGTCTTACATGTCAAACATGTCTTCCATGTCTTAGTGATGTGATGAATGTGAAATGGGGGACCCTGATGGAAACAAGACCAAAGTCTTTCTCTGGTCTGCATCCCCTCAACAACTGTGTGTTTTGAGCTGTACTGTACTGTACCCAATATACAAGCTGTTCATACACTTTCAATCAATCAATCAATCAATCAATCAATCAATCAATCAGTACCTACTTCTACTCAAGTACAAGATCTGAGTACATAAGCCCCCCCCCTCAATCAACTTCCTCTTGACTGCCTTGTTATGTTGTACTTCCTGGTTGCCTGTCCTCGTGTGTCTCCCCTCCCTCACACCGTAAAGCGTCTTTGAGTTGTGTCTCCCCTCCCTCACACCGTAAAGCGTCTTTGAGTTGTGTCTCCCCTCCCTCACACCGTAAAGCCTCTTTGAGTTGTGTCTCCCCTCCCTCGTACCGTAAAGCGTCTTTGAGTTGTGTCTCCCCTCCCTCGTACCGTAAAGCGTCTTTGAGTTGTGTCTCCCCTCCCTCACACCGTAAAGCGTCTTTGAGTTGTGTCTCCCCTCCCTCACACCGTAAAGCGTCTTTGAGTTGTGTCTCCCCTCCCTCACACCGTAAAGCCTCTTTGAGTTGTGTCTCCCCTCCCTCGTACCGTAAAGCGTCTTTGAGTTGCGTCTCCCCTCCCTCACACCGATAAAGCGTCTTTGAGTTGTGTCTCCCCTCCCTCACACCGTAAAGCCTCTTTGAGTTGTGTCTCCCCTCCCTCGTACCGTAAAGCGTCTTTGAGTTGCGTCTCCCCTCCCTCACACCGTAAAGCCTCTTTGAGTTGTGTCTCCCCTCCCTCGTACCGTAAAGCGTCTTTGAGTTGCGTCTCCCCTCCCTCAACAACCGTAAAGCGTCTTTGAGTTGCGTCTCCCCTCCCTCACACCGTAAAGCGTCTTTGAGTTGTGTCTCCCCTCCCTCACACCGTAAAGCGTCTTTGAGTTGTGTCTCCCCTCCCTCCACCGTAAAGCGTCTTTGAGTTGTGTCTCCCCTCCCTCACACACGTAGTGTCTTTGAGTTGTGTCTCCCCTCCCTCGCACCGTAAAGCGTCTTTGAGTTGTTGTCTCCCCTCCCTCACAAACCGTAAAGTGTCTTTGAGTTGTCTCCCCTCCCTCATCCCGTAAAGTGTCTTTGAGTTGTGTCTCCCTCCCTCGTACCGTAAACGTCTTTGAGTTGTGTCTCCCCTCCCTCGTACCGTAAAGCGTCTTTGAGTTGTGTCTCCCTCCCTCGTACCGTAAAGCGTCTTTGAGTTGTGTCTCCTCCCTCCTCGTACCGTAAAGTGTCTTTGAGTTGTGTCTCCCCTCCCTCACACCGTAAAGCGTCTTTGAGTTGTGCTCCCCTCCCTCACACCGTAAAGCGTCTTTGAGTTGTGTCTCCCCTCCCTCATCCCGTAAAGTGTCTTTGAGTTGTGTCTCCCCTCCCTCGTACCGTAAAGCGTCTTTGAGTTGTGTCTCCCCTCCCTCGTACCGTAAAGCGTCTTTGAGTTGTGTCTCCCCTCCCTCGTACCGTAAAGCGTCTTTGAGTTGTGTCTCCCCTCCCTCGTACCGTAAAGCGTCTTTGAGTTGTGTCTCCCCTCCCTCGTACCGTAAAGCGTCTTTGAGTTGTGTCTCCCCTCCCTCGTACCGTAAAGCGTCTTTGAGTTGTGTCTCCCCTCCCTCGCACCGTAAAGCGTCTTTGAGTTGTGTCTCCCCTCCCTCGTACCGTAAAGCGTCTTTGAGTTGTGTCTCCCCTCCCTCACACCGTAAAGCGTCTTTGAGTTGCGTCTCCCCTCCCTCATCCCGTAAAGTGTCTTTGAGTTGCGTCTCCCCTCCCTCATCCCGTAAAGCGTCTTTGAGTTGTGTCTCCCCTCCCTCACACCGTAAAGCGTCTTTGAGTTGCGTCTCCCCTCCCTCATCCCGTAAAGTGTCTTTGAGTTGCGTCTCCCCTCCCTCATCCCGTAAAGCGTCTTTGAGTTGTGTCTCCCCTCCCTCACACCGTAAAGCGTCTTTGAGTTGTGTCTCCCCTCCCTCGTACCGTAAAGCGTCTTTGAGTTGTGTCTCCCCTCCCTCGTACCGTAAAGCGTCTTTGAGTTGTGTCTCCCCTCCCTCGTACCGTAAAGCGTCTTTGAGTTGTGTCTCCCCTCCCTCGTACCGTAAAGCGTCTTTGAGTTGTGTCTCCCCTCCCTCATCCCGTAAAGTGTCTTTGAGTTGTGTCTCCCCTCCCTCGTACCGTAAAGCGTCTTTGAGTTGTGTCTCCCCTCCCTCGTACCGTAAAGCGTCTTTGAGTTGTGTCTCCCCTCCCTCGTACCGTAAAGCGTCTTTGAGTTGTGTCTCCCCTCCCTCGTACCGTAAAGTGTCTTTGAGTTGTGTCTCCCCTCCCTCACACCGTAAAGCGTCTTTGAGTTGTGTCTCCCCTCCCTCACACCGTAAAGCGTCTTTGAGTCGTGTCTCCCCTCCCTCACACCGTAAAGTGTCTTTGAGTTGTGTCTCCCCTCCCTCACACCGTAAAGTGTCTTTGAGTTGTGTCTCCCCTCCCTCACACCGTAAAGCGTCTTTGAGTCGTGTCTCCCCTCCCTCACACCGTAAAGTGTCTTTGAGTCGTGAAAAGCGCTATAAATATAATGCATTATTATTATTACCTTTAAAAGACATCTGAGGGAGCAGCCACCTCCACCTGGACAGCTGTCCCTCTGTCCTCTCTGTGACGTCCTCCCAGTTCCTCAGGACCATCTTTGTGTTTCCCAAGAACACACCCAGGTACTTTAGCCCATCTTTCTTCCAGACCATGTTCTAGGGGAAGAACTGGGGAGACCGCCCCTCCACTCACCGAGGGCCTCCTCCAAGTCACCCTGGCTGCCGACGCTGAACTAAACTCCCTCAGGAGTGCATAGAGCCTGCCAGACCGAGCACAGCCTGCCGGACCGAGCACAGCCTGCCAGACCGAGCACAGCCTGCCGGACCGAGCACAGCCTGCCAGGACCCGAGCACAGCCTGCCGGACCGAGCACAGCCTGCCGGACCGAGCACAGCCTGCCGGACCGAGCACAGCCTGCCGGACCGAGCACAGCCTGCCAGACCGAGCACAGCCTGCCGGACCGAGCACAGCCTGCCGGACCGAGCACAGCATGCCGGACCGAGCACAGCCTGCCGGACCGAGCACAGCATGCCAGACCGAGCACAGCCTGCCGGACCGAGCACAGCCTGCCGGACCGAGCACAGCATGCCGGACCGAGCACAGCCTGCCGGACCGAGCACAGCCTGCCAGACCGAGCACAGCCTGCCGGACCCCTCTACACTCTAAAGGAGCACACAGCACACTCTCAATCTTATGGTACAACACCTTGATCTCGGCTTTGAAGCCAGCGCTGAACCCAAACCTCTCCATTACTTCCCAGAGGAAGCTGCTCAACGCGGTCGAAAGCCTTTTCCTGATCTAGAGAAATCAGACCAGTATTAATGCCCAATGAGCTGGAGACCTCCAACACGTCTCCAATCAGGAGGACATTGTCCACCATGGACCTGCCGGGCACACCGTAGGTCTGGTCCCGGTGGACGCTCCACAGCCCTCCCACCTGGTGGCCAAAGCCTTGGACAGCAGAGACACAGGGCGCCAGTCTTTGATGTCCTGCAGGTTTCCTCTTTCTGGTAGCAGCATCTGATAAGATGTCCCAGCATGCCTTGCAGGGAGGCGTGCAGCTCCTGGACAGTCAGTGGCCTCTCCAGCTGTGAGCTGGCTCTCTCTCCGCTGCCATGCCCTGTGCACCAGACCAGCACTCCTCAGTTTGCTCATTTCCTATTTGTGACCAGTTTGGATGCTATAAATAAACTTTGGTTTCGTTCCTTTTGTTACAAAAAGAGATCGTTTGTAACGAGGTCCTCGTCCCGATTGGAATCATACACAGCTGTCTCCTACCTCCTACCTGTCTCCTACCTCCTACCTGTCTCCTACCTGCTTTAATAGAGTAGATTCCCTGCCTCCAAAGTCAGCTGGGATAGATCACCATGGTGTTTGAGAGCGGGAAAGCACAGTTCTTCCCACTCAAGAGCAGCAGAAGAAGAAGAAGAAGAAGAAGAAGAAGAAGAAGAAGATGCAGAAGAAGAAGAAGAAGAAGAAGAAGAAGAAGAAGAAGAAGAAGAAGAAGAAGAAGAAGAAGAAGAAGAAGAAGAAGATGCAGAAGATGCAGAAGAAGAAGAAGAAGAAGAAGAAGAAGATGCAGAAGATGCAGAAGAAGAAGAAGAAGAAGAAGGATAATCAGAGAGTCTTTATCAATTCAATCCCATGTCACGGTGATGCAGGTGGAAAAGTCTGGATCGACCATCTGGGAATCTAAAATGTCAAACAGAATCTAATCTCACATATTTAGCCGTTGGTGAGATATCTCAGTCAGAACCAGATCCATGAACTGACCATCATCATCCTGCCTAGAGCCAGGAAGCCAGTGGTTCTGATGTTTGGACTGAACGGCTGTTTCCATGGAATAAGACTTCAAGGTGAACTCACTGCAGTGAACATAGTCAAGGGAAATGAGACGTCCTTCATGATGGAAGAGATGAAGGAGATGAAATTAGAAAAGTATGAGGAAGTCAGTGTGTCCATACCTGAGTGTCTCCAGTTCACAGTGAGGACCCTCCAGTCCAGCAGACAGCCGCTTCTCTCCTGAGGCTCCTGGATGATTGTAGCTCAGGTCCAGCTCTCTCAGATGGGAGGGGTTGGATCTCAGAGCTGAAGCCAGAGAAACACAGCCTTCCTCTGAGACCAGACAGCCTGACAGACTGGAAGCAGGGAATACAGTTCACAGTGAGGACTCTCCAGTCCAGCAGACAGCAGCTTCACTCCTGAATCCTGCAGGTCGTTGTTACTCAGGTCCAGCTCTCTCAGACTAGAGGACTGGGAGCTGAGGACTGAGGACTGATCCGACCTCTGCAGCTCATCCAGAATGCAGCGGCTCGTCTGGTCTTCAACCTTCCTAAATGTTCCCCCCCCACTCCGCTCCTCCGCTCCCTCCACTGGCTCCCGGTAACTGCTAGAATCCACTTCAAGACACTGGTACTTGCGTACCATGCTGCGAATGGATCTGGCCCTTCCTACATCCAGGACATGGTTAAACCGTACACCCCAGCACGTGCACTCCGCTCTGCATCAGCCAAACGACTCGCTGCACCCTCGCTGCGAGGGGGACCCGAGTTCCCATCAGCAGAAACACGTGGGTTTGCTATCCTGGCTCCAAGATGGTGGAATGAGCTCCCCATTGACATCAGGACAGCAGAAAGCTTACACACCTTCCAGACTGAGAACTCATCTCTTTCGACTCCACTTCGAGCCATAGAATTACTAACAAAGCACTTATATACTAACAAAGGACTGGCTCCTCTAAAGCCAGCTGAGTAGCACTTGAAATGTTTGGCTCTATGAAACCTGATGTTCTTTAGGATTCTGTTTTCTTCAAGGTTGTGTCTTCCTGGTCGAATGCACTTATTGTAAGTCGCTTTGGATAAAAGCCTCAGCTAAATGTAATGTAATGTAATGCAATGTAATGTAATGTAATGTAATGTAATGTAATGTAATGTAATGCAATGCAATGTAATGTAATGTAATGCAATGTAATGTAATGCAATGCAATGTAATGTAATGTAATGCAATGTAATGTAATGTAATGTAATGTAATGTAATGTAATGTAATGTAATGTAATGTAATGTAATGCAATGCAATGTAATGTAATGTAATGTAATGTAATGCAATGCAATGTAATGTAATGTAATGCAATGTAATGCAATGCAATGTAATGTAATATAATGTAATGTAATGCAATATAATGTAATGTAATATAATGTAATGTAATGCAATGTAATGTAATGCAATGCAATGCAATGTAATGTAATGTAATGTAATGCAATGCAATGTAATGTAATATAATGTAATGTAATGCAATATAATGTAATGTAATATAATGTAATGTAATGCAATGCAATGTAATGCAATGCAATGTAATGTAATGTAATATAATGTAAAGTAATGTAATGTAATGTAATGTAATGTAACGCAATGTAATGCAATGTAATGTAATGCAATGTAATGCAATGTAATGTAATGTAATGTAATGTAATGTAATGCAATGTAATGTAATGCAATGCAATGCAATGCAATGTAATATAATGTAATGTAATATAATGTAAAGTAATGTAATGTAATGTAATGCAATGTAACGCAATGTAACGCAATGTAATGCAATGCAATGTAATGCAATGTAATGCAATGTAATGTAATGTAATGTAATGTAATGTAATGTAATGCAATGTAATATAATGTAATATAATGCAATGTAATGTAATGCAATGCGATGTAATGTAATGCAATGTAACGCAATGTAATGCAATGTAATGCAATGTAATGTAATGCAATGTAATATAATGTAATATAATGCAATGTAATGTAATGCAATGCGATGTAATGTAATGCAATGTAATGCAATGCAATGCAATGCAATGTAATGTAATGCAATGTAATGTAATGCAATGTAATGCGATGTAATGTAAGTAATGCAATGTAATGTAATGTAATGCAATGTAATGCAATGTAATGCAATGTAATGCAATGTAATGCAATGTAATGTAATATAATGCAATGCAATGTAATGTAATATAATGTAATGCAATGTAATGTAATGCAATGTAACGCAATGTAATGCAATGTAATGTAATGCAATGTAATGCAATGTAACGCAATGTAATGCAATGTAATGCAATGCAATGTAATGTAATGTAATGTAATGCAATGTAATGCAATGTAATGCAATGTAATGTAATGTAATGTAATGCAATATAATGTAATGTAATGTAATGTGTTAGAGATTAAAAGGGATTTACGCTCCGCGTTTCAAATCTCTCCGTGTCCGTATAAAGCTGTAATATGGAAGGAAATCAGTGCCGCCAAGTAAACAATAATCTACTTTAATGGCAATATCACAATGCAACACAATCGATACAATACATTCAATATAATATACATTCAATACAATATACTTGGGAACCCGAATTTACCTGGTGATCACTGCACTGCCTCCACACCACTCAGGACTAATATCTACCTGTAGATCCGTGCCAAACTGTCTATGTACGTTACGCAGGACTTTTCCGTCTACCTGCGATCAACGACTATGTTTCTTATATAATAAAATATGCATTGTATATTCCATTGAAACTTTAAAAACACTGTGAAACGCCTTCAGACAATCCTAAAATTTTAGTGTATTCAATCACAGACAATCGATTTTCATAACAGGCGTCTGTAAGTACCTCATCTGTATAGTTGTGCAGGGCCCTGCCGATTGTCTGAGGTGTTTAAAAGCGTTTATTCCCGACCCAATCCGGTCGTCTGAATTCTTCCTCAGCTCGTTATCTTGCACGTCGGGGCACCATTTGTTAGAGATTAAAAGGGATTTACGCTCCGCGTTTCAAATCTCTCCGCGTCCGTATAAAGCTGTTATATGGAAGGAAATCAGTGCCGCCAAGTAAACAATAATCTACTTTAATGGCAATATCACAATGCAACACAATCGATACAATACATTCAATACAATATACATTCAATACAATATACTTGGGAACCCGAATTTACCTGGTGATCACGTCAGCCAGCCAGCAGAAAGAGACTGAATCCAGTTGTGTCTTCTGCATTTATGCTTAAGCAATGGGAGGGGTCATCCGATCCCCCCCCTTTGATTGGCAGCCCAAATATCCCCAACACCTCAAATCTTAAGTTCCCCCAATCACAGGTGGCGAGAGCATTTGCATACAGTGCAAGTCAAGACATGCTGCCACCTTCCCCCATCTCCCTTTGTCCTCAAAAACACATATGGTCTCTCAAAAGTCACATGTGGGGCAGGCCTCAAAAACCCAGCTCACAGTTTTACCCAAATAATTCCCATTTTTAAGCTTATCCATTGGAGCTAACATGAATACATTCAAATATTCTACTACAAATGTAATATAATGTAATGTAATATAATGTAATGTAATGCAATGTAATGTAATGCAATATAATGCAATGTAATGCAATGTAATGCAATGTAATGTAATGCAATGTAATATGATGCAATGTAATGTAATGCAATGTGATGTAATGTAATGTAATGTAATGTAATGCAATGTAATGCAATGCAATGTAATATAATGTAATATAATGCAATGTAATGCAATGCAATGTAATATAATGTAATATAATGCAATGTGATGTAATGTAATGTAATGCAATGTAATATAATGTAATATAATGCAATGTAATGTAATGCAATGTGATGTAATGTAATGTAATGCAATGTAATATAATGTAATGTAATGCAATGTAATGTAATGCAATGCAATGTAATGCAATATAATGCAATGTAATGCAATGTAATGCAATGTAATGTAATGCAATGTAATATGATGCAATGTAATGTAATGCAATGTAATGCAATGCAATGTAATATAATGTAATGCAATGTAATGCAATGCAATGTAATATAATGTAATATAATGCAATGTGATGTAATGTAATGTAATGCAATGTAATATAATGTAATATAATGTAATGTAATGCAATGTAATGCAATGCAATGTAATATAATGTAATGCAATGTAATGCAATGCAATGTAATGTAATGCAATGTAATATGATGCAATGTAATGTAATGCAATGTAATGCAATGCAATGTAATATAATGTAATATAATGCAATGTGATGTAATGTAATGTAATGCAATGTAATGTAATGCAATGTAATGTAATGTAATGCAATGTAATGCAATGCAATGTAATATAATGTAATATAATGCAATGTAATATAATGTAATATAATGCAATGTGATGTAATGTAATGTAATGCAATGTAATATAATGTAATATAATGCAATGTAATGTAATGCAATGTAATATAATGTAATATAATGCAATGTAATATAATGTAATATAATGCAATGTGATGTAATGTAATGTAATGCAATGTAATATAATGTAATATAATGCAATGTAATGTAATGCAATGTAATATAATGTAATATAATGCAATGTAATATAATGTAATATAATGCAATGTAATATAATGTAATATAATGCAATGTAATGTAATGCAATGTAATGTAATGTAATGCAATGTAATGCAATGCAATGTAATATAATGTAATGTAATGCAATGTAATATAATGTAATATAATGCAATGTGATGTAATGTAATGTAATGCAATGTAATATAATGTAATATAATGCAATGTAATGTAATGCAATGTGATGTAATGTAATGTAATGCAATGTAATGTAATGTAATGCAATGTAATGTAATGTAATGCAATGCAATGTAATGCAATATAATGCAATGTAATGTAATGTAATGCAATGTAATGCAATGCAATGTAATATAATGTAATGCAATGTAATGCAATGCAATGTAATGTAATGCAATGTAATATGATGCAATGTAATATAATGCAATGTAATGCAATGCAATGTAATATAATGTAATATAATGCAATGTGATGTAATGTAATGTAATGCAATGTAATGTAATGCAATGTAATGTAATGTAATGCAATGTAATGCAATGCAATGTAATATAATGTAATATAATGCAATGTAATGCAATGCAATGTAATATAATGTAATATAATGCAATGTGATGTAATGTAATGTAATGCAATGTAATATAATGTAATATAATGCAATGTAATGTAATGCAATGTGATGTAATGTAATGTAATGCAATGTAATGTAATGTAATGCAATGTAATGTAATGTAATGCAATGCAATGTAATGCAATATAATGCAATGTAATGCAATGTAATGCAATGTAATGTAATGCAATGTAATATGATGCAATGTAATGTAATGCAATGTGATGTAATGTAATGTAATGCAATGTAATGTAATGTAATGCAATGTAATGCAATGCAATGTAATATAATGTAATATAATGCAATGTAATGCAATGCAATGTAATATAATGTAATATAATGCAATGTGATGTAATGTAATGTAATGCAATGTAATATAATGTAATATAATGCAATGTAATGTAATGCAATGTAATGTAATGCAATGTGATGTAATGTAATGTAATGCAATGTAATATAATGTAATGTAATGCAATGTAATGTAATGCAATGTAATGTAATGTAATGCGATGTAATGTAAAGTAATGCAATGTAATGCAATGTAATGCAATGTAATGCAATGTAATGTAATATAATGCAATGCAATGTAATGCAATATAATGCAATGTAATGCAATGTAATGTAATGCAATGTAATATAATGCAATGTAATGCAATGTAATGCAATGTAATGCAATGTAATGCAATGTAATGCAATGTAATGCAATATAATGCAATGCAATATAATGCAATGTAATGTAATGTAATGTAATGCAATGTAATGTAATGTAATGCAATGTAATGCAATGCAATGTAATATAATGTAATATAATGCAATGTAATGCAATGCAATGTAATATAATGTAATATAATGCAATGTGATGTAATGTAATGTAATGCAATGTAATATAATGTAATATAATGCAATGTAATGTAATGCAATGTGATGTAATGTAATGTAATGCAATGTAATATAATGTAATGTAATGCAATGTAATGTAATGCAATGTAATGTAATGTAATGCGATGTAATGTAAAGTAATGCAATGTAATGTAATGTAATGCAATGTAATGCAATGTAATGCAATGTAATGCAATATAATGCAATGTAATGCAATGTAATGCAATGTAATGTAATGCAATGTAATATAATGCAATGTAATGTAATGCAATGTGATGTAATGTAATGTGATGTAATGTAATGCAATGTAATGTAATGCAATGTAATGTAATGCAATGCAATGCAATGTAATGTAATGCAATGCAATGTAATGTAATGCAATGTAATGCAATGTAATGCAATGTAATGTAATGCGATGTAATGCAATGTAATGTAATATAATGTAATGTAATGCAATGTAATGCAATGTAATGCAATGTAATGTAATGTAATGCAATGTAATGCAATGTAATGCAATGTAATGCAATGTAATATAATGCAATGCAATGTAATGCAATATAATGCAATGTAATGCAATGTAATGTAATGCAATGTAATATAATGTAATATAATGCAATGTAATGTAATGCAATGTGATGTAATGCGATGTAATGCAATGTAATATAATGTAATATAATGCAATGTAATGTAATATAATGTAATGTAATGCAATGTAATGCAATGTAATGCAATGTAATGCAATGTAATGCAATGTAATGTAATGCAATGTAATGTAATGTAATGCAATGCAATGTGATGTAATGTAATGCAATGCAATGTAATGCAATGTAATGTAATGTAATGACAGAGCTGCACAGCTTCTCTCTGACAGCTTGCAGACACTCAGCCTTAAATGAGAAAATGTTGATCTTAATATTGAATGTGAAAAACTATGTTTTGAATGACCAAATGTTTTATAACTTCGCAAGCTATTAATAGGCTACTTTACATCTGTCTGTGCATATTTGTGTTTGGCAGTTAGTCATTAGAGAGATTATGAAACCAGTGGTTCAACATGTCATGTGACTCCCTGATGATTGCCTTCAGGGAGAAGGTTCTGCAGTCTGAGGTCCAACAGCTTTTCCCACCAGGCTGTGTGTAGCCTTTATTTAACCAGTGAAAGCCCCTTGAGAGGAGGCTGAACTCTCTCCCCTCCTTCCCCCCTCTCCCCCTGCACTATAAAAGCAGCCCACACATCCAGCACCAGACACTCTTCACTGCTATGGACCGCTTTTGGCATAATGTACATTTCTTACTGTAATATATTCATCCACATGCGTTTGGAAGTTACTGTTATTTTGTATATATTGACTGCTGAGGTTTTTTAATATATATTTGTATTTTTTAATCCTTGGGATTGTGGGAAACAGTAATTCGATATTTCTGTCTGTGGACTCAAACTGGAAGATTGACAATAAAGTTGTCTTTGATTATTATCAGCATTTAATTGTAATGAAAAAAACTAAGAAAACTCGGATGGAATTAAGACTAAATTCCTGTGTAGATTAAACTGGTGGGTACTGGGAGAGCCAGTGTGACACGAGCAATACCAGCTGAACTCTGACCTGAGAGTCTCCAGTTCAGTGAGGACTCTCCAGTCCAGCAGACAGCAGCTTCACTCCTGAATCCTGCAGGTCGTTGTTACTCAGGTCCAGCTCTCTCAGACTAGAGAACTGGGCGCTGAGGACTGAGGACAGAGCTGCACAGCTTCTCTCCGACAGGTTGCAGCCACTCAGCCTGAAGAGACGATGAGGACAACAGTTATTCAGAAGACAGCAGTGTGTTAATAACTGATTCACTAAATCAATTATCTATGTACTTACAGAGCTTTCCTGGAGGCTTTGACCACAGGCAGCAGCCTCAGAAGAGCCTCCTCTGAATCAGAGTATTTCTTCGGATCAAACACGTCCAGATCTTCTCCTGATGACAGTAAGATGAAGCCCAGAGCTGACCACTGAGCAGGAGACGGTTCCTCTGTGGAGAGACTTCCTGAACTCAGGGTCTGTTGGATCTGCTCCACTAGAGAACGATCATTCAGTTCATTCAGACAGTGGAACAGGTTGATGCTTCTCTCTGCAGACAGATCCTCTTCCATCTTCTTCTTCATGTATTTCACTGTTTGCTGATTGATATCTGAGCCACTTCCTGTCTGTGTCAGCAGGCCACGTAGGAGTTTCTGATTGGTCTGCAGTGAAAGACCCAGGAGGAAGCGGAGGAACAAGTCCAGGTGTCCGTTTGGACTCTGTAGGCCTGGTCCACAGCACTCTGGTAGAGATGTGTTAGTTTAGGTTTGGCTTTGGGTTTGGATCTGAATACTTTAGGTCTCCTGGAGGTTGTTGGTTCTTCTGCCAG
Organism: Harpagifer antarcticus; assembly: GCA_902827135.1. NCBI lineage: Eukaryota > Metazoa > Chordata > Actinopteri > Perciformes > Harpagiferidae > Harpagifer > Harpagifer antarcticus. Next base: position 29,986 of record CADEHL010000065.1, read on the forward strand.
CAGGTTGACTCCAGAGGTGATGAAGGTCAGATGGACATGAAGAGCAGCCAGAAACTCCTGAACGCTCAGATGGACGAAGCAGAACACCTTGTCCTGGTACAGTCCTCTCTCCTCTCTAAAGACCTGTGTGAACACTCCTGAGTACACTGAGGCTGCTGTGATATCGATGCCACACTCTGTCAGGTCGGACTCATAGAAGATCAGGTTGCCTTTCTGCAGCTGCTCAAAAGCCAGTTTCCCCAGAGCCTCCATCATCTTCCTGCTCTCTGGACTCCAGTGTGGATCCGTCTCAGCTCCTCCATCATACTTAACGTTCTTCACTTTGGACTGAACCACCAGGAAGTGGATGTACATCTCAGTCAGGGTCTTGGGCAGCTCTCCTCCCTCTCTGGTTTTCAACACCTCCTCCAGAACTGAAGCAGAGATCCAGCAGAAGACTGGGATGTGGCACATGATGTGGAGGCTTCGTGAGGTCTTGATGTGGGAGATGATGGTGCCGGCCTGCTCCTGATCTCTGAATCTCTTCCTGAAGTACTCCTCCTTCTGTGGGTCAGTGAACCCTCGGACCTCTGTCACCATGTCCACACACTCAGGAGGGATCTGATTGGCTGCTGCAGGTCGTGTGGTTATCCAGAGGCGAGCAGAGGGAAGCAGCTTCCCCCCGATGAGGTTTGTCAGCAGCACATCCACTGAGGTGGACTCTGTGACATCAGTCAGGATCTCAGTGTTGAGGAAGTCCAGAGGAAGTCGACACTCATCCAGACCGTCAAAGATGAACACGACCGGGAACTGATCGAACCTGCAGATTCCTGCGTCTCTGGTTTCAGAGAAGAAGTGATGAACAAGTTCCACTAAGCTGTACTTGTTCTCTCGCACCACGTTCAGCTCTCTGAAGGTGAATGGAAATATGAACTGGATGTCCTGGTGGGCTTTGCCTTCAGCCCAGTCCAGAGTGAACTTCTGTGTTAAGACTGTTTTCCCAATGCCAGCCACTCCCTTTGTCAGCACTGCTCTGATTGGTGCATCTCTTCCAGGTGAGGCTTTAAAGAGGTCTTCTTGTCTGATGGGTGTTTCTGATCCGTCTGGTTTCCTGGATGCTGTTTCGATCTGTCTGACCTCATGTTCCTTGTTGACCTCTGTGGTGTCTCCCCTGGTGATGTAGATCTCCGTGTAGATTTTATGTAGGGATTCAGATTTTTCCATAAATGTGATATTTTCAAATGATTCCTTCAGGTTTGATTTGAGTTCACCTTGGCACTTAGTGAGAATATCTGAATGAATAAGAAAGACATTTACATGAAAGACACATCAACATATTTCCTTCTAATTGGACCCATTTCTGACAAAATAGCAGGTTATTTTCCTTATATCAAGTCACTGGATCTTGTTGCATAATTATCTGTACATTGTCCAGTATAAGTTCCACCCCACAGAGAACCATCAGTTTTCCCACAGAGAACCATGGCCCTAAACCTGACTGACTCTTATTCCTGCTGCTGGGAGACGAGGCACGATACCAGCAGATCCCAACACCCACTGAGGGTGTGGACACAGCTCTCTCTCCGGCTTACAGGAAGTGGATGGCTCTTAGTGTGTCCCAGTATACTCCTGCAGTAGCCTACCATCTACAAGACACCCTGGGGGGTCAAAGTAATAACCCGTCCCTTCCTCCCCAAGTCATGTAGGACGGCAAATGATACCTCCTTCCACCTGTAGGGGGCTGGGCCATTAGTAATGACAGAATCTGCAGTGAGCAATCCCAGTGAGGCGGAGCAATGTGCTCCTCTGATGTCTAGAGCTTACCTTACTTATAGCAGAATATTTAATGCAGAGTATTTCTGATATTCATTAAAGGTCACATGCTGAGCTATATGATGTGTGTTACCGAGTTGGGTCACACACAGTTAGAGAGACAATGGTCCTTCTGAGTGATCAATAGATGTATTCATTTGAAGTGAGCTGACACCGAGGGTAGAGGAAGTTCAGAGAAGGCCTCAGGTTATAAAAACAGTTCACCTTTGTTAGTTAACTAATCCTAAGGATGTCATGAGACGATAAAGTTAAAACTAGGGCTGTCAAACGATTAACAATGTTAACCAGATTAATCACAGCTTAAAAATTAATTAATCAGATTAATCACCATTCGAACTATGTCCAAAATATGCCATTTCTTTATGTATAGGCCTCTTGTTGTGGGAATGGAAAGATACATGAAAGAAGGCGGATATATCCATTTCACATACGGTATGTTTATTATAACATGGTTCTGTGAGTCAGAATGAAAGACAGCCCACTCACCTACCATCAAACCGTGGGGTCTTATTTCATTACGGGTTGATTTCTATTAGGGATGCTCCGATCGCCAATTTCGGGGCCGATCACCGATCGCCGGACTCATTATCGGCCGATACCGATCGCCGATCCGATCGAGCGGGCGGAGCCTAAATGGAAGATTTAAACATCACTTTAAATCTTCCATTTAAAGTGATGTTTAAAACTCAGTTAATGCTCATTCTCTGGAGCTTCCTCAAACAACAACCAACTTAACTATTACATTCAGATGATGAACATTATTCAAGCTAACATTCACTTTGTTTACATAACACGGAGAGATGAGCGGAAGCGCTCTCTTTTCCTCTCTCCCCCCTCTCTCCCCCCCCCTCTCCCCCTCTCCTGACAGCCTGTCAGTATCTCATGCAGTGAAGAATACATATATTTTATAATGACTAGTTTAGCTTGTTCCAGAGGTAGATCAAATAGCTAAGTGCGTTAGGTCTAACTCTTGTGTGTTTCTCAAGCCATTTTGGTGAGCTTGTTTTGCCGCACACAGAGAAAAGGGTCATGTATTTTACGTCATGCGATCGGCTCTCGCGATCGGCATGTTTAGAGAGCACCGATCGATCGGTAGAGAGTGAGTATCGGCCGATTTCGATCAGTGACCGATCGATCGGAGCATCCCTAATTTCTATCAGCACGTAATGTTGTATCGATGTATAGAGATGTACTACAGCAAAAGTATTCTCCGTCGGGACTTCCTGCAACAACACCACGCCGTTATCTTGATTCTGATTGGCCAGAAGACATTATCAAAGATGTTCTATTGAGAAGACGATCACGACGTGACGAAAGTTTTCAAAACCGTTTCTGGTCTTTTGTATTTCCAGACGAGCTGAAATCAATCTGACTGCCGTCTGTGCAGTTTACTTTATTTTGCTTACTTTAACATCGTTGTTCATGGTGGGGCTAAGGTGGGGCTAAGGTGGAGCTAAGGTGGGGCTAAGGTGGGGCTAAGGTGGGGCTAAGGTGGAGCTAAGGTGGGGCTAAGCCATGTCTTGGTATGGCTGTAGCCACTGGTAGGATGTATGGGGCGGGCCATTCTGCGCAAGCCTTAAATGCGTTAAATATTTTAACGCAATTAATTCAAAAAATTAATTACCGCTGTAAACGCGATCATTTTGACAGGATTAGTTTAAACAAGTCTAGCTTTCAGAGAGATAAACATGTGACCTTTGTGTGGTAGGCTGCATGGTACAATGTGTGTGCGTTAAACATGTTTAGGGAAAGTGTGTGTGTTCATTGCAGTGGCTATATGCTGTATGATTGTTGCTACTGTGGGGGGCTTTTCCGCGACTGGCTGCTGTGGCAGCAGGTGATGTACTTCCCATTATTGTTTGTTTGTTGCAACAACTAAATAATAATTACTGATCAGCTATATCTGTTTGTGTTTTATTGATTCCTCTCCGTTTCATTCTTTCCTGTTGTGTGAGTGCTGGATCGCCACAACACTACAGTCCCCTTTAAAACATGGAAAATGACACCGTCTGCCTCTTGTCCAGTCTCATGTCAGGACAACCCTCCACAGTGTGTCCCTGTGGCCCCTTCTGACCATCTGAGCAACAACAGCTGTTCTCCAAGCCCTCAGCTCTGCCTCCTGAACTCAGTGAGCATCAGTCCCATTCAACATCCTGAGACTGAGTCAGCAGCTAACCTACACTGTGCAAAACAGCTCATCCATGACTCCTCCTCCTGAGATATCTGACAGTTCGGCAGGACAAACCTCGTTCCACACATAATTGGCCGTTTCCTGGAAAAATGTAGCACTCAAGGACTCGCTGCCATTTCAGAGCCCACTGAGGACATTCCTCCATCCCCTCCCCAACACTGGCATTTAGCATCACCCACTTGCATTACATAACTCCAATGCCCCACCAGGAGGAACTCGTTAATATAGCAGCAGAGTGTTTTAGTGCCGCAGTCTGTAGGAACTTGTGTTGCGCTGGACAGACTGGCCACCTGTTTTGCTCAGACCTCTCTCACCTGTGCATGTGTGTGTATTGTACTGTGTGTTACCACAACCGAGTGAACAACTGAGCTGAATTTCCCCTTTGGGATAAAATAAAGCTTCTTCTCCTTCTTAAAAACATCGGCTGGCGCATCATAATGACGTTGGATAGCGTCAGTGCGGTCGGATTCTCAAAGCACAGCAGTCTCTTTTCCTAAGTCCTGATGAATCACACTGCCAAACAAAAACCCTTAAATTAAAGTAAAATACTTTAAGGCGAGACACCCCAGGTGAATAGGGTAATTTTTTTAACTTAAAGGTATCAGCTAGAAATTTCTCCAGTTAATGTCTTACAATAAGGCAATTGTCTTTTGTATTACAAGTTTTCTGAAATAGCATGTTTAAATATGCAAATTAGCCATTATCTCATTAAATATGCACATATTTTAACACATTTCAGGAATCGAAATCTGAACTTTGGATAAAGCCAGGTTCCAAATTCTTATTTCATTTTGTAGTCATATTAGTATCTAAGGCTTTTACAGAAGGGATATTGGATATCTCTTTTTATCACTCAATAAATCAGAAAATACTGTCAACAGCCCTAAAATATCCATTTTCGCCATGTTTTTAGGTATACAATGTTTGTATAATTCAGGCTATGAATTATATATGAACAAACCCTTCTGGTAAAAGCCTTCATAATATTGATAGGAATATAACTGGAAGGTTTGGTGTCTCCTACGTGCTTCTGAAGTTGAAATTTCGAACTCAGAGTAGGAGAAAAAACTCATTTTGAGAAAACGACCTTTAAAGATTGCAGTGAGGCGCTAGCTAAACCCTCCTGTTCTCTGGATGACAGCTCGCGCATCGACGCACTCCGTGAAGGTATTTCATGTTCGGGGTCATTTGTTTTTTGTATAACCTTGCTTCGTGCAAGAGACAATTGTTGTCGTCTTCTCTGTGAACGTTTTTTCGCCGTTCTTTTGCGATTTTGAGATTTCAATTTCTAGCGGAAAGCTAAACAGGAAGTGTTTTAGCACACCACGTGACGCATCTGAACGAATCACATTGTCAGAAATTGACACCAGCCAATGAGATTTCGTTTCTTGGTTTAAGACCCCTTTGTGCTTTCACGATTGGTTGCTGATACAAAGGAAATGACCATATTTGGATCCGATGAGATTGTGCAGGAGAGACGGAGCTTTCCAACGATATCTCTGTTGACATGGTGCACACAGCGGTCGCGGTGCTTTATGTTACGTTAGAATGCTAACTTTTGGTGAATTTAGGAGAAATCTACAGACGCAAATAGACAAACTATAGTAAAATAAACACTTAAATGTGTATTTTGTACGTTTTCCTTCCAAAAGCCTGAAAGAAAACATGTTATGGAATCAAAATAGCACAAAATCTCAAAATTGACCAGTACTTGAAAAACGATGTTTTTGCCTGCCGTGTCTCGCCTTAACTGAAATAAAGTGAACAAGCCATTAATTTACGGGAATTGTCCTTAAAGATTTTACAGGAAAACACTGTAATTTTACAGATTGATCCTCTCTTTTTACAGTCAATAACCTTTAATAAAAGTACAGCACTAAAACTTCTACTTTTAAAAAAAAAACACACAATGCTAACAGTGAGCCTCTGAATTAGCCCCGAGCGAAAAATGCTAACCTATAACTCCTAGCTCCCTTATTACTTATCCTAGCTGCACATCCAACACATCGTTTATGATCGTAAAGACACAGAATCTAACGGTGCCCACCTCAACACTGAAAGATACAAACTCGCGACGTTATCAACAAAAACGTACATCAAAACAAGTGGCGCTAGGTACTAACATGCGCAAGGCTAATGGCTTACCTTCCTCTTTGTCTGGTATAAACTGGTCTTCAATGGCATAAAAAAAAACGATGATGTAGTTAATCCATAGGTTAATATCCAATGGGGCTGTGTCCCCTTTAAAATGTTCTGATAATCCATAAGCAATAAAACTGCAATTCCGTTATCTGCTGTCCGCTCTGTGCTCCGTGCGCTCTGGGTCCCGGCAATTCTTGCTTCCTGCTTCCTTCCGTAGTAAACGATAAGTAAAGTCTGCTGCGTAATGTACTTACGCTGGCTGGCATTCTTTATACTTTACGCAGGACTATATCTCTGGAACCCATTGGTCGATTCGTGTGATTTACACCTTTTTCTTAACCATCAGAACCAATAGAATCGATGGGCAGTTCCCAAATCCACGTAAACATTACCATAGCGGACGTAATAGAGAAGCGAACAAAGCATATCTGAAAGTACAAGCCTGGACTGCAAAACTTTATACCCAGTATATTGCCATAAATATGATGATGGATTATCAGTCAAAATGTCTGCGTGACACAAAGACATTGGATTAACCTTGAGCGGCGTTTTTATTCTGTTGAACACAACTTTTGATCACAAATCAAAAAAGGTAAGACGTAATTATTGTAATATTTTTGAAACCGGATGTTGTTTGCTTTCTCTTTTCTGGCTGATAGCTCCAGGAATTCGGGGTCTTACAGTGATGACATTACATGTGTGGAATCTGTGGAGTCTCAGCTTTAATCGGATATCTTGTTTGTGCAGTTAGGATAAGTAATAAGGCCATTTCTACCGTGAGTGCTGTGCAAAGGTCCGTTAGCATTAGTTAGCATTTTTTCGCTCCATGCTAATTCAAAGGCTTGGTCTTACTCTTGTGTTTCTTTTAGCTAAACATGGTTCACATTGTCAGTTAGCTGAGTTTCTTACCGTTAAAGGGTATGGAACATTAATAGTTTCATAAATGTTAAGAAGCTCTGAGACATAGTCTCGTAAAAAAAACGGTGGGAGGGGTCCACTGGGGGGACCCTCGGGCTTAAGAGGTTAAATAAAATATTCGGTTAACGCGACCACTGCTGTCTGAAGTATTAAAATAACGTGTTATAGCAGATTTAATACAGCGTATTTCTGGTATATTCATTTTTAAATGTCACCTGATATATAAGAAGTGTGTCGAATTATGTTATCACTAATATATGTGTGTTTTTATATATTCATGTGTGTGAAAACTTGAATGGACAAGTCCATTTTTTCCTCTTAATTATAGAGGTTTTTTATATATTCATTATTCCTATAATGATGTCCCATTTTTAGTAGAAGGAAAAAGATGTTGGTGTGTTTCTGAATTGAGTCACACAGTTAGAGACAATGGTCCTTCGGAGTCAATAGATGCATTCATGCTAAGCGAGCTGACTTTGGGGTGGAAGGAAGTTCAGAGAAGGCCTGAGGGTATAAGAACAGTTCACCTTTGTTAGTTAACTAATCCTAAAGATGTCATGAGACAAGGACGTTTGAAACCTATACAAGCTTTCAGAGAAGAAAACATGTGACCTTTGCTACATGATAAGATGTGTGTTCATTCTGTCAGAGAGTCCTCTGTCTGTAACACACACACACACACACACACACACACAGACACACAGACACAGACTCACGGTCTAGGTCCCGCCCAGAAGTGAAACCGGCCAATGGAGAGCTACCAGCTCACGGTCTAGGTCCCGCCCAGAAGTGAAATCACCAATAACAAATAGCTAGGGAGGAGCAACCAACACAACTCCTCCCACATAATTTGTATGTAAGCTGTCCCAATGTTCATACTCGGTGCTGTCTTCTGATTGGCTGTCGTGGGACCTATCTCACACGGTGGTAGAATTCAGCCCGGAGCGCTCTGTATTGTGTACTGTTGCTTTTTACCATTAAAACAGATTATTGTGTAACCTCTATCATGACTCATCAGTCATCAAGGGACGCGCGGAGCTGAACCTTCCACCACCGCCATTGGGTGGTGCTCCAACATGTCCCAGCAACACCAGTCCCAGCAACACCAGTACCAAGCGAGAGAGTTCTTTCAGAGCAGGGGATATTGCAAACATCCCAGCTTATAAACACCTGGAAATGTGGACATTCTCATATTCCTAAAAACCTGTCTGATGATGCCGAGTGAGTGCCGAGTGAGTGAGTGAGTGATGAGTGAGTGAGTGAGTGAGTGATGAGTGAGTGAGTGAGTGAGTGAGTGATGAGTGAGTGAGTGCCGAGTGAGTGAGTGAGTGAGTGAGTAAGTGATGAGTGAGTGATGAGTGAGTGAGTGAGTGAGTGAGTGATGAGTGAGTGATGTGCCGAGTGAGTGAGTGAGTGAGTGAGTAAGTGATGAGTGAGTGAGTGAGTGCCGAGTGAGTGAGTGAGTGAGTAAGTGAGTGAGTGAGTGCCGAGTGAGTGAGTGAGTGATGAGTGAGTGAGTGAGTGATGAGTGAGTGAGTGCCGAGTGAGTGAGTGAGTGATGAGTGAGTGAGTGAGTGAGTGATGAGTGAGTGAGTGCCGAGTGAGTGAGTGAGTGAGTGAGTGAGTGATGGAGTGAGTGAGTGAGTGAGTGCCGAGTGAGTGAGTGAGTGAGTAAGTGAGTGAGTGAGTGAGTGCCGAGTGAGTGAGTGAGTGACGAGTGAGTGAGTGAGTGAGTGAGTGAGTGAGTGAGTGAGTGCCGAGTGAGTGAGTGAGTGAGTGCCGAGTGAGTGAGTGAGTGAGTGAGTGACGAGTGAGTGAGTGACGAGTGAGTGAGTGACGAGTGAGTGAGTGAGTGAGTGAGTGATGAGTGAGTGAGTAGTGAGTGAGTGAGTGCCGAGTGAGTGAGTGAGTGAGTGACGAGTGAGTGAGTGACGAGTGAGTGAGTGAGTGACGAGTGAGTGAGTGAGTGCCGAGTGAGTGAGTGAGTGAGTGCCGAGTGAGTGAGTGAGTGAGTGACGAGTGAGTGAGTGACGAGTGAGTGAGTGAGTGCCGAGTGAGTGAGTGAGTGAGTGAGTGCCGAGTGAGTGAGTGAGTGAGTGACGAGTGAGTGAGTGACGAGTGAGTGAGTGAGTGACGAGTGAGTGAGTGAGTGCCGAGTGAGTGAGTAGTGAGTGCCGAGTGAGTGAGTGAGTAGTGAGTGACGAGTGAGTGAGTGACGAGTGAGTGAGTGAGTGCCGAGTGAAGTGAGTGACGATTGAGTGAGTGAGTGCCGAGTGAGTGACGAGTGAGTGAGTGGTGCCGAGTGAGTGAGTGAGTGAGTAAGTGAGTGAGTGAGTGAGTGCCGAGTGAGTGAGTGAGTGAGTGCCGAGTGAGTGAGTGAGTGAGTGATGAGTGAGTGAGTGAGTGAGTGAGTGACGAGTGAGTGAGTGAGTGCCGAGTGAGTGAATGAGTGACGAGTGAGTGAGTGAGTGAGTGAGTGAGTGAGCGAGCGAGTGAGTGCCGAGTGAGTGAGTGAGTGAGCGAGTGCCGAGTGAGTGCCGAGTGAGTGAGTGAGTGAGTAGTGAGTGAGTGAGTGAGTGAGTGAGTGAGTGAGTGAGTGAGTGAGTGAGTGAGCGAGCGAGCGAGCGAGTTTGAGTTACTTGAGAAACTAAAGTGGAACTTGATGTATTTTATTGCAGGCTCTGATTATTAAATGTTTCTTAGTGAGCTGCAGAGGCTCAAAGAAAAGGCCTACTTTGTTTGGTCGAACTGTCGGTACACACACACTGGTTTCCTTGTTCCAGTCTGTTGCTGTCACTATGTTATTGACTCTTTAAAATACTGCTATCCTCCTTTAATGCTGAACCAATCAGATTCATTATTTAAATACTGCTATCCTCCTTTAATGCTGAACCAATCAGATTCATTATTTAAATACTGCTATCCTCCTTTAATGCTGAACCAATCAGATTCATTATTTAAATACTGCTATCCTCCTTTAATGCTGAACCAATCAGATTCATTATTTAAATACTGCTATCCTCCTTTAATGCTGAACCAATCAGATTCATTATTTAAATACTGCTATCCTCCTTTAATGCTGAACCAATCAGATTCATTATTTAATAAAGAAACATTTTCCGAGTAAAAAAAATGTGTATTGAAAAAAAAAATGGAATTCTTTTTTTTTCAGTGTAGAGATAACGGTGATGCCAGCCATCCTTTTCCCACATCAGTAAACACAGTTTTCTTCTGTCATCTGTCTGCCCTACACATTTACTGGGCTGAGAGTTGATCCTCCGGTTTGGCCTTGACCTCATCTCTACAAATGAGGGTCTAAAAGTCGAGTGGAGATTTGTCCAGGTTTACGAGCTGTAAATGAAGCATGCATGCGCGCCGCTCGTTCCAAATCCTTATCTCATTCTCTCTCAGGTTCCAGCCTCTGCAGCATTCTTCACTGACGTAGACCTCTCAAATGCATTTTCAGTGTCCCTGTACACAAAGACAGTCCATTTTGGTTCGCATTTTAATATGAGGGTAAGCCTTACACATTCACACGTTTGTGTCAAGGCTACTGTGAATCTCCCACTGTGTATAACCAGGCTTTGTGTACGAGTTTGGCCTCTCTACAAGTTTCCAAAGGCACGGCTCTCATCCAGTATGTTGATGACCTCATGATTTGCGCACCCACAGCAGAACAGTGTGAGGCTGATACCATTTCCTTGTTACAACACCTCGCAGCCGAGGGCCACAAGGCCAGTTTGTCTAAACTCCAATATGTGCAAAGAACAGTTACATTTCTGGGTCACATCATTTCAGGAGCGGGGAAAACGCTTTCAGATAAGCGTATTGCATCATTGGCTGCTCTGCCAAAACCTGTCACTAAGCCACAGATGATGTCATTTTTGGGGATGTGCTCGTACTGCAGGTCATTCATTCCAAACTATTCTCCGCTCGAACAGCCACTCCGTACTATCACGCACGTCACTGGTTTGAAACCTGCAGATCACCTTATATGGACACCTGAAGCCGAGGAAGCCTTCATTAACATGAAGCTGGCTCTCCAATCCCCACAGACGCTAGGTCTACCTGATCACACCAAACCTTTCACTCAGGCAGTGGATGAACGCCATGGGTGTATGACCTCAGTGCTCCTTCAAGATCATGGAGGAAACCAGAGGCCCCTGATCTCCGTAGGCCCCTGGGCTTCAGCCCAGGTCAGCCTGTGCATTAAGGTCGGCCCTGGGTGTATGACCTCGGTTCTCCTTCAAGATCATGAGGAAAACAGAGGCCTGTGGCCTATTTTTCCTCCAAGCTAGATCCTGTAGCTGCTGGCCTGCCTACATGTCTCCGTGCAGTGGAGCCCTGCTGCTGAGAAAGCGCTCAACTCCTCACGGGACATTGCACCTTTGACCCTGTTAGTTCCACATGCTGTTTCTCTCATCCTCTGTGAACAGAGAACATCACACCTCTCTGCTGCACGATACCTTAGGTATCACACATGCCTGTTGGACATCCCTAATGTTTATGTCAAACGCTGTAGCACTCTGAACCCAGCAGCTACCTATGCCTACCAGAAGACGGTGACGAACACGACTGTGTTGCCGAGCTTCTTATTGTATGTACTCCCAGACCTGACTTAAAAGATGTACCCCTGATCAACGCTGACCTCATTTTGCATGTTGATGGGTCTGCCTCTCGCGACCTTGTGGACACTAATCGGGTGGGTTTCTCTGTTGTTTCAGATTCTGTTGTCCTCCGTTCCGGACCGCAGCAGAGCTCGTAGCACTGACTGAGGCCTGCACTTTTGCAAAAGGCAAATGTGTAAATATCTACACTGCCTCACGTTATGCCTTGGGGGTAGTACACGATTTTGGGGAATCTGGAAGTGTAGACAATTCCTGAAATCTGACGGTAAGCCAGTGCTTAACCATGTCCTAGTTGCAGGCTTATTGGACGCCATTCTGCTCCCGTCTGAGGTTGCAGTCTGTAAATGTGCTGCACACACCAGCAACACTGACCCCGTTTCATTAGGAAATGCTGCTGCTGACTCGGCTGCAAAGGCAGCCGCTCTGATTCCTCTCGCACCACACGCACACTCGTTTGTTAACATCCCTGTTTCCTCCATCACTGACAATATGTTGTCACAAACTGCCATGCAGCAGCTAGCTCCACCAACAGAAAAAGCACAGTGGAAAACTACTGGTGCTACCTTTGACCCCACCTCCAGCATCTGGGTTGGTCCAAATTCCAATCCATATCTCCCGAGGCATTTCTCACATTTTGCTAAATCGACAGATGGGTTGGATCATGGGTCAAAAGGAGGGATGTTAGAGGCTGTCAATCAACATTGGTTCACAAGGGGATTCACAGTAACAGCTCAAAAGCACTGTGAAGCATGCTTAATTTGCATTACGCAAAATTCTGGTAGACCGGTAAAGGTTACAGGAACAGGTGCACACCCACCCCCAACTAGACCATTTGAGCACCTAATGCTGGATTTCATGGAACTTAGTCCATCCGAAGGTAAGAAACACTGTCTTTGTAATGGTTGCCATGTGGTCCAAATGGGTTGAAGCATTTCCGGTAAACGCACAAACAGCAAATGCTGTGGCTAAAGCTTTACTAAGGGAAATTATTCCTAGATGGGGGATACCAAACAAGATCTCTAGGGAGAATGGTTGCCAGCGGTCAAGGTCGCCGAGAGAGCCACGTGGGTCCACGCCAGCCACTGCAAAGCTGTCATCTCCGCCCCTGTCTAGCCGGTCCAGTAGAAACAGACGACGACAAGTGATGTGCCAAGTCACCACCAGCACCACACACGCAGCACATACACCTAGTACCACACACAAGACTCATGGGCGACGGCCAGCTGTGCTTTTTCATCTGCCTCTGGTTCCTCGTCTGTGCCGTCATGGTGTGGGGTTTAATTGATATGGTCATGAAGGCAGGGGCTCAGTCAGACTAGACACATCCACGAAGCAGATGACGATACCAATATAAACTTTGTGCCTGATCGCTGGCGAGTGATTGAAGATGGAGCCCCTCGGACAAGAATTGGCTAACGCCCACCTGGAAAGACGACAACCGCAAACCGTGGAGCAATGCAGAAACTGTTGGAGGGTCTGGACACTCGTAGAGTGGATCCTTTGCATATTCCTTATCGGTTTTATTTGCCATAATCCTATACTTCATGTATCCATGGTTAGTACACAACACAACCCTCTAATCAAAGTCAAAGTAGCAAAAAGGTACGTTGGGAATCCGGGAGAACCATATGGTCAAAGGGGCTTATCAAAGCAGGGAGTGGTAACATTACTCTGGGGGAAGGGGAAGATAGCACAGTGCAGTTAGACCCGTGTAACTACTTCCCTTGCCCCGACCCTAGGAAGCTGGGGCGGGCAAACGTTTACATCTGCTATGTAATAGATGACAGTTACACTAGCACCCACTGTTCTGGAGGCTGGGCTTTGGTTTCATGGACCACCTCGCGCAAGGACTGGGGTTATACCTTATGGGCCGACAAAACAAAAATCAAAAGGAGTCTATCTATCTCTAAAGTCAACTCATCAAGTCCTGCCGTCCTACTACAACTACAGAAGGCCACAATATCAGACGGGGGCTATTACGTTGTTTGCGCGTATGTATCTGGCAAAGACTCATGCGGCGCATTTTATATAGACATCACCCCCAAAAACGACACCCCTAAAGCCAAACCTCTCACACAAGTTCTAACATCAATAGGCACATCGACCGTTCTGAAACATGACCCTTCCGTAGGTAACAGCATTGATGACTTAAATGACGACCATTGGAAAACTAGTAATACACTAGACCAGGGGTCGGCAACCCTGGCATGCGTGCCAACATTGGCACGCGGCACCGTAACCAGTGGCACGCTAGGAATAAGTGGAATAAGTGTGCAAAATATTTAAATTGTATTTTGGGATCCTGAACGAGGCCGCCGCCAGAGCGCGTCGCCCCGTTACCCGCAGCAGGAAGCCATGCACGCAGCCCCGCTCTCTTTATCTCCCGGTGACTTTCTGCCTCTTTCCTTCTCCGTGGTGCTGATCGTTTCTCCACAGAGAGGAAAAGCACTTCACTAACTGCAGTTCCCATAAGGAGCTGTACAAATGCCGCAGGTTCTGCGTGGCTGTGTATTTAGTTGAAAGCCCAGTGGCGTTCTGCTCATCTCTCATCGAAATAATATGCTACAAAGGGGCGGACTGGCCATCTGTGTGTTGAACTTTCCTGTCGGCTCCCAGACCGTAGTCGAGGAGGACAGAAGCAACAAGCTTCAGGTTCAATACCCACTTTAGCTTCAATGGCTGGAGAGAGGCGAGCTCTTCTTGGGAGGCCGTTGCATTTATTTAGCTGTTCTTCTGTTTCACAAAATACATCACAGACCTCTGTTTTTCTGCTGCCTCGTTTCACTTCCAGAAACATGCACACGTTCTCTCCATAGGTTCTCTCACTGTCGCTCTACCATCCACACACACACATGCACAAGCCACACCCCTCTCTCTCTATCTCTTAAAAGGGACAGCGATCTCATCTCACTCTGCATGACCCCTAATATCATAACATGTGTTTCTGGAGAATCACAGAACGGACGATCGTCCTTATTATTATGCCGTTAAAACAATTATTTAAATGTGTTTGTTAAATTCGGCATCATGTAAGTTGCGCTGACAGGTCCACACACTGCTTCCCCGCAGCGAGGCTCCCCCGCCCTCCTGCTGATAGTTGACGAGCGTCAAGCTCCTCAATCCCCCCCCACCGTTGATAATTCTCGATCGTTGGCACGCTGATACATTTTTTTTTTTTTTTAAATGGCACTTCATATCAAAAAGGTTGCCGACCCCTGCACTAGACGGTAAACGTATGGTGGCACACTCCTCAGGTCATTTCTGCAGGCCGCAGGGCAAAACGGTTCGTGTTATGCGTGCACCCTTTTCCCCCAGGACTCCTCAATGGCTTGCCTG
The DNA here is from genome assembly GCA_902827135.1 of Harpagifer antarcticus. Classification (NCBI taxonomy): domain Eukaryota; kingdom Metazoa; phylum Chordata; class Actinopteri; order Perciformes; family Harpagiferidae; genus Harpagifer; species Harpagifer antarcticus. The sequence continues at coordinate 45,013 of CADEHL010000065.1, forward strand.
TTCGCCCACGACCCCTAAACAACACAGAACAGCTGTGTGCCTTTATGGCCCTGACCGGGTCTACCAGAGGGTTGAATAAATGGTACTTTGCAAACGCCTCTCTTCCGCCACACTGCGCGCAATAAACTCCACCGAGATGATGACTAACTCCTTCGAATTGTACGACCCGGTGGGCACAACGTCCACCCCAGCCGTCTAGAAAACCTTACCCATAGTCTCTGCATTAGTAGACGGAAAAACCGCATAGGCTTACACCTTGGCACAACCACGGGTTGCACTCGTATCATAAAAAACACATGCAGCGCTGGAAAATTCAATCTCACAGACTGTCTGGTAAAAGGAGTTCCCGATAGAATCAATTTGTCCCAAGCATTCCCTAATGTCACGCATACCTCTCTTCTCCTAGCATGGCCTACCGATGCTGGGGCAGGGGCAAGACTATGTGTGGCTGTGTGGAAACAAGTTACAGTCTAAGCACCCGTTTGGACGGGCACGTGCACCTTAGTGGATTTGATTCCAGCAATCACCGTTCTCGACTCATTGATGCATACCACACACCACTATCCAGAATTCAGACATCCCGACCACCATCGGGCTAAGAGGGCTTCAATGACATCTCAGGCAAGAAGGGTTTCAGCGGGGCGTTCCCCTGGTGGGGCTCCGTGAATAACGCTCATAATATAGACAAAATACACACACGATTGTGAAAACCTCACTTTCGAAGTTACTCAAGGTTTTCAGGCGCTTAATCCGTTTATGGTAGCAACTAGAAATATGCTAATGCAGCAACAATTTGCTCTAGACCTCCTGTTTGCCTCAAGGGGGGGCCTATGCCACGTTATCGGAGACTCTTGTTGCACATACATTCCTCAATTAACCTGTTTTGGGTCAACACCAATTCTAATGAGTGTTTCTTTACTTTACAAAAATAATAAATGTTAGCAGTGATTTGGACCGATGTATGATGGAGTAATACAACAAGTATTTAGGTTCAGGACAGTGTGACATTAGCTAGTCCATGTTAGCTTGTAATATATAGAGCAGAGCTAACTAGCAAGTTAGCCGAACATTAGCGGTTAGCTGTTTATGCTATGCTAGCTGTTGGCTACTGAACATTAACAAACTAGATTCCGCTGTAAGAAAGCTGTGAAACTTTACATTAATCTTGGCGACAACACTGTGACGCCCCGCTGCGTGTTTATGTGCAATTCTCCCGTGTTGGAGAGAGGGGGGGGGGGGGGGAGAGGAGAGGGGGGGGGCACTGCAATAAGCCGTAAGCTAACGTTAGCAGCCACATGTTAAGCCGGGTTTCCCGGGCACAACATCTTGCAAGAAACAGCATCTCAGGGCTTCTTAGCATTTAACAACCTATTAATGAAGCATCCCAACCTAACGGGAAGAAACTCAGCTAACTAGAAGAAGAAACGTAACCTTAAATAAAAAATAAAACATTCACAAACTAAGGATGATCTAAATACATGTTTAACTCCATTACAGTGAAACTAGTGACCCTGATGCCTCTGCTTTCAGGGGAACTTCAACCCGGACACCATGTGGAGGTGATGATTCTCTGAGGGGTATATCAGGAGTCTAAAAACATGATACATGGCTGTGCTAAATAAAAATCTTTTGGTACACTCTTTTTTAAAGACCTACCTTCAGGGTCTGAATGAGGTTTTTGATCATTCCTCTTCTAGATCATTCCTCTGGATCATCTTCAAAACTTCTCTGGTCACTTTAATGGTGTTTATTCAGTAGTACAGAATCATCAGATCCACTGTGTCCATCTGGTTTGCTTTCTCTAGTTCACTCTCACTCTAGGACCTCCTCCTCCAGGCACCACTTGCATTAAGTCCTTTTCCTCCAAAGCTTCTACATGTCTTAATAGGACTTTTCTAGGCGTCTCCATCTTTTCTCCCTGAAGAGCAAAGATACCAAGAAAGAACATCTTTATCTTACAGGAACTATATATTGTTATATTGTATTTCTACTTTTGAAACCATAACAGGCTCCAAAGAACAGCCGGTGTGACTTTGGATGGCTTCAATTCAGATGTCGAGTGAGTAAATACCCTAATCGGTTGTAACTTGTTTTAATACCTTCGACTTTCACGAAAGACTTTCAGGAAGTCAATCCTAAACTTGAAGACAGTCAGCACAGTGAATCCTGTCTGTTCCTTTAATGTCTGGTTGGTAACCTGACTTTAAAGAGCAGAAACTGTCTCAGTCAGATCATAAAGGGGTCTAGCACCTGGAGCTAAACCTGGAGCCCCTGCTCATCAGACAGTTACAGAGGCTGTCTAACTCCATGTTTAAAGAAGACTCCCACCCCTGCAACCTGAATTTCAGCTTCTTCCTTCGGGCCGGAGGTTCATCTCCTAAAGGTGAAGAACCAAGAAGTTTAAAAACAGTGGTTTTCAATGTGTCCTGTGGTTGTTTGAAGCATGTGTCATGATGGATACCCTTTCTTACTTCTGCAAACCAAGTCTACTCACAGGTACAAAGAAATAACCTGGACCTGAACTGGACAGATGGGATATTGTGACAGTGGGATACAGTTAGGGCTGATGGTAGAGAGAGACTCACAAACCTGGTTCTGGTCTCTTGCAGTAAGCTGGTAACTGGACACAGAGCAGGGTTCAGGTTCAGGTCCAGGACCTGGTACAGATCCAGTTACTGCTCTAGATCTAAGTCTAGGTTTAGGTGTAGGTCTAGGTCCAGGTTCAGGTCCAGCAGAATGAGGTGTTTGCTCTAGACTTGAACACAACACACGGAGCTTTGAGTGAATAATGAGTGCTGAGCTGTGACATGGAGAAGAGTCATGGACAGGTGGAGATCTCACCTCTGAGCTTTGGTCTGGATGTCATGTTCCCCAGAACCTTTAGAGGGGGGGGGCTTCCTCCTCTCTGTCCTCACACTGATCCATAGCAGAGCCTCCACCTTCACAGACACAACCATTGATTGTGGAATCAGCTTCCAGTTTGTGTTCGGGAGCGGCAGACACCCTATCCGTCTTTAAGAGTACACTTAAGACCTTCCTTTTTGATAAAGCTTATAGTTGAATAAAATAATCTAATAAGAGTGCATTGACGCAGACACGGTGGTATAGATGTCCTTTGGTTGTGTGTAGACGGTGGAAGCAGGGAGAGGCATACACGTGCCTTGATCCTGCCCGAGTCGACGCACAACTGTTGATTGGTGTACAGTGCCAAAAACCTGTTCTAGGAGCAATGCGCTCATGGTATAGATGTGGCGCATACATCTTAGTTCCTACGTCTTTTTCCCTCACCCTATCCTAAGGGAGTGCATGTACGTAGACACGTTAGTTTAAGCTGCTATAGGCTTGGACTGTTGGGGGGACACCTTACTTCTTCCTTCTGTCTGTCTGTACCTGTGCACTCTCATGTTCCGATTAACCAGCTTCCCCCACATTTATCTTTGGTGTCTATCTACGCCGGGATCCTGAGTCGTGGCTGAACCTGTTGCTGTGGTCGTGTGTCCTGCATCCTGAGTCCTGAGTGCTGATCTGAGTCCTGGACTTCGAGTCCTGGCTGAACCTGTCTCTGCGGTCCTGCCTGACTCTCACATACTGCTTCCCTGATGGCTCCCACAGGGATAGCTGACATCCTCGTGGATTCATCTTCCTATTATACACACATGCATTTCCTAACATTCGGTCTCTATGCTGTTGAAATGTATATCTCTTCAAGTTTACAACACGGCATCTATTGCACGTCTGTCCGTCCTGGGAGAGATTCCCTCCTCTGTTGCTCTCCCTGAGGGTTCTCCATGTTCCCTTTAAACTGTGGGTTTCTCTGGAAGTGTTTCCTTGTACGATGTGAGGGTCTGAGGACAGAGGGTCTAAGGACAGAGGGTCTAAGGACAGAGGGTCTAAGGACGACGGCCTAAGGACAGAGGGTCTAAAGGACAGAGGGTCTAGAGGACAGAGGGCCTAAGGACAGAGGGTCTGAGGACAGAGGGTCTAAGGACACGAGGGTCTAAGGACAGAGGGCCTAAGGACAGAGGGTCTGAGGACAGAGGGTCTAAGGACAGGGGTCTGAGGACAGAGGGTCTAGAGGGACAGAAGGGGTCTAATGCAGAGGGTCTGAGGGACAGAGGGTCTAAGGACGAGGGTCTGAAGGACAGAGGGTCTAAGGACAGAGGTCTAAGACAGAGGGTCTGAGGGTCAGGACAGGGTCTAAGGACAGAGGGCCTAAGGGACAGAGGGTCTGGAGGACAGAGGTCTAAGGACAGAGGGTACTGAGGGCAGAGGTCTAAGGACAGAGGGTCTGAGGACAGAGGGTCCTAAGCACAGAGGGTCTAAGGACAGAGGGTCTAAGGACAGAGGGTCTAAGGACAGAGGGTCTAAGGACAGAGGGCCTAAGGACAGAGGGTGTAAGGACAGAGGTCCTAAGGACAGAGGGTCTGAGGACAGAGGGTCTAAGGACAGAGGGTCTAAGGACAGAGGGTCTAAGGACAGAGGGCCTAAGGACAGAGGGTCTAAGGACAGAGGGTGTAAGGACAGAGGGCCTAAGGACAGAGGGTGTCGTATTGTCATACTGATATTTTGTACAAACTGTGAAGTCCACTGAGACTAATGTAACATTTGTGATACTGGGCTATAAATAAACATTGATTGATGGGCTGTCAACCTGACAGACTCTCCCTCACCTGCCTGAGCTGTTTGGCTAATTCATATAACTTATAACTACACTACTCTTTGCGGAGTTTACCAGTTACTGTCTGAACTGAACTATTTGTACACAGCGTGTTCCATGACAGACACAAACGGGGAGGTCCGGTCGGGTAGCCATGGACGTATAATAGGAACTGGACACAGCGTGTTCCATGACAGACACAAACGGGGAGGTCCCGGTCGGGTAGCCATGGACGTATAATAGGAACTGGACACAGCGTGTTCCATGACAGACACAAACGGGGAGGTCCGGTCGGGTAGCCATGGACGTATAATAGGAACTGGACACAGCGTCAGAGGCGGGGTTTGGTTCATTCCTATGAGAGCTGCTCAGTGACGCATGACGACAAAATGACCCTGACGCTCTTGAGAGCAAAACGTGACAATGACCCGTCATGCTGCCACTCGAGAAGAAGTACCTGTCGGAGGACATCTCGGACTAGGCTATCCGGACCTCCTTCTCATTTTAGCAAATGTATTGATAACGTTATTTACAAACAAACACTGAAATAATACGAAACAAAGGCAGAGTTGGAGAGGAGCCAAAGACAATGCAGCCATCTTCACGGTGCAGGTATGTATGTAACACCAGTGTTGTAGTCAAGTCACCAATTCACGAGTCCAAGTCACTCTCGAGTCCTCACTTTTCGAGTCCGAGTCCAAGTCTGAGTCACTTAGGGAGAGTCGGAGTCGAGTCCGAGTCCGAGTCCAAGTCCGAGTCCAAGTCCGAGTCCAAGTCCAAGTCCGAGTCCAAGTCACTCTCGAGTCATCACTTTTCGAGTCCGAGTCCAAGTCCGAGTCCAAGTCCGAGTCCAAGTCCGAGTCCAAGTCCAAGTCCGAGTCCAAGTCACTCTCGAGTCCTCACTTTTAGAGTCCAAGTCCAAGTCCGAGTCACCCAAGAAGAGTGCAAGTCAAGTCCGAGTCATCATTACCTGTGTTCGAGCCCGAGTCCAAGTCAAGTCCGAGTCCAAGTCTGAGTCACTTAGGGAGAGTCGGAGTCGAGTCCGAGTCCAAGTCCGAGTCCAAGTCCGAGTCCAAGTCCGAGTCATCATTACCTGTGTTCGAGCCCGAGTCCAAGTCAAGTCCGAGTCCAAGTCTGAGTCACTTAGGGAGAGTCGAGTCGAGTCCGAGTCCAAGTCCGAGTCCAAGTCCGAGTCCAAGTCCGAGTCACCCAAGAAGAGTGCAAGTCAAGTCCGAGTCATCATTACCTGTGTTCGAGCCCGAGTCCAAGTCAAGTCCGAGTCACAAGTCTTCATGTATTAACCTTCGTGGATAGATGTGTTGAGATGTACCTGCTCCTCTACACTGCTTATTTCCTGTCATGTTATACTAATCAGTCTGTTGAACTGCTGTGAAGCCAGCGTGGCTACAATTCTTGTAATAGGTGCAATACAAATATAAAGCTTATTACTAATTAGGGTCTGAGACCGAGGTCGGTGAAGACCCTATTGAAATAAACCTGCGAAAAAGACCCCAAAACAGGGAAAACGACCGGCGAAAGCACAGAAAAGGTTCGGAAATCATGACGGCTGATAGGCCGCGCGAGCCCAGTCACGTGGGCGGAGCCATGACATTTGTGCTCACGTTTGTGGTGGCCTATTTTGTTTTCAACCGAATGTTGATGACATAAATGTTTACGCTCATAAAAGTATCACAGCAAAGATTATCACAAATGTAATTTAGATTAAAGAAAAAATATCTTCAACAAAAAAAAAGTCCATCATCTGTCATCAACTTTCAAAAGTAATTGCGGACAATAGCATCTCGCCTCGCACCCCCACTCAGTCTCTCATTGAGAGGGAGGTCCATAGGTGGGCCTGATCATCAGCAGGGGGGGGGGCTCTGGGGGATCATCGATGTCAGAGAGGGGGACTCCGCGATGAACAGCGATATTGTGTAGCACAATACAAGCCAGTGTTATTCGGCTCCTTGGGGTTCCACTCTCAGATAGTTGAGGCGTGCAAAACGCCTCTTCAGTTCTCAAGCGCTCAAGGGCACACCTTGTTCTTCCATGGGCGTTGTTGTAGCGCATCTGTGAGGGAGTGTGGGGAAAGGCGTCATCACCCATGGCAGGAGGGAGTCGGCACTGTCGGCTAATATAACTCCATCTGGCCTGTTGGTTTGGAATTCAGTGACCAACCGGCTCTCTCTGAAGATACGTGCATCGTGGACTGACCCAGGCCATCTCACAACACAGTGGGTGATGGCAAGGTCAGCATCTCCCACAAGCTGCACATTGATGCTGTGCCTCCCTTTCCTGTTGACATGTTCCCACTGCCTCTGACGAGGTGCTTGAATATGTACACGGGTGCAGTCGATCACCCCAATGGTGTTGGGCGTGTCTCCCAGAAGAAAACACTTCTGCTTCACTTTGGCAATCTGGCCATCAGTGGGAAAAGTCACAAAGTGATCCAGCAGGCGAGCCAATCAGACACAGCTGTCACCACTTCACCCACTGTCGTCCTGTGCTTAAAAGCGCAGGGCAATGAGGACCTGTTCCTCTACAGTCAGAGCATGACTCCGCAAGGTTCTGCACTGCAGTTGTAGCCTGACCAGATCAGCAATGTAGTTGATGTCATCAAGTCCAAATCCAAAACGATTGTACAGTTCTTCTGTTGTGTACTGTTGGAGAGGTTTGGGGCGCTCGGTGTGGACCCTTTGACCTCTCCTTCCAGCATGGAAGATGTGAACAATCCCTGCCATGACTGTGTTCTGACTGTTGTTTCAGTCAGTAGGCCTACATCAGTCTCTGAATAACAAGTACTTGCAAATACACACCTGGAATGCATGTCCAGATTGGTTAGGGCCTGTGGTTAATGATGTAATTAATAGCAAGGCCAGACCTAGAACACTAATTGCTGACCTGACCAAACCATTGAGTTGGAAAGATGGACAAAAAGGGGCCTGATTGTACATCTGCTGAGACGCATACACTGCTGCTGGGTGTAAGGAACAAGTATGACTCCATAGTTGGTAGCTTTAACAGAGAGGGTGGAGCGACTAAAGTGAAGAGCGGAATATGGATGAAAGTTACAGACAATGTGGACGCCACAGGATCTGGACACAAGAGGACGGTGGACCAAGTGAGGTTGAGGCGGAAGAATTTGAAGCAGCAAGCTACCAAAGACCACAGCCAGGCTGACACCCCACAGACGGGTAACAAACACATAAAAGGGGACAATACACAGATGTGGTATTTGATATCATTGGTGTCACAATCTTTAGATGGAATACCAAACGTTGTACTGGATGATGAGTCGCAGGTATGTGTGATTTTATCCTTGTTCCTATAGAACTACAATTACTATCTTGTATAATTGTTATGTTCATAGTACTACAATGGCTATATGTCTTACGTAGCATCCTAGTACTACAAGTTTCCAGCTTGTGATCATCTTATTAAGGGGTATAAAGTATATTGATACACTTTCATTTCAGGTCGTCAATGCACCTGATGTGACACACACCATTGAAGACGAGGTCCTCCTGACCCATGTGGATCCAGAAGCTGGACCTTCAGCCAGGCCTGATGGCACACTGTGGGACGAGGCCTACGAGACTCTGCTGAGCCGTGACACGGAGAGGGACGATGCCTACGAGACTCTGCTGAGCCGTGACACGGAGAGGGATGCCTACGAGACTCTGCTGAGCCGTGACACGGAGAGGGACGCCTACGAGACTCTGCTGAGCCGTGACACGGAGAGGGACGCCGACGAGACTCTGCTGAGCCGTGACACGGAGAGGGACGATGCCTACGAGACTCTGCTGAGCCGTGACACGGAGAGGGACGCCTACGAGACTCTGCTGAGCCGTGACACGGAGAGGGACGCCTACGAGACTCTGCTGAGCCGTGACACAGAGAGGGACGCCTACGAGACTCTGCTGAGCCGTGACACAGAGAGGGACGCCTACGAGACTCTGCTGAGCCGTGACACGGTGAGGGACGATGCCTACGAGACTCTGCTGAGCCGTGACACGGAGAGGGACGCCTACGAGACTCTACTGAGCCGTGACACGGAGAGGGACGATGCCTACGAGACTCTGCTGAGCCGTGACACGGAGAGGGACGACGCCTACGAGACTCTGCTGAGCCGTGACACGGAGAGGGACGACGCCTACGAGACTCTGCTGAGCCGTGACACGGAGAGGGACGACGCCTACGAGACTCTGCTGAGCCGTGACACGGAGAGGGACGCCTACGAGACTCTGCTGAGCCGTGACACGGAGAGGGACGACGCCTACGAGACTCTGCTGAGCCGTGACACGGAGAGGGACGACGCCTACGAGACTCTGCTGAGCCGTGACACAGAGAGGGACGATGCCTACGAGACTCTGCTGAGCCGTGACACGGAGAGGGACGATGCCTACGAGACTCTGCTGAGCCGTGACACGGAGAGGGACGCCTACGAGACTCTGCTGAGCCGTGACACGGAGAGGGACGAGGCCTACGAGACTCTGCTGAGCCGTGACACGGAGAGGGACGATGCCTACGAGACTCTGCTGAGTGACACGGAGAGGGACGATGCCTACGAGACTCTGCTGAGCCGTGACACAGAGAGGGACGAGGCCTACGAGACTCTGCTGAGCCGTGACACGGAGAGGGACGCCTACGAGACTCTGCTGAGCCGTGACACGGAGAGGGACGCCTACGAGACTCTGCTGAGCCGTGACACGGAGAGGGACGCCTACGAGACTCTGCTGAGTGACACGGAGAGGGACGATGCCTACGAGACTCTGCTGAGTGACACGGGGAGGGACGACGCCTACGAGACTCTGCTGAGCCGTGACACGGAGAGGGGCGATGCCTACGAGACTCTGCTGAGCCGTGACACGGAGAGGGACGATGCCTACGAGACTCTGCTGAGCCGTGACACGGAGAGGGACGATGCCTACGAGACTCTGCTGAGCCGTGACACGGAGAGGGACGACGCCTACGAGACTCTGCTGAGCCGTGACACGGAGAGGGACGACGCCTACGAGACTCTGCTGAGCCGTGACACGGAGAGGGACGCCTACGAGACTCTGCTGAGCCGTGACACGGAGAGGGACGATGCCTACGAGACTCAGCTGAGCCGTGACACGGAGAGGGACGACGCCTACGAGACTCAGCTGCCACCAGCTCAAGGAAGTCTGCTTTTAAATGGTTCTTCTTCTCCGAGGGACACTCTCCTCAATACTATAGAATAGATTTATAGAATAGCATCAAGAAACATTAGTCCTCTCCATTGAAACAGTGATACAGAACCCTTTCATCAAAGTGATACAGATTCCTCTGGTAGGATTCTAGCCTGAGGAACAGAGGTTTAGGAAACCCAAATACTTTGTCAGGTCAGGTCTTCTTGTTTGGAATTATCCCCAAATGTATCATCTCAAATAAAAAAGCATTTCAATCATATCCCCACCTGCTGAATTCCCTTCAGGTCAGAAAGCTTCACATGAGGAGGAAGCCCAGTCTGAGAGGTGATGTAGTTCTACCAAGTGTCCACTAGGTGGTGCTAACGAGCCATCGAATGAAGCTCAGCACGAGCAGATGACAGCAGCGTGGATTCCCTGCCTGATGGGACACATTACATTACATTGATTTAGCCCACGCTCTTATCTGAAGTGACAAACCTTATTACAATCAAACTATAAAGATACAAACTAAGAACAGCAAGACTCAGCAGGGACATTCACTTCAAACAACATCAACTTTTTTTAAGTACTAAATACAAATTGAGAAGTTTATTTATGTTTTGGCCAAGGTGCACGTTGTTAATAAATGTTAATGTTGTTGATGGGACTCTATTTCAAAGGAAACATCAAAAATGTACCTGTGTTTGATCTCCTGCAGCACGTGAGATCAAACACAGACCTGTGTTTGATCTCCTGCAGCACGTGAGATCAAACACAGGTCTGTGTTTGATCTCCTGCAGCACGTGAGATCAAACACAGACCTGTGTTTGATCTCCTGCAGCACGTGAGATCAAACACAGACCTGTGTTTGATCTCACGTGCTGCAGGAACACACTGTCTTTGTTGCACGGGTAAGTTATGTACTGGATTCTGATTGGTCTGTTACTTCTGACTTGGAAAGGTGCAGGTTCTGTACGGGCTCAGAGCAGTCTCATAATACACACGTGCACACAGAAGGACCCACACTTGTGTTTTTCAAAGCACACACATGTGATCCGTTTCATATGTAAATAAAACACAGAAAGAAGTTTTACAGATGTATTTCTGATCCTCACATATTAGTCTTCAGTTTCAATCCGCTGCACCTGCAACACAAGCCGCTCTCTGTGCACGGATCGCTGTGCACGGATCGCTGTGCACGGAGCGCTGTGCACGGAGCGCTGTGCATTCGTGTGTGGGGTTTGAGACTCCCGTGACGCTCAGCCGATTCGTACTTGTACTTTGTTCTATCTATAGCCAATCAGATGTCTCCTGTCTACAATTTAAATGTATTCAAGTTTGCAATGTTTTGACCAGGCATCCACACAGTCACCTACTTTGTAATTTCCGATCCCTCCCTGTAAGCGTCACGATATCGACCTCTCCCCCACAACCTCACATAGGACTGCATGTGCATGAAAGCGATCTGAGGAAGGAGACAGAGCAACAGATGAACGAGGCGAGGTCAATCCACAAAGGCTCCTCGATGGACACGCCCGGATTCCTCTGACCAAAATAATAACTGTAACACCGGCAGGGGCGGACTGGCCATCTGAAGGTGCTCTGACAGAGGTCCGCCGTTCCCCCCCCCCCCCGGGTTGACAGTTCACCGTGTAGCACCCACGGGAAGAGGCGCTGTACATTAATAATTAGCAAAGTGGCGCTGAGAGAGTGGAGGTGTCCTGAGATTAGCCTGCAGGCTCCATGGACCTGTCGGCTCCGGACTGCGCAAAATGCGTACATGAAGCGCTACGTCACGAACGCAGGAAATCTACCCTCGTGGGGGCGCGCTCATGTGATTGGCTTAGAATTGAGGAGACATCTGATTGGCTATAGATAGAAACAATTACAAGTACGAATCGGCTGGGCGGCAGGGGAGTCTCAAAACCCCCACACAGGAATGCACAGCGCTCCGTGCACAGCGGCCCGTGCACAGCGCTCCGTGCACAGCGCTCCGTGCACAGCTCTCCGTGCACAGCGCTCCGTGCACAGAGAGCGGCTTGTGTTTGCAGGTGCAGAGGATTTTAAACGGAAAACTAATATGTGAGGATCAAAAATACATAATATTTAAAACTTCTTTCTGTGTTTGTATTTTATTTAGATGAATATGAAAACACAAGTGTGGATCCTTCTGTGTGCACGTGTGTGTTATGAGACTGCTCTGAGCCCGTAGTTCTGTGCTGCCGTCCTTTGAAGTCACGTTGCCGTTCAGACGCCGGTAATAGAACAGACCCCTCCATATGTCATGCTATCACAAACAGTCAATGCTCCATCAAAGTGTTTTAAAGAAGACTCCACTGGGCGTCTCTGACTGCAGTGTCCTTACAGACACCCTTTACGCTCATCACATCACGTCTGCTGTGTTTCAATGTTGAAACATTAAAACACAAACGTGTCGTGTTGATCTGAGTTCTTAGAGCGTGTCAGACACTCCCTGCATTTTCCACTGAAGAAGTGCACTCAGATTACAGTCAACCTGCTGCCAAGTACACTCGCCATAACAAGGAAGTCTTTCTAAAATCATTCTTCATTCTCTCCAATACTTTGGGTTAGATATACAGAATCAGCACCAAGAACCATGTGTTCTGACCAGTTAGACAGCGATCCAGCACGATGTGATCAGAGTGATCCTGATCATGGCTGTGTCCGTCTCCAAATGCATCCTAATGGACCCAATACACGTACACACCATTTCAATCCTATTCTCACCTGTTGAATTCCCTTCAGGTCAGTTCAGACGTGTGAGGAGGGAACTCTGCTCATCTCTTCCTCTTCAGTCCTGTGTCTGCGTGTTTCTGATCTGAGGACACTCCCTTCAGAGAACACATCGAGTGAGAACAGGTCGAACAGGAAGAAGAACCAGTCAAGGTGAGAGTTGATGAAGTTCTACTAGCTCTCCACTAGATGGTTCTGACTGACAGGTTCAAACACATGGCAGTGATGTGGAATCTGAAGAAGCTCAGGCTGCTCTTTTTCCACTTCTTCAAACAGGCTTTGGCTTGCAAGCACATGTTGATGGAATGTACTCCTATACCCCTGTAACCACTTTGTATCTTCATTTCAAAAGCTTTTCATGTGAGATATCAATACATGTGTTTTGTTTAGGCAACCATATTGCATAGGTTAGGTCAGGGGTTCCCACACGTTGCCATTCCAAGGACCCGCATATAAGGCAAGGCAAGTTTATTTATAGAGCACTTTTCAACACAAGGCAATTCAAAGTGCTTTACAAAAAATGAAAGACATTAAGAAAATGGCATTTAAAATCATTAAAAAGAAAAGCTAATAAAATAAACATTAAAAGAAGAAATACATGGATAAAAGTTACAGTGCAGTCTAAGATATGAATAGTTCAATTAAAAGCAGCGACAAAAAGCAAAGTCTTCTTGCTGGATTTGAAAGTAGTCAGAGTTGCAGCGGACCTGCAGGTTTCTGGGAGTTTGTTCCAGATGGAGCATAATAACTGAACGCTGCTTCTCCATGTTTAGTTCTGACTCTGGGGACAGAAAGCTGACCAGTCCCTGAAGACCTGAGAGATCTGGATGCTTCATCATTTAGCAGGAGGTCACAAATGTATTTTGGGCCTAAACCATTCAAAGCTTTATAAACCAGCAGCAGTATTTTGAAATCTATTATTTGACACACAGGAAGCCAGTGTAAAGACTTCAGAACAGGACTGATCCACTTTCTTAGCGTCAGTGAGGAACCAGTGTAAAGACTTCAGAACAGGAGTGATCCACTTTCTTAGTGTTAGTGAGGAACCAGTGTAAAGACTTCAGAACAGGACTGATCCACTTTCTTAGCGTCAGTGAGGAACCAGTGTAAAGACTTCAGAACAGGAGTGATCCACTTTCTTAGTGTCAGTGAGGAACCAGTGTAAAGACTTCAGAACAGGAGTGATCCACTTTCTTAGTGTTAGTGAGGACTCGAGCAGCGGCGTTCTGAATCAGCTGCAGCTTTCTAGTAGATTTTTTAGTGAGACCTGTGAAGACACCATTGCAGTAGTCCAGTCTACTGAAGATAAAAGCATGGACAAGTTTTTCCAAATCCTGCTGTGACATTAGTCTTTTAATCCTAGATATGTTCTTTAGGTGATAGTAGGCTGATTTAGTAACTGTTTTAATGTGACTGTTGAAACTCAGGTCAGAGTCCATGACTACACCTAGAGTTCTGGCTCTGTTGTTTTGAACATTGCAGACTGAAGCTCAGCGCTAACTTTTATACGTTCTGGCTCCAAAAACCATTACCTCAGTTTTATCTTTGTTTAATTGGAGAAAGTTCTGAAACATCCAGTCATTGATTTGTTCAATGCACTTACTCAGTGTTTGAATTGGAGCATAGTCTCCTGGTGAAACTGTTACATAAATTTGTGTGTCATCTGCATAGCTATGGTAACTTATGTTGTTGTTCTTCATTATCTGAGCCAGTGGTAGCATGTAGACGTTAAAGAGAAGAGGCCCCAAGATGGAGCCTTGAGGAACCCCACATGTCATATTTGTCAACTCAGATGTGTATTTACCTATAGGAACAAAGTTGTTTCTGTCCTTTAAGTCGGATTCAAACCAATTTAGGACGGTTTCCGAAAGTCCCACCCAGTTTTCCAGTCGGTCTAGTAATATGCTGTGGTCAACAGTGTCAAACACAGCACTGAGATCTAATAATACTAACACTGAAGTTCTGCCACTGTCTGTGTTTAAGTGGATGTCATTAAAGACCTTTACAAGAGCAGTCTAATGGCTGTAGTTTGGACGAAAGCCTGACTGGAACACATCGAAACAGTTATTTAAATGCAAAAAATGACTCAGCTGTTGAAAAACAACTTTTTCAATGATGTTACCTAGAAATGGGAGGTTTGATATGGGCCTGTAATTGTTCATTACTGAAGCGTCTAGATTATTCTTTTTTAAGAGCAGTTTAATGACTGCAGTTTTCAGAGCCTGTGGAAAAATACCTGAGTGAAGAGATGTGTTTACTATATGAAGTAGATCTGAGGCCATGCAACGAAAAACATCTTTAAAATATCCCGTTGGAATAATATCAAGGCAGCAGGAGGAGGATTTCAGAAGTTGAATAATGTCCTCTAGGTTTTTATCATTAATCTGATGGAACTGTGTCATGGTGTTTGAGTTGATGTTAAGTGGACACAGAGACAACACATTTGCTGTTCCTGATGCAGAGGCACTGACTGCTTGTCTGATTTTCTGAATTTTGTCAGTGAAAAAGGAGGCAAAATCATTGCACGCCCTGGTGGATAGAAGTGCAGAGGCTACTGACACTGGGGGGTTAGTTAGTCTGTCGTTCAGAGGCTACTGACACTGGGGGGTTAGTTAGTCTGTCCACGGTAGCAAACAAGGCACGTGCGTTGATTTGGTTTTGGTAATGATGTCAGAGAAGAACTATTGTCGTGCGTTTTTCAATTCCAAATTATAAAGGCCAAGTCTCTCTTTATAGATTTCAAAGTGAACCTGGAGATTTGTTTTTCGCCACCTGCGTTCAGCTTTTCGACACTCTCTTTTTTCTGCTCTCACGGTCATGGCCTTTCTCCATGGAGATCTTTTCTTGCCAGTCACTTCCTTTACCTTAGTTGGAGCAATGGCATCTATAACATTTTGAATGTTTGAATTAAAATGATCTACTAGCTCATTTACTGAGATGTTAGCAGGGGCAAGTGTGGAAGAAAAATCCTGGGTAAACATTTCCCTCGTGTTTTCAGTTAAATATCGCTTTGTGGTTTCCTCTTTTTGAACATTTGTGTGAACAGAAATAGAGCTCTCAAAGAAAACACAGGAATGATCAGAGAGTGCAACATCAGTCACCACAACCTTAGAGATATTCAGACCCTTTGAGATAATTAAGTCCAGAGTGACGGGGGAGATGGTGCGTTGAGGAGCAGGGGTAAAGGACATGCTGCCAGCCCTGCGTATCGCCTTAGTTTGGTCTTTGGACTCCAGGAAGGAATCGGTGCCAACCCTCTGTATCTCCTTCGTGTGTTCAGCGATCTCCAGGAGGGTGGGCGAGGGTGAAAGGGTGAACGGAGAGTAGAGAGAGCTGTGGGATGAAGGAAGAGTATCCTCAGAGGTGATAGGGGGGGTGAAGGGCGGTGGAGACTCCTCCATGTGTCTCCCATAATCAGAACATTCCTCAGGCGGGTGCAGTGATAGATTTTCAAGGTTTTCTGAGCGATGTGTTGTGTCTTTCTCTTGTTGCTTGTCCTTGGCAGAGGGAACAGATTGATGACGTAGGCAGTTGAATACGTTAGAGATAAACAATTTCACTCCTGACTTGTTCAGGCAAACTCCATTTGCCTTAAAAAGATGTCTGCGACCCCAGAAAAAGTTAAAGTTGTCAATATAATGGACTGAATGGTCAGTACAGACAGTTGAAAGCCAGGTGTTCAGTGCAAACAATCTTCTGAATCTCTCCACTCCTCTTCTGACTGGCAGTAGAGGGCCACTGATGAACGCCTCCGCATTTAGAGAGCTGACAGTTTCCAACAAACATTTAAAGTGTTCTTTCAGCAGTGTGCGAGGGTGAAAGGGTGAACGGAGTATCCTCAAAAGCGTTGACAGGGGGGGGGGGGGGTGACGGGCTGTGGAGACTCCTCTGCAGTGAGAATTCTTCAGGGTTTTCTGCGCGATGTGTTGTGTCTTGTTTTGATACAGACAGTTGAAAGCCAGGTGTTCAGTGCAAACAGTCTGCTGAATCTCTCCACTCCTCTTCTGACTGGCGCAGAGGGTATAGCACTATCCACTGGCGCAGAGGGTAAAGCACTATCCTCTGGCGCCAGAGGGTAAAGCACTATCCTCTGGCGCCAGAGGGTAAAGCACTATCCTCTGACGCCAGAGGGTAAAGCACTATCCTCTGGCGCAGAGGGTAAAGCACTATCCTCTGGCGCCAGAGGGTAAAGCACTATCCTCTGGCGCCAGAGGGTAAAGCACTATCCTCTGCCGCAGAGGGTATAGCACTATCCTCTGGCGCAGAGGGTAAAGCACTATCCTCTGGCGCCAGAGGGTAAAGCACTATCCTCTGGCGCCAGAGGGTAAAGCACTATCCTCTGGCGCCAGAGGGTAAAGCACTATCCTCTGGCGCCAGAGGGTATAGCACTATCCTCTGGCGCAGAGGGTAAAGCACTATCCTCTGGCGCCAGAGGGTAAAGCACTATCCTCTGGCGCCAGAGGGTAAAGCACTATCCTCTGGCGCCAGAGGGTAAAGCACTATCCTCTGGCGCCAGAGGGTATAGCACTATCCTCTGGCGCCAGAGGGTAAAGCACTATCCTCTGACGCCAGAGGGTAAAGCACTATCCTCTGGCGCCAGAGGGTAAAGCACTATCCTCTGGCGCAGAGGGTAAGCACTATCCTCTGGCGCCAGAGGGTAAAGCACTATCCTCTGGCGCCAGAGGGTATAGCACTATCCTCTGGCGCCAGAGGGTATAGCACTATCCTCTGGCGCCAGAGGGTAAAGCACTATCCTCTGGCGCCAGAGGGTATAGCACTATCCTCTGGCGCCAGAGGGTATAGCACTATCCTCTGGCGCCAGAGGGTATAGCACTATCCTCTGGCGCCAGAGGGTATAGCACTATCCTCTGGCGCCAGAGGGTATAGCACTATCCTCTGGCGCCAGAGGGTATAGCACTATCCTCTGGCGCCAGAGGGTAAAGCACTATCCTCTGGCGCCAGAGGGTAAAGCACTATCCTCTGGCGCCAGAGGGTATAGCACTATCCTCTGGCGCCAGAGGGTATAGCACTATCCTCTGGCGCCAGAGGGTATAGCACTATCCTCTGGCGCCAGAGGGTATAGCACTATCCTCTGGCGCCAGAGGGTAAAGCACTATCCTCTGACGCCAGAGGGTAAAGCACTATCCTCTGGCGCCAGAGGGTAAAGCACTATCCTCTGGCGCAGAGGGTAAAGCACTATCCTCTGGCGCAGAGGGTAAAGCACTATCCTCTGGCGCAGAGGGTATAGCACTATCCTCTGGCGCCAGAGGGTATAGCACTATCCTCTGGCGCCAGAGGGTAAAGCACTATCCTCTGGCGCCAGAGGGTATAGCACTATCCTCTGGCGCAGAGGGTATAGCACTATCCTCTGGCGCCAGAGGGTATAGCACTATCCTCTGGCGCCAGAGGGTATAGCACTATCCTCTGGCGCCAGAGGGTATAGCACTATCCTCTGGCGCCAGAGGGTAAAGCACTATCCTCTGGCGCCAGAGGGTATAGCACTATCCTCTGGAGCCAGAGGGTAAAGCACTATCCTCTGGCGCCAGAGGGTAAAGCACTATCCTCTGGCGCCAGAGGGTATAGCACTATCCTCTGGCGCAGAGGGTATAGCACTATCCTCTGGCGCCAGAGGGTATAGCACTATCCTCTGGCGCCAGAGGGTATAGCACTATCCTCTGGCGCCAGAGGGGTATAGCACTATCCTCTGGCGCCAGAGGGTATAGCACTATCCTCTGGCGCCAGAGGGTATAGCACTATCCTCTGGCGCCAGAGGGTATAGCACTATCCTCTGGCGCCAGAGGGTATAGCACTATCCTCTGGCGCCAGAGGGTAAAGCACTATCCTCTGGCGCCAGAGGGTAAAGCACTATCCTCTGGCGCCAGAGGGTATAGCACTATCCTCTGGCGGGGACCCCCCTGTCAATTCTTTTTTTAAATGATGAGTACATTATGATGGGAAATATGACAAAGCAATCATACAGCTTAATACATTTTCTATATATATATTTCAATAATAATTAATAATCAGTTATTCTTCTAAACATTTATTGTATTTATCTTGTGTTCGTCATTCGTTGTTCTGTTATAAATATTAAACAGTCACATCAACAGCAAACACATTTTAAAGCATCTTTAAAGTGATTTCTGTCTTTATAATATTATATCATTTTGAACAGTAATATGAACAATTAACATATATTTTTAGCCTGAAGTGTGTGTCAGCGTGAAGAGCACACAGAAACACATCATAGATGGGCTTCAGGGCGGCGCTGAGGAACAGCAGAGTGCGGGCTGACAGGGGTCTGTGTGGACGTTAATGCAGAGACTGGCTGCAAGTGCTTTAGGTTCAAGTTAGTGACTAATGTCTGGGTTAGTGTTCATGACTTCATGTGTATGTCATCTAATGGTTCATCTCAATACTCACACATTGTCCGTGCTTTCCAATAGTTTTAGTTTTATTCCACTGTTTAATAACCTGATCAATACAAACATGCCACTTGTAAACATGAAATAACATTTCTGAACTGATATTTGTTCAGTGGCTTATTGGAGGATGCTCCCTTTGATTGTAAAATGTCAATGAAGATGTCAGACTTAGTATATATGTTAATAATTACATACAACACATAGAATGTGTGTGTGTGTGTTCCAATTGAATCTGCGGCCCCCTGGTGGCCAGTACCTCAATGATGTGGCCCCCACCACCACCCAAGTTGCCCATCCCTGATCTAGATAATATATACTGGCACTACTGAAGGTAAAGAGTGTCTCTGTCTCTTTACTGAGTCACAGCATGAAGAACACACAGCAGCTTACAGAAACACAGTGTCATACAGTCACTACTCAGGGTAAGGACATGCAGCTGAGTGTCTCTTTACTGAGTCACAGCATGAAGAACACACAGCAGCTTACAGAAACACAGTGTCATACAGTCACTACTCAGGGTAAGGAAGCTGAGTGTCTCTTTACTGAGTCACAGCATGAAGAACACACAGCAGCTTACAGAAACACACTGTCATACAGTCACTACTCAGGGTAAGGAAGCTGAGTGTCTCTTTACTGAGTCACAGCATGAAGAACACACAGCAGCTTACAGAAACACACTGTCATACAGTCACTACTCAGGGTAAGGAAGCTGAGTGTCTCTTTACTGAGTCAAATCAAATCAAATCAAATCAAGTTTTATTTATAGAGCACATTTAAAAACGATGTTTGGTCGAGCCAAAGTGCTGTACAAGTAATAAAAACAATTTACGACAGTACAATAACAACAAAAGACAGTCATTGCAACAGCAAATATAAAAACAAAACACACGGAAAAGTCAGGAGTCGTGCTCCGCTCTAACTAGAAGGCCTGAGAGAAGAAGTGGGTCTTAAGTGTGGATTTAAAAACCCCTAGGGTCTGGGCCGACCTCACATGGAGGGGCAGAGTGTTCCAGAGCCTGGGGCCAGCTGCTGCGAAGGCTCGGTGCCCTCGGGGTTTGAGCCTGGTCTTGGGCACTACCAGCAGCAGATGGTCAGCAGACCTTAAAGCTCTGGCTGGGGTGTAGCGCTGGAGGAGTTCAGCTATATAGGCCGGAGCCCATTTAGTGCTTTAAAAACAAATAAAAGGATTTTAAAATCAATTCTGAACCGAACTGGAAGCCAGTGCAGTGAGGCCAGAATTGGGGTGATGTGGTCACGCTTTTTATGGCCAGTCAGCAAACGTGCAGCTGCGTTCTGGACCAGCTGCAGGCGTTTAATTGATGCCTGGTCCATACCCATGTACAGAGCGTTGCAGTAGTCCAGTCTCGAGGTCACAAAGGCGTTAATAACCCTTTCCAGGTCTTTAAAAGATAAATACGACTGTCACGGTTGAGTGAAGGAAGCAGGACCCAAGCGCAGATAACTTTGATAAACCTTATTTCAAGGCTAAAATGGAACGAATACAGAAAAACACAGAACACTCACCGGTGAAGTCCGTCACCAACAAAAGAAGCACCGACACTGAACACAGCACGAGACAAGACTAAATACTACTTGAGTAAAGGATGTGTGGACTTCTACTTGAGTACAGGATGTGTGTACTTCTACTTGAGTAAAGGATGTGTGTACTTCTACTTGAGTAAAGGATGTGTGTACTTCTACTTGAGTAAAGGATGTGTACTTCTACTTGAGTAAAGGATGTGTGTACTTCTACTTGAGTACAGGATGTGTGTACTTCTACTTGAGTACAGGATGTGTGTTCCTCTACTTGAGTACAGGATGTGTGTACTTCTACTTGAGTAAAGGATGTGTGTACTTCTCCTTGAGTACAGGATGTGTGTACTTCTACTTGAGTAAAGGATGTGTGTACTTCTACTTGAGTAAAGGATGTGTACTTCTACTTGAGTAAAGGATGTGTGTACTTCTACTTGAGTAAAGGATGTGTGTACTTCTACTTGAGTAAAGGATGTGTGTACTTCTACTTGAGTAAAGGATGTGTACTTCTACTTGAGTAAAGGATGTGTACTTCTACTTGAGTAAAGGATGTGTGTACTTCTACTTGAGTAAAGGATGTGTGTACTTCTACTTGAGTAAAGGATGTGTACTTCTACTTGAGTACAGGATGTGTGGACTTCTACTTGAGTACAGGATGTGTGTACTTCTACTTGAGTAAAGGATGTGTGTACTTCTACTTGAGTACAGGATGTGTGGACTTCTACTTGAGTACAGGATGTGTGTACTTCTACTTGAGTAAAGGATGTGTGTACTTCTACTTGAGTACAGGATGTGTGTACTTCTACTTGAGTAAAGGATGTGTACTTCTACTTGAGTACAGGATGTGTGTACTTCTACTTGAATACAGGATGTGTGTACTTCTACTTGAGTAAAGGATGTGTGGACTTCTACTTGAGTACAGGATGTGTGTACTTCTACTTGAGTAAAGGATGTGTGTACTTCTACTTGAGTACAGGATGTGTGTACTTCTACTTGAGTAAAGGATGTGTGTACTTCTACTTGAGTACAGGATGTGTGTACTTCTACTTGAGTACAGGATGTGTGTACTTCTACTTGAGTAAAGGATGTGTGTACTTCTACTTGAGTACAGGATGTGTGTACTTCTACTTGAGTACAGGATGTGTGTACTTCTACTTGAGTACAGGATGTGTGTACTTCTACCTGAGTACAGGATGTGTCTACTTCTACTTGAGTAAAGGATGTGTACTTCTACTTGAGTACAGGATGTGTGTACTTCTACTTGAATACAGGATGTGTGTACTTCTACTTGAGTAAAGGATGTGTGGACTTCTACTTGAGTACAGGATGTGTGTACTTCTACTTGAGTAAAGGATGTGTACTTCTACTTGAGTAAAGGATGTGTGTACTTCTACTTGAGTACAGGATGTGTGGACTTCTACTTGAGTACAGGATGTGTGTACTTCTACTTGAGTAAAGGATGTGTGTACTTCTACTTGAGTACAGGATGTGTGTACTTCTACTTGAGTAAAGGATGTGTACTTCTACTTGAGTACAGGATGTGTGTACTTCTACTTGAATACAGGATGTGTGTACTTCTACTTGAGTAAAGGATGTGTGGACTTCTACTTGAGTACAGGATGTGTGTACTTCTACTTGAGTAAAGGATGTGTGTACTTCTACTTGAGTACAGGATGTGTGTACTTCTACTTGAGTAAAGGATGTGTGTACTTCTACTTGAGTACAGGATGTGTGTACTTCTACTTGAGTACAGGATGTGTGTACTTCTACTTGAGTAAAGGATGTGTGTACTTCTACTTGAGTACAGGATGTGTGTACTTCTACTTGAGTACAGGATGTGTGTACTTCTACCTGAGTACAGGATGTGTCTACTTCTACTTGAGTAAAGGATGTGAACTTGTACTTGAGTACAGGATGTGTGTACTTCTACTTGAATACAGGATGTGTGTACTTCTATTTGAGTAAAGGATGTGAACTTGTACTTGAGTACAGGATGTGTGTACTTCTACTTGAGTACAGGATGTGTGTACTTCTACTTGAGTAAAGGATGTGTGTACTTCTGCTTGAGTACAGGATGTGTGTACTTCTACTTGAGTAAAGGATGTGTGTACTTCTACTTGAGTACAGGATGTGTGTACTTCTACTTGTATACAGGATGTGTGTACTTCTACTTGAGTAAAGGATGTGTGTACTTCTACTTGAGTAAAGGATGTGTGTACTTCTACTTGAGTAAAGGATGTGTGTACTTCTACTTGAGTAAAGGATGTGTGTACTTCTACTTGAGTACAGGATGTGTGTACTTCTACTTGAGTAAAGGATGTGTGTACTTCTACTTGAGTACAGGATGTGTGGACTTCTACTTGAGTAAAGGATGTGTGTACTTCTACTTGAGTACAGGATGTGTGTACTTCTACTTGAGTACAGGATGTGTGTACTTCTACTTGAATACAGGATGAGTGTACTTCTACTTGAGTACAGGATGTGTGGACTTCTACTTGAGTAAAGGATGTGTGTACTTCTACTTGAGTAAAGGATGTGTGTACTTCTACTTGAGTAAAGGATGAGTGTACTTCTACTTGAGTAAAGGATGTGAACTTGTACTTGAGTACAGGATGTGTGTACTTCTACTTGAATACAGGATGTGTGTACTTCTACTTGAGTACAGGATGTGTGTACTTCCACTTGAGTAAAGGATGTGTGTACTTCTACTTGAGTACAGGATGTGTGGACTTCTACTTGAGTAAAGGATGTGTGTACTTCTACTTGAGTAAAGGATGTGTGTACTTCTACTTGAGTAAAGGATGAGTGTACTTCTACTTGAGTAAAGGATGTGAACTTGTACTTGAGTACAGGATGTGTGTACTTCTACTTGAATACAGGATGTGTGTACTTCTATTTGAGTAAAGGATGTGAACTTGTACTTGAGTACAGGATGTGTGTACTTCTACTTGAATACAGGATGTGTGTACTTCTACTTGAGTAAAGGATGTGTGTACTTCTACTTGAGTAAAGGATGTGTGTACTTCTACTTGAGTAAAGGATGTGTACTTCCACTTGAGTACAGGATGTGTGTACTTCTACTTGAATTCAGGATGTGTGTACTTCTACTTGAGTAAAGGATGTGTACTTCTACTTGAGTACAGGATGTGTGTACTTCTACTTGAATACAGGATGTGTGTACTTCTACTTGAGTACAGGATGTGTGTACTTCTACTTGAGTAAAGGATGTGTGTACTTCTACTTGAGTACAGGATGTGTGTACTTCTACTTGAGTACAGGATGTGTGTACTTCTACTTGAGTACAGGATGTGTGTACTTCTACTTGAGTACAGGATGTGTGTACTTCTACTTGAGTACAGGATGTGTGTACTTCTACTTGAGTAGAGGATGTGTGTACTTCTACTTGAGTAGAGGATGTGTGTACTTCTACTTGAGTAAAGGATGTGTGTACTTCTACTTGAGTAAAGGATGTGAACTTGTACTTGAGTACAGGACGTGTGTACTTCTACTTGAGTAAAGGATGTGTGTACTTCTACTTGAGTACAGGATGTGTGTACTTCTACTTGAGTAAAGGATGTCTGTACTTCTACTTGAGTAAAGGATGTGTGTACTTCTACTTGAGTAAAGGATGTGTGTACTTCTACTTGAGTAAAGGATGTGTGTACTTCTACTTGAGTAAAGGATGTGTGTACTTCTACTTGAGTAAAGGATGTGTGTACTTCTACTTGAGTAAAGGATGTGTACTTCTACTTGAGTAAAGGATGTGTGTACTTCTACTTGAGTAAAGGATGTGTGTACTTCTACTTGAGTAAAGGATGTGTACTTCTACTTGAGTAAAGGATGTGTGTACTTCTACTTGAGTAAAGGATGTGTGTACTTCTACTTGAGTAAAGGATGTGTGTACTTCTACTTGAGTAAAGGATGTGTACTTCTACTTGAGTAAAGGATGTGTGTACTTCTACTTGAGTAAATGATGTGTGTACTTCTACTTGAGTACATGATGTGAACTTGTACTTGAGTACAGGATGTGTGTACTTCTACTTGAGTACAGGATGTGTGTACTTCTACTTGAGTAGAGGATGTGTGTACTTCTACTTGAGTAGAGGATGTGTGTACTTCTACTTGAGTAAAGGATGTGTGTACTTCTACTTGAGTAAAGGATGTGAACTTGTACTTGAGTACAGGACGTGTGTACTTCTACTTGAGTAAAGGATGTGTGTACTTCTACTTGAGTAAAGGATGTGTGTACTTCTACTTGAGTAAAGGATGTGTGTACTTCTACTTGAGTAAAGGATGTGTGTACTTCTACTTGAGTAAAGGATGTGTGTACTTCTACTTGAGTAAAGGATGTGTACTTCTACTTGAGTAAAGGATGTGTGTACTTCTACTTGAGTAAAGGATGTGTGTACTTCTACTTGAGTAAAGGATGTGTACTTCTACTTGAGTAAAGGATGTGTGTACTTCTACTTGAGTAAAGGATGTGTACTTCTACTTGAGTAAAGGATGTGTGTACTTCTACTTGAGTAAAGGATGTGTGTACTTCTACTTGAGTAAAGGAGGTACTTCTACTTGAGTAAAGGATGGTGTACTTCTACTTGAGTAAATGATGTGTGTACTTCTACTTGAGTAAAGGATGTGTGTACTTCTACTTGAGTAAAGGATGTGTGTACTTCTACTTGAGTAAAGGATGTGTACTTCTACTTGAGTAAAGGATGTGTGTACTTCTACTTGAGTAAAGGATGTGTGTACTTCTACTTGAGTAAAGGATGTGTGTACTTCTACTTGAGTAAAGGATGTGTGTACTTCTACTTGAGTAAAGGATGTGTACTTCTACTTGAGTAAAGGATGTGTGTACTTCTACTTGAGTAAAGGATGTGTACTTCTACTTGAGTAAAGGATGTGTGTACTTCTACTTGAGTAAAGGATGTGTGTACTTCTACTTGAGTAAAGGATGTGTGTACTTCTACTTGAGTAAAGGATGTGTGTACTTCTACTTGAGTAAAGGATGTGTGTACTTCTACTTGAGTAAAGGATGTGTGTACTTCTACTTGAGTACAGCTAATTACTAGATTTGATCTGAAGACCCTTCTTTTCTCAAGAGGTCTCTGATGTGCACTTGGCAGATGTGTGTACTTCCAGGGAAGCAGCCTGTCTTCACTGATTCACTTCCTTCCAGGGAAGCAGCCTGTCTTCACTGACTCACTTCCTTCCAGGGAAGCATCCTGTCTTCACTGATTCACTTCCTTTTAGGGAAGCAGCCTGTCTTCACTGATTCACTTCCTTCTAGGGAAGCATCCTGTCTTCACTGATTCACTTCCTTCTAGGGAAGCATCCTGTCTTCACTGATTCACTTCCTTCCAGGGAAGCAGCCTGTCTTCACTGATTCACTTCCTTCTAGGGAAGCATCCTGTCTTCACTGATTCACTTCCTTCCAGGGAAGCAGCCTGTCTTCACTGATTCACTTCCTTCCAGGGAAGCAGCCTGTCTTCACTGACTCACTTCCTTCCAGGGAAGCAGCCTGTCTTCACTGATTCACTTCCTTCTAGGGAAGCAGCCTGTCTTCACTGATTCACTTCCTTCCAGGGAAGCAGCCTGTCTTCACTGACTCACTTCCTTCCAGGGAAGCATCCTGTCTTCACTGATTCACTTCCTTCTAGGGAAGCAGCCTGTCTTCACTGATTCACTTCCTTCTAGGGAAGCATCCTGTCTTCACTGATTCACTTCCTTCTAGGGAAGCATCCTGTCTTCACTGATTCACTTCCTTCCAGGGAAGCAGCCTGTCTTCACTGATTCACTTCCTTCCAGGGAAGCAGCCTGTCTTCACTGACTCACTTCCTTCCAGGGAAGCAGCCTGTCTTCACTGATTCACTTCCTTCCAGGGAAGCAGCCAGTCTTCACTGACTCACTTCCTTCCAGGGAAGCAGCCAGTCTTCACTGACTCACTTCCTTCTAGGGAAGCAGCCAGTCTTCACTGACTCACTTCCTTCTAGGGAAGCAGCCTGTCTTCACTGATGCACTTGTTTTGGAGCAGAAACAAAGAGAGGAGATGACTTGGTAGCACATGAAGTTTTTAATTTGAAACACACGGGCAAACAGGGAACATGTCATCAGGTACACATCATTCATTTGTTGGAACCATTTCAAAGCAAGCGTTCTTTATTGTAAGAGTGTAATGTGAAATAAGAGTCTGTGAAACACTACGCAGCGGCTTCAGAGACTTCAGTGTAAACAATCCAGTTTAGGAGCCGAGGCTCCGAGGAGCCGACTGCTCAGTGAGGAGGGGCCTTCTCACTGGGGCACTTTCAAAGCGCTGCTTCTTGGATCCTCGTGGGGGGGCTGGGTGGGGGTTCGAACATGGGGGCAGGGGTCTGCGGGAGGCGTTAACCCAGAGGAAGGAAACACACGCAACGAAAAGAGAGAAGAAGAAACATCAAAGAGATCAACGAGCCAAGAGAGAGGAGGTTAGTGCTCATCGTTAGGAGACGAGAAGCTGACAGAGCAGTGTGTGAGCCCCCAAAAGCAGTGGTGAGTGTGTGAGTGTGTGAGTGTGTGTGTGTGTGGTGTGTGTGTGAGGTGTGTGTGTGTGAGGTATGTGTGTGTGTGAGGTGTGTGTGTGTGTGAGGTGTGTGTGTTGTGTGTGTGTCTGTGAGGTATGTGTGTGTGTGAGGTGTGTG
>CADEHL010000066.1:0-51298 GCA_902827135.1 Harpagifer antarcticus
TATTCAGTGTAGAAATACTGCATTGTATTGTGTTAGGCTGTAAATGTAAAGCACTGGCTTCAAAATTGTAGTTTTTACTATTTTCTACAAGATTGAGTCTCATGTTTGCCCTACGGGACAAATGCACAAAAAAGAAATCAATGTTGCAAATCATTGTCATATTCCAGACAATACAAAAAAGATCAAATCAATTAAATCTTGCAAACTGGCGTTTAAAGGATTTAAATTAATGAATGTTTGGTAGTGATGATTAGAACTGAAGTTGGTTTAAATAACTGAAAGGGCGATATAATCTAAATGTATATTTTTGGAAGTATTTAAGGGGGACTTTTTTATCCTCTAGTCTAAGGACATCAAAGCAGTTTTTTTAAGTGAAACAGAAGGGTAAAAACGAAGTTAAGTCTTATAAGGGAATATAAACTTGCATCATCAAAACAAGAGTGCCCTGTCGACATTTTCTTTGTTGCATTTTTCACATCAAGGTGTTCTTTTACCAAGCCTGAGCCCTTCAGTTGGATATTTTACTTCATCTTATCATCATAAAAATGTTGAAGTGATGCCAACTACAATTGATGTGAATTACTAAAAACCTGAAAACAATTTGAACCTTTCCTATAAAAAAATAAAGGTTAATCTAAAAAGCATTCATGAATACCTGAGCATAAAGAGAAGCTCTGCGTGTTAATGTGAACATATGCGTGACGTTGTTGAAGCGGATGTGCACGGGTAAGATAGTGACGTTGAAGTGCAGCAACACTTTTCCCTCCAGCCCGGGGTAGGTGGTGTCATTGACCATGAAGTCCAGCTGCACGGTGCGGTTCTCCGTCACCACCAGGTTCCTCTTCAGGACAAGCTCTAAAATAAAGGGGCAAACATGAGTACTAAAACTACAATGATCATAAAATCAGATGATTTTTAGTAGCCCCTGGGTCACTTACGGTAGTCGTGAACGGTCTCACGAATTCCTCCAACAGCAGCTTTCTTTTCACTGAAGGTGCCTTTAATGTCAAATGTTTCATTTATCCATGTGTCATTATTGAGCAAGGTCCACACATATTTATTGTAGGGCTGGTCAATCGGGAAGATGGGGGTTAGATCCCTGTCGAAGACAAACAAAGCGCCAAAAGACCCATCCTGGAATAAAAAATAAAAAATGTGTAAAGTCGATAATATTAGCCCACATTGTGTCTTAAAAACAATAACAACTGATCAGATCTGTATGCAGTGAGTGCCTGGTGAGAAAAAAAAGTCGGGGGATCCTTCTTCTGCTCTAAAAATGTCTCCCATGTGTTTAGGATTTTAAAACATCTGATCAAATTGTTAAGCTAGGATATCATTTTTCAAAGTTATGGCAAGCACATTTTATTTAAAATGTCTCTGTATAGGGAATTTTTTGTTTGTTTTTGTAATACTCTTTTTGGCCACAAGAGGTAAAAAGCAAATCACCTGCTGCTTTGTCTTTTTCATCCACTTGTTTTCAGAGATGGAAAACTAAACGAAAAGGTAACTTTGAAAATGGACCCAGAAAAAGCAGGTTTCACAGTTGAAAAAAATGAAGATTATCATTGCTTTTTTTCACCTTATCTCAAGTCATGAATTTAGAGAATACCATTAAAAAGAGGTGACAGATTTTTTCTCTGTGTTTTATAAGTCTCCTTACCTTTGTCCGATTAAAGCTGATGACGATATCTGCCGTGTCTGTCCCATTCACATAGGGTGCGTTATCGTCCTCATCGTTGACAAACACATCCAGTGAAGCGTCCAGCTTGGTGATGAACGTTTCTGTCCGGACTGTGCAAACCAGCAGGAGTCGGTAGCATTCACTCTCTTCACGGTCCAGAGGAGCCGTCACCACCAGCTCTGTGGTGTTCTCGTCCACAGCAAACGGTGCTGGGGTATCTGGGGACAAGATAAACACACTAAATCAGGTGTGTGTGAGTGTATGTGTTTTAAAATCCACCGTCTGAGTCAGAGATGGTATGGGTTTCATTCAAAGCAGGACTACAAACTCTTGGTAAACAAGTTCACATGGCAACTAAAAATTACAGTAATGGAAAAGTAGCATTTTGCTAAAATGCTTCCTCGTTTGATGAGACAGTTCACCACAAAATCAACATATGTTTCCATTTACCTGTATTAGTATTAAAAAAAAATACATTTGAGAAAACTAATATTCAAATATATATTAAAATGAATTTCCTGCATTAAACTGCTCGCAACAAGGTCTGTGGATCATCTTGAGTAACTGGGTCGTGATTTCTGGGAAAAGATTGCTGTTGAGTTTTTCAAATGTATTCTTTTGACACTTTGAGCACCACAAGCCAAGTACCATCTGGTTCCATTATATTGAAAGAAGGCAGACATCTCTGCAGCTGATATCTTCAATCTTAATATGTGTGTTTTACAGCAATACCATTAGCCACCATAGGCTACTGGTACCAGACCGACAGCTGTAACAACAACATTAGTGTTTAAATGTGAGGATAGTGCCTTTTTATTGCTTACAAATAACATATTTATATGTATGAGAATGTGAGAATGAGTCTCTCTTTATTGTGTCTGACCTGATTCCACATGGTAAGAGACGGTGTAGTTGGGGCAGACGTGGAGTCTGGTGAGACGGCGGAGTTGTCTCAGGGCCCCGGGGAACCTGTTCTCCATGATGTGCGGGTTGGACGTGTCTCTGTGCGGGAAGCATAGCTCCTTCAGATCAGTCTGTGCGCAATGAGGCAGTGTGGCGTTGACAAAGTCCAGAGTGATCCGAGTAGGGTTTTTGCACTGGGGCTTCTTGGAGACCATGGCTAGCAGGACCAACTTCTTTACGGACCACGAGGGATGATCTGAGCCAAAAACAAAAACAAGCGCGTTTTAATCTCAGACAGTGCTCTTTTTGATGACTAACTCTTTTTATGCCTGTATGCAATTACATTATCATCGTAGGCAAACGAAGCCGAAGCCATTATTAGTATGCAAAGAGCATAAACGTTCAAGAAGCTAATTTACTCATGTGTATGAGATACCTGGCACTGTAAGGCGAGTATAGATTAAAATTCTCACTGGACAAGGCGAAATCGTTCTCTTCCAGGGTTTTGTTTAAGGACAGTATCCCAGTGTTGACGTCCAGGTGGAACCAGGAGCTGTGACGTAAGGTGGAGCTCGTCCTGCATAGGTAGTAGCGCGGCTGCTCAGAGTTGCTGTCCAGCATGGCGTGGACCTGGAGGATGGGTGTGCCAGCCACCTGGCCCACGTACACCGTCTCAAAGTACTCCTTCTGAGGGAAGTACAGCCCTGTTGCTCCTGCAGGAAGAAGACATTAACAGATGTTAAAAAACAAGCAGCAGTGCACCACAGGGGGATTTCCCATTGAAAGAGAACATTGTGATAACTGGAAATAAGGCCTGACAGTGCAGCTGAGTGTTATTACAGAGCAGTAAAACCGCAGTTATCAGGCATCAACAATACAATAGGAACAATACCCACTGACAATGCTGTCTGGCCACTGACTGGAAATGAACACATATATGGATTATGACAGGTTCAGTTTTTTTCCCCTCTTTCATCTAGCGGAAATTGAAAGGAGGGGCTCAAATGACACTTATGCTGCACTTTTAATGAATTTCTCATACGGTCAATAACATGTGGTTTCCGATTCTCCTTGTGTTCACCTTGAGATGTTTAATTACAAGGGATAACATGATACTAGGGTGAAATGAATCATTACCTGCCAAAGAGGAGTGTGTATGTGTTCATGTGTGTTGCGGAAATCCATAAGAGCTGTGGTAGGCTGTGCGTTTTACAGGAAAATGGAGATGTGAGTGTTCCTCCTGTAATTATATCCCTGTTATGTTCCT
This sequence comes from Harpagifer antarcticus, assembly GCA_902827135.1. NCBI lineage: Eukaryota > Metazoa > Chordata > Actinopteri > Perciformes > Harpagiferidae > Harpagifer > Harpagifer antarcticus. The sequence continues at coordinate 3,852 of CADEHL010000066.1, forward strand.
CTTTGACGACGGTAGGCAACCATTTAGGGGACGCACTAATGTCATTAGCAGACAGCAAAACTAGATTTTCTATTTCTGTTGTTGCAGTTGAGGCCTCGTCTCTGGTTTCAGACATTGATTTAATTTTGTGGGGGTTGGATGACAGGAGAACGAGCTGATGGATAAAATGTGGCCGTGCTTCCTGAAGGATGGAGATACACTCAGCGAGGCTGCAGCCCTTTTTATTAGACGTGTTCCTGAGACAAAAACAAACAGCAGGCCACTTGTTTGTTAATTCTTGTGGGATTCAGTTTCATGATTCATGATTTTAGGGATGGTTTTCATTTTGCTAAATTTCTCGCAGCTAAATAAGGACCATTCATACTTGTGTTTGAAATAGTGTTTCCTTATAGTTTGTCTTGAGTTGTACTTGTTGAAAGCCAAACATATACAAAATATATTTACAACACAGAGGCAAAAGATTGATAAGCAACAATATGTGAAAATAATATGACAAAAAAAAGTAATTTACATATTTTAATAATAAACTAGGCTCTTACTAAAGGACCTTGCTATTTTATTTAGTTTTTCATAAGACAGGATATCATTTAAAGCCAATTTAGGATGTTTTTGATAAAGCAGATTATTTCAGAGCAACCAAAGAGCATAACAAGAAGAAGAATTATTCTCTTAAGTGAAGCAATATGTATTCTATGACGCACATCGGAGGATGAATGATAATGTTGTTCCTCACAATAAACCCATTTTAACACCAAACATAATATTTTGATAATAAAAAAGTACAGGCAGAAACTAAATGACTCTACATGGATGGATGGCCTTAGTAGAACGACAATGTATAGCACACTTTAAATGTCTTAAAAATATTACATTCCGCAACACATGCCATCTGAATGTACTGGAGGTAACTTCCATAATAATATATAGGAGTTCCAGGAGCAGAATAACACAGTATGGGTTTTTGTTGTGAGAAAATATAGGAAGCCAAATAAAGATAGTTAATCCAATCTCAGTGTCGATCTCCATATGTATACTTAAAGTGACCATTAGAGGGAGCTATTATCTTACTGACACATACACAAACAGAAAGCAGCAGCTTAATCATTATCATGATTCATTATTTGACTAATTCTAAAAGTGTATTCATTTGATAAATTGCAAAAGATGCTGGATTAAACAGCATTTTTAACAAGCTAGAAAAATACCCGTTTCAACAGCCCTTTGTAGATATCCCACACATGTCAGTCATGAATCAACACAGCAGACGACAGCAGCTCTGCAAATACAACCAGAGTGTCCACCGTGTTAACCAGCGGGAGTTGAATGCATTTATGAATGTTGGCCTTGGCCCGAAGCCACGGTGGCTGCAGGAGCCTGTGCGACACAATTTGTTTATATCATTCAAAATTCAATTTCTCTCCAGGACTGAAGCCAACAGAAAGCAAGCAGTTTATATCAAAACGAATTAATTGGATGGATCAAGCAGGCCTCTCTTAGCAAATGGCATCTTTGCCATGATGAAGATTTTCCAAAAGCATGACTCATTAGTTTCCCTAAATGATGAACAAGAATGATGGTAATATAGCAATGATATTTCACCTCAGATAATATGCACCCTTACCGCACACACAGCAATAGGCTGTTTTTAGAACAGCCTTGACCTCCCATAACTGAAAGTGTGTAAACACTACCACCATAAGCAGACCTTTTACAGCCTTTACACCCCTATAAAACTGATGCTGAGCTGCTATACACCGTGTCATGTCTTCAAAGCAGGAGTGAGTAATTTAGCAACAAAGCCGGTGTTTGAAAGGAGGACTCTTGTAGCAATTCGTGTTTACAATAGATATCATGTACTGCTGAGTGGATGGTGAAATTGAACTTGTACGTCGCCTCACTTGTTTGATGAAAAAACAACAACAATGGAATAAACCTCTCACTCGTTTACACACGTATGCCTTTGACGATGGCAGATTTCTCCAAATTAATTACGGCCTGTGTCAGTTCTGTCTCATATTCTAACCGTGGAAGGACAAAAAGGACACAAGCTCATCACAAATCTGTAACCATGTGCCACAGACAACAGTATGTCTAGGACTGGTTGGAAACTGATAGGGTAGGACGCCCTCTCTCCGTCGTCCCAGACAAAGACAGGAACTCAATTAGCTCAATGCGTGCTTCGGCTGATAGATTTACCAGCTATGAGCTCATGTGCAAGCTAGACTAACCTAGACTGCCTCTATGTCTCAATGAAACAAAACGTTTTTAACTCCCACCCAGACGTCCTCACTGAGCATCCTTGTCAACGACATGGCAGATAGGAAAAGTGACCTGGCATCTGTATGATTCATTCCTTCACTAATGTTGTTGGTAGGCTGGAGCTGCGGTGAGAGCCCAGTCCCGTGCCCTTTTTCCTCTCCCAAGGTCAAATTGCGCTGCATCTGTCCCTGGTAACGACCCATGGAAATGCCATGTATCTGGCAGCAAGACCAATCAATAACCGTACTAATCAACAGTGATGCTGATTGTTTTTGTACTGATGAGACAGACGGGAAGAGAGGCTGATGGCTGCATGTGTGCAATCATCTCCGCTGCTGCACATAATACGGACCCACTTGTTTAGATGCACGCCCCGCACAAATATCACATCTACTGTTCATTTCACAGGCACAATTTAGCCCATCGATATCCTCTTTTTCAAATAATCCATCAACTTTTACAAAGCAGCTGTAACCAGCAGCATCCACACAGTAATATCATGGTGATCTAAATATAATAAATATCATAATCACTCTGGAATCCTGATTGCTCTGCTTTAGCTTTGGGAATGGTCCTCTTCTAAAATTCAATTAACTAAAAAGCTGCACATTGAGCTATAATTCAACTTCTGAAAGCTATTATTGATCATAATGTTTGGAACTCTCTCGCTCTTAGTTTCCTGTGCCAGTGTGCATGATTGCTTCGTCATATCACACTGGATCCATCACCTGGATTTTAATAAAGGTCTCATTGTGATGCTTTTCAATCGCAAAACAATGAGTCGTAATGAGAATAGAAAGTCATTTCCTGTTAGGATGACAAAGCCATCAAACTTTTCATCAGAGTAATATGATATCTGATATCAGTTCAGGGGAGAGAGTCAGGCTCCAGGTAAATTAGTCAGTTTACCGCGATGCATACCGTAACATAATAATCAATTACAACATAATGTAATCCAATCATCCTTCAGAGGATACAAGAGCTGAGATCCAATGAACCATGTTCATCAGTCATCAACCAATCTAATAAACATCTCCTCAGGGGTTAGCTGCAAGTACAAATTTGGTTTAAGAATTCCCGTGGGAGTGACAGTGGCATCAAATATTGAACATGTGGTACATCATGGACCTCCTGACTGAGTTTGACGCAGTAGTCATTAGAGTGCTTTGATAAAATATCTCTATCCTAATCACAGCGGTGGTACAAAGCCATCAGATTCACTGATGGGCACACAGATGTAGACAAAGACATTAGCTGCCTGTAAAAAAATACATTAATGTAATTTTATCGCATAGTTAGTTCACCGCCATTGGTTTCATAAAGGGTTTAATCAACTTCCCCAAATAACTGCGCCCAAAAAGAATGATCTGTGACCACTGATCAAAAATGTGAACACTTTTAACTGTATTAAGGTATGATGATATTTCATCTGTTTGCATGTTTGTTTGTTCCTCTCTATTGTTGTACTGCTGTTCCTATCTATTGTTGTACTGATGCTGTCTGCTGTACTCTATTTAATTATGTTTTTATTTTCTAGTCTTGTTGTGGTCATTTAACATCTTGCCAAGGACAACAGTTGAAAATTAGCCTGCTGGCTAATACTGGCTCATTTACAGCAATGTGAATTAATGTGCACTGTCCTTTAAATAAATAAACAAACAAACAAACAAAAAAACTGCCAAGTGAGGAGGTTTTATTTGTTCCCAGGGAGGGTCCAATGTCCCGCAGTTCAATATTCTGTTTACACACATTAACTGGCCTGTTTGTGTCCTTTTACTTTGAAAGTCTGTGAAAGAAATTGTCAAATTTGTAATGTCCTTGGTGCCATCTGAACGACAGAGAGTTTTTATGTAAAAATGTCACTCAAACGCCACTCAAGCTCTTGTTTGGGTTAGGTATGATCCACACAACTTACCAAACCGCAAGGTAAATGTTATGTTTAGACTAACAACTGTTCAGACATGCAGACAGATGGATGTATGTACAAATACTCCAAAACATAATGCTTCAGGTCTCTGCTAAAAGGTATGAGGTAAAACACTATGGGAACAATATTTTTTGTTATTGAGTTTTTGTATTAAAAAGGTACAATTTTACCCGCAAAAGCACAATGTAGCCTTAGAGCCCATTTCTAGCCCCTCTACAACAGTAAAGTAAACTTTTCAAGGTTTTATGTTGTCAGGAACATATGACCCAGGGAACAAAGATAAAAGACCCCGCCAAAGGAAACAGACCCTTTAACAACACCAAAGTCATGCTAGCTACTATGTGGTGCTGCCTCATCATGTGCTAACTATAGTAACATTATGCTAACATGCTCAAATGACAATGCTAATACACTGTGATGTTCAGCAAGTTAAATGTTTACCATGTCGATTATCATTGTGTAGCATGTTAGCGTGCAAAAATGTACACTCAACATATATTTGATACAACTCTAAGTATAGCAATCGTCAACATTGCTATCCCTAGAGCTACACTGCTAGCATGGCTAAAAGCCGCTAAAGAAATAAACATAAAATAATCCAATGAATTAAATAGAAAATGTTGTATCTGTGGGGCTGTATTACCACATTGCACTACTAGCCGACTATTTAGCACTTAATATTCTCAAATCTTAAAAAATTTAAATTCTTTAAATCTGAAATATCATGCCGTACCTTAAATAAAAAAAGAACTGTAGCTTTAGCTTCTTACGGCTTGTTACATTGTGTGTTTCCACATCAGGTTTCACAGTGAATCCAATGGATTACAGTATGGAAACAAAGGGAGGGACGTTGCTTTATAGGATGGAGGGCACTGATCTTCCTGCACAAATGGAAGTGAATCTCTCAGAGCTTCTTGCACTCGCAGCTGGTGGAAAGGGTGGAGTGAAAGGCCGGTGGAAAAATAAATTCCAACGTGTTTACCCACTTCAGTAAAGTGAAGGAGCAAACAAAAGGACACAGGGTGATGCCAGGGTTGGGCTGGCAAAGGAGGAGCATGCAGCAAGATTCTCGTTTGGCAATAAGAAATAATGTTTAAATGAGCTTTCCCCACAACAATCAAAAGTGAGTTATTATAATGAACTTGCAGATTAGACTCCCATATTTAAAATAGTACAATTAACATCTTAAAGCTGCAAAACACACCCTGTTCTGCAGTGTCACAGGACCATGTGGATTTAGATGAGCTGAACTCACTCTTTTGTGTTGTTCATTGTTTTAAATGATGGGTCAAACACAGCGCGCTCCGCTAGGCTATACTGGAAAATAACTTGTCAAGGCCCATGTGAAACGAGAGGGCTAAATGCCCCGAGGGCGAAATTTCAATCAATGTCTCCTTGTCCTTTCACCAACGCAAATTAGATTCTACCCATGCATGAGAGAGAAGTGTGACCCTGAACTGACTAGAGGATCAGGCAAAGAGCTTTGACAGGTAGGAGCAGCATCCTACAGACAGACAGCAGAGCCAACGCTCCAGAGTTAGGGGTTGGGACTAAGCCTCAGCAATAAAAGTAAAAACAAAGAGCGTGGTTTCTTTCCATCAGGCATTTTATACATAAAAAAACATTTGTCCAGTTTCGTCAAAAACTTAGGAGGCATTGTTGCTAAACATTTTGGTGATTCAAATGTGCTTGGTCAAAATGAGGAGCTAGAAATGCAAATAGAAATCAAAGTTTCAAAGGCTGAAACTGATGCATTAAAGCTCTGATTCTGATCAAACTTTTTAAGGACAATGCCACTATCTGAATAGATAGATAGATAGCAGCACTACTTACTTTTATTGAGAGGACGGAAACTGAGGCCAGATGTTGTGCCACATTTTTTTAATAAAAAGCAATAAACAATTTTTTTATATAAGACAAACTCTGCAGCAAACAACTCATATCATGCTTTTTTCAATTATACTAAAAGAGACCTAGTGACAGCTAGGGTAGACATTGAAAACTGACAAGATTTATAATGCATCCATAGGCAGCACAAAAAAGATGCTTTACTAAATCAAATAATGTAATAAAGAAGGAAATGAAATAGGAGCATGGATCACATGAGATGTATTGGTCTTGTCCTTCTCAAAAGAAGAAGATGCTGATGAAAATGATCATGTTAATGCAAGGAGAAGGAGGAGCAGCTAAACTTTAAGAGGATGGCAACAACGCTTCCTCTGGGATGTCGGGGGTCATCATGGGAGATCACCGCTTGGTTAAGGTTTCAGAGGTCACAGGGCAGAGCAGGGTCAAAGCTACAGTAGCAAGGTCACGGTGGAAGGTAAACGGATCGATGCTCTTATGTGAAACATCTGTGGCTGTTCTTAGGGGAAGTGATGGATTACACAGAAATGTCTGTTAAGAGGATTTGGTTCATTTAAATAAAGGCGTTCACCAGGTTGAGTCATAAAAGGGACTATTGAGTTTCAACTCCATAAAAAAACCTGTTATATTCTCCCTGACAGCAAAGACTCAAATCTTAACAAAGCAATGACTGACCAGAAGATTTCAGATTCCAGCGATCTTTTTGAACATGATAACAAGGGAACCTTTTTACATCCACATTTCAACCATCTCCATAATCTCTCACTACAAAGGGGTGTCCCAGCCTTTAATTCACTCTAATTGATTTCCTGAACTGCCTTACTTAATGTTACTCCTAAGTGCATGGCCAAACAGCAGCATCTAAAAATGCTGATTACTCTTAGTGAACGCTGATTGCCAATTTCCTTGTTTGATTACCTCAGCAAGAATCACTTAACTAATGAGTTACCTGTAACCTTGAAAAGTGATGATGCGAATAACACTAAGTATATATTTTTTTTACAGTCTTACCATTCCTTAGATTAAAAAAAGTATTAAATGACTTGTGTGGTGATGAAAACGCCATATCGCATACAATAAGTGCATCACTGGCATATAACACTAGTTTAGTCCTTAAAAAACGTATAAGGAAGTGAAGATGAGTAAATGGTGGAAACAGTCAGAATATCCTCCAAAAGTGACACAAGATCATCAGCTTTATCGTCATATGCAGCCAAATCAATCTGATGTGTCCTTTTGAAGGCAGTTAACATCTGACGTGCAATCTGAGCGTTGTGTACTTGTATAACAGGCGATATTTTCCTAAAGAAAACAAACAGCCAGTGTTTGCCCAGAGATAGGAGCAGCTGCTGCACACCTGCCTGCAGCTCGCCTCTCCTTCTCTCCGGACCGGTGTAGGTCTTTTGTTGCAACAAACAGGCAGGTGAGGAGCGACCGCCTTTGCGTAGGGTGTACATTTCAGCACCCGTTTAATTACCATCATGTCCTTGACATGTAAAATCGAACTGGCCCCACTGCGTTTATCTATAAATATCAGGCGTCAGTGGCAGTACATGCAGGACAAATCCGAGCTCAGATGTAAATGTATGCAGGGTGTGTGATCATCATGTCTACTGTAAAGGTGATGGGAATACATCTCTTGGGCATCTGTGCACAAACTACACTGTCTGTCACAGTGAACAATTAGTAAAGAGCATTACATAGAACTGTGGCACCTTTAACATTTAATTAATCATTTTAACTGAAGGAAAGTGCTCTCTTGGGCAATAACGTTGGCCTGTAGTTTTTGAGTACTGTAAGCCCAGTTTTTCAGGCACTGGCCTACTCACATGAACATTGACACCATTTTTACATCTCATTTCCACTAAAACATGAGTTGATAATATTACTTTCACACTCTACAAGTAACATCTGTTAAGACTAAGTCCAAAAAACAAATCCAGGAATTCGACACAATGGCCTATATTTGGCCAAGCTTCACATTTGACTGCCACACAGTGAGATGTGCACACTCCTGAGCTATGAGAGACACTTTAAATATAGACGGCATGGCAGGACAGTGTTGGTACAGTTGGGCAGTGGGATTGTGAACGGGATTATAATATTATGGTATACGGTGGTATTCATTTGACTCCAGGTTCCAGTGTGCCATGCCACGCATAACATCCCCAGCGCACAATGCAAGGATCACTTTCTGCAGCATGAAACAGTGCCGGCATTGAGCCAGTGCCATTTCAGAATAGTGCTTGGAAAAGCCTTACAATTCACAGCAGCTTCCAAACATTTTGCAATTCAGTAAAAGCCATTGTACCTCTACACAGGAGAAGCATATCTCATGTGTATTTGTTAGTTGCCACCTAGACTTCAGGTCTACTGGGTCTGTTTGCAGCAGCGCAGACATTTTGTATCTGTAGGCCTATTTCTCTTTAGTTTTTGATTGTTTTCAAAAACAGTTATGCAGAAAATCTTACATTTTGAGGAAATAAAAAGCATTCCAAACCAGATATATCGTTTTTGCTGTGCTCATACCTCAAGTAATTGCCTTTCTGACTGACAGAGATGAAGATGCTTAAAACTAAAACTGATTATGTCAGATTAAGAGATAATGTCTTAAACAGGGACGATGATAGATAAGAAAACACAATTGAAATGTTTTCCTATGGATTAACATGTCACATGGCTAAATATTTTGGTTATTTATATTGCATGGCTTTAGTTTTTATATATATATATATATACTTTACCTTTAGGTTTGATTAAATTGCAGGTTTTAGAAATCATGCAGTATAAATATATCAAATAGATTATTTGCCATGTGACAATTAGTCTATCCTTTTTATAATGAAATTATTAGTATTTGTTCTCTTTCTTTTTTCAAGTAAGCCACTTTAACCTATATTTAAAATCTTGTGGCCCATCAGCATGTCTAGCAATAAAGCTGATGATGAAGCTTACCTCCCAGCAGCAGCAGCACCACAACAATGTTTCCCCGAGAGAAACCACAACTTGGCCTCATCTTCGCGAACCATAGGTGAAAGTTTCTCAATTAAAATTAAAGTTCTTTTCAGCGACGAATAATAAAGAAAAAAGCGATAAAAGAAAAGCAGGTGTTACGTAAACCAGAGAGTGTCCTGTGCGCGGTTCCTGTGAGGGGGATGCGGTCCTCAGTGTCCCGCAGACGGGCTGCTGTGTGCGGCTGTGTGTGTGTGCGGCTCCGGGGCTGCTGCGGGGCTGACTGGCTGTCTGTCCAGGGGGAGGAGGCTCTCTGCTCCACTCTCTGCTCCACTCTCTGCTCCACTCACTGCCCCGCTGCTTCCCTCAACAGCAGGCAGCTCAGCATCTACAGGAAATTTAAGAGCATAATTTAACAGCAGGTCAGTCACCTCATTAACACTCTGCGTGGGGGAAAAAATATTAACAATTATCATTAAATGGGTAATCGTGCATTTTAAAGGAGCAGACACTGCTTTTTTGTAGCAAGAGCGTTCATTTTAATCACTGCTTTATTGGAACAGTGCTGTAATCATTTATGTGTGAAATAAGGATTATTTCTCACAGAGCACCTTTAACATTAAGATGTTAACTCCAGTGTCATTTGAGAAACATTAGATGAACTGCCAGTGGGGAGGTGACAGGGTTTTTGGCTGCATGGTGAACCTGCTGAACTGCAGCCCTCACAATCATGTGGATTAATGAGACTTGACTAGCATACACGTGCTTTGTTTTTCTGCTACTTAAGTATCATTTTAAAAGACTTCAGTATTTCTTTTTGATGCTACTTTATACTTCTTCTTTACTACATTTCAGAGGTTCATGATGTGCTATTTAATCCACATATATTGACCAATTTAAGCTAATTTAGAGATTCAGATAAAAAACAAACTGTATTCAACAATTGAAATATTATGTATAGTTATGGATTAAGCTAGACAGCACTATATAAAGTAATTAAAACCAGATCCACCTTTATTTAAAGAGGCAGTATTATGCTTTTTGGGGTTTCCCTTTTCTGTAGAGTGCTATATAGCTTTTTTGCATGCAAATGGTCTGCAAAGGCTAAAATCCCAAAGTGTCTCTCCCACACACTGAAATGCCTCTGTTATATTCCTTTGTTAGCTTCTGAGACATAGTTACATCACTACGTTTCAGACAGAGGGGGAAAAGAGCTGTTGCAGCACAGGCAGTATGAGAAAAATAAAGAACCTTTTGAACATTAAAGCATGGAGACATGTCACAGTAGAGACATAAAAAACAAATATGAAACCTGAAATGAGCATAAAAGGGCCCCTTTAATACAACAATTGTGATCTAATAAAATAATATGAATGATTCTGAAAATGGCTTTAATGCACAATAAGAACATGTACTTATGTTATATTTTGCTGATAATACTTTATTACATAAAGTAATACATTATTTTACATTAAGTAATTTTCTCAAATGTAGGACTTTGACTCGTAGTGGAGTATTTTTAGTGTGGTTTTACTTACTTTTTACTTCAGTAGGATATATACAATTCTTCCACCACTAATATCACGCAGGTACCACGCCAGAACAAAAAGAGCAAACAGTTGAGTGACTTTAGGTCTAAAGACTGCCTGTCGTTTAAGTGAGGGATCTCTCCGTGACGGGGTGGTGTGGAGTGATGCATTGCTGCAGCCTCAGGGCAGGACACCAGTCAGTCACACAGCAATCGCTCTCCAATCAATGTCCCTGCATGGAGCAAAAACACTGGAGCTCACTGGGCTGCAGAGGGACAGCAGGGCTTCTCAGGAGCTCCAGCAACTTTCACCAAGTGGAACAAAACAATGCTATTATATTTCACCTGCTGTCTTTGGTTTGCTCAATATGTTTCCTGGGTTTAAAAAGGAAGACAAATGTGAGGAAACCATAGACGGTATATGAACAGGAAGAAAGCTTTATCAGAAGTAAGCAAGACCTAAACATTTTAGATGTTGTCAGTTTATATTTATAGTAAACATGTGTGTTGAACATCTAATAATATCCAGATTAGCTGTTTAAATGTTTATCGTGTAGGCTCAGCCACAAACAATGTTGAGGATGATATCAGTACAATACTGGACACAATACAAAAACAATCATAACAGAAACAATCCATTCGCCTTAAACAGCTTTTTGGGCTACATTGAGTTTTAAGTTACGTCCAGTAATTTACACAGAATTACAATTTTCTTTGTAACAAATAAAAAGGACTGTAAAAAGCACCAGAAGTATTGTGTAACCACGTGTGGGAATACAATTGTGCTTCTTAGTTTGAGCATGAGAGTAGATGGCTAAGAAAAGTGTGTCCATGCATTATTAACAGCTTATAGTTCAAGAGGGAAAAAGACTCAAGGCCGTTACTTAATGTTTCCGTTAAGGTTTCGGGCATGATAAAAGTGTTATCGAGCCATCCCTAAAATAAAACCCTTTAATTACATTTAAAATAAAGATATTGCTTGAAACTGTCCACTTTCTTCAAGATATCATGTTTTTTTCAAATGTGAAATTGACGTCAATATGTTAACAGATACCCAAATGGTCACTTACACAATATAGGAGGATGAATGTAATGCTGCTCTGCATCAAGGGAGAGCCTGCGGATCATTATGTGATATAAGAAGCTAAGGGGTCTCAATGAGAACATTGCATCTGGGATAAAGTTTCCATATGACAGACTATAGGTATCAAGAGACACAATGCTCAACAAGAATCAATAAAAACAAGGAAATGTTGTGGTGTAGTCATGGTATGTGGAACCACAATGCTATCTTATGGGCTTTTTATGACAATGTTCCTGTATCATGGGTTCAGCAGAAATGTTATCTGAAACATAAGCACAATGCTCATCATCTCGGCTGTCTAGACCTTGCTATGGTGACCCTTAAGATTTTTCTTGGGATGTTTCTAATGGAGCTCATTGTGCTGTTGTAGTTCCTGTAAGTCTCTCAGAATGACTCAGCTAAATGCTTACATTTAAATACAAAGCTTTATCAATGCATACAAACACACAAAGATATTTTTAGACTATTGATTTTATTTTCATCTCGAGGAGATGCGTTTCCATTTCTTGCACAGTGGTTTGGAGAAAGCAATTATGGACTAGAGTCCTTTTCAAAAAGGCAGGATGCACCTACAGGGATCCAGACTGTTCATAAGATAATTACCAAAATCACTACAGCATATTACACCGTTACTACGCCATCTGAGCAGTGTGTAATATGATTTCACTCTGGAAGAGCAGCGTGATGCTGTCATTTCATTAACTAAATGTTCATTTCATGATGTACACATCACCTGACCTGATGCTAAAGTCACACAGCATGTTCAATACTGTCATGTAAACAAAAATATCAATAAATCACTCAATACTCAACCATGTGGAAACGTTATGTTCTAAAATAAGCCCCGTTTCAGTAGGTGAGCATGTGTTGAATATCTAAAATGTGCTCAGGCTCTTGAAGGCGGCTCGTTGTGTTCTCTGATGAATTGGATTTCTGTAATTTCCCTGATTTTCTAATACAATGAGTGCAAGAGGTGTCGTTCCCATTAATGACACTCCTTTGTGAGCCGTGCATCTTGACCCCTATTAAAGTACTGTCACTCGGACAGCAGATGGTATCCGCACACGCACAGAAGGGGAAGGAGTGGCCATGGCAACAGACTCATAATGGCTGGCCTGGTGTGTAGTGGAATCACTCGGCCTCATTTGTTAAGTACCACCTCAGTATATTTGATTTAATTAGTCTATTCAGTGCACAAAACAAGTGGCATTAAATAAATCCTCAGCTGCCCACCCTGACGGTGGAACAAACATCTTCTTTAGGTTTTCATAGATATTCATACATTTTCATCATTTTTGCCTTCATGCAGCCAGTGTTTGATAACATTTTTTAAGCATTAGTACAACTCAATTGTACATGGGTAGGTTGTACATTACTGGAAAGTAAACCAAGCCAACAGTCGTTATTGTATTGTATTCCACATACCTTACAATAAATAGTGATTGTTAGAGTGGAACAATAAAATAATGTTATCTACAGAATGTAAAATAGGACAGATGAGCATCCTGGTTTATATTTTGAGGAAGAATTTCTTCCTGTACAGCAGGTAAGCGATGAGCACCCACAATGAAGTCCCCCACAGGCTTTGGAAGAGCTGCTCCCAGTGGCTCTCCTGGAAACGCATCTCCCAGCTGAACGGGAAGTAGAACCCCAGGAGAGAGTGACCAACATATACAAAGATGGAGTTCATCCCTGAGGAGGAGAGGAGAAGAGACACAAATAAGATCCTATCGAACAAGACTCTTTAGAGGAAATCTCATCCTACTTTGCACATTTGTAAAACACATTATGGATAAAACAACTGTATTGGGGGAGGCAGTGCAAAAGCTTTAAAAAGAAAAGTTAAACTTTACTTCAAATGCTTGTCTCTGAGTCTGACCAAAACCTCAGCTTGACCAAATCAGTAATAACAACCCCTACAAAGCTATCAAGCCCATTTTAGAAAACCTTAACAATATTAACCACTTCTGAAGAAAAGTTCTACAATATACAAACCAAGGCTGCTAAAGGATTGTTACTACTGCAAATAAACAGATAGCTAGCTTTGTGTGCCTCTTCCACTCTGACAGTAGACTCCTTTAATATTAGCTACAATAGCTAATCCAGGGGGCTAATTACTGTGTTACTAATTACTTTGGTCGAACTCTAAGACCAGCATTTTAATAGTTAATGTATAACTGGAATGGATCCTTTAAACCTGTAAAAACATGTTGCCACTTTGAGGCAGCATAGACAAGATTTATACAACACTTTCACAATATCAGCTTGATGATATAGCAAACTTGATACAAATGTAGTTGCTAAATGTTCCACTATGTTCAGCAGTTAAATTATTTTAATATAAGATAATGGTCACGGGATAAATGCGAGTGAGTGCATAATTGCAAATAGTCATGTGTTCAATCGATGTAAACATTTCCATTATAGCTTTTTTAATAAATTAGCAAGGTGTCTAATCGTGAGTGTTAACATTTACCCCTGTATAATACATGTCATTCTTTGCTAGCACTTAAGCAGTACCTGGGTATATGAATGGCTGCCCGCCCCACCAGCCTTTGATATCAGTGACATAGTACATGCCTCCCAGCAGCAGGAAGGAGACACTGCCCATACACAACACAAAGGACAACGACCTGCGGAAACAAACCATAAGCAACACTTTAAAACAACAGCAACATTTCACTCTGTACATCTGGCCATCACTAAAGTTGTGAACAAGGGTGTAAAAACACTGGGTCTATCAATCCTGTACTGCAGATAAATAACACCCAGTGGTCTCGAGGCAATCCAGCAAACTGTCCCGCAGTTTGCTGGATTGGTCTAAGGCATCAGCAGTGGATCCTTGGCACGTGCCCCGTGGAGCCGTGCCAGCCAGCCATGTCCCTGTCTGTTCCTAAGTGCAAGAATGTTTGATGTAATACCATCTGATGTAAAATGGCTGCCTCCCGGAGCCTCCTGGCTATTTTTTTTTATCTCCGCTGAAGTGGGGCCAAAAAGGACTCTTAGCTGCGAGTTAATTACTTCTAGACATCCAGGCAGGGACTCGTATTCAAGGGCTCAATAACCTGTGTATGATGAACTGCCTATAAAAGCCAGGCAGGTAATGGCGAGGGATGAGCGCAGCGTTAGCAGGAGGCCCCAGTGGAACATCGTGAAGAATTTGCTTACACATCACAGATGAAATGGTATTCTTCCTGCTGCAACATTAAAATGATTCACTTCATATTAAGGGGAATGTGGGAGTGGAAAGAATGCGCAGGTCGTAAAGTAATGTACGTCTGAGGTTGTTATTGCGCTGTATTTCATGCAAAACCAAACGTGCCTTGTTTTACCAAAAAGCCATATGATAGTTTGGGAGCGGTTAGACTACACCGCGGTTATATAGATGCTTTTCCCAGAGCCTGATCCCATTCCATCACACAGAGCTGGTAAAATGTGTTGTGAGTGACTCCAGAGGATAAAGCAAGCATCCTTTATTTTCCTGGCTGTGAGGAAGAGTGATCATGTTGGGAGGATGCATAACCCCTCCACCTCACACTCCCGACAGCACGGGTGATTATTTACAGTCGTAGCTGTCGTTAGAGGTAAGTAAACGTGTGTTTTAGCAGCCTTGATTTGTGCCTGTTGGAAACCCATCCTTTCTTTTGTGAGGAAAAGTGGCTGGATTTAGAGGGTCAGGAAGCACTTACCAAAGGTTTTTATTGACAGGTATAAATCCTCCATCTCGCGTGCACTTAGAAAGGATGGCTGCAGAGATTCCCTAAGGATGGAAATGAAACAGATTTCAAATCGATGGAGGGCGATAAAGCGAGCAGTATTGGGCTGCTAAAACGTGAGGATCAGAATCAAGCAGAGTCCGGAGGATTAACCGATTATCTAAAGTCAGATGCAAAGTCCATCAAGTCACACACACAATATCGGACTACAACAGGCCAATATGTCCACGCTGGAATGTTATGCTCCTCATAGACACCCCTCCTTCAGAGTCACACCCATTTGAGGTGGACTCCACGGTCAGTTATTAACCACAGTACTGAGGAATAGTGTATGATCTCATGGACTCTTCATCAATGAGAGCTGTTACTGCCTCATCCATTTACCTTTACATATCATTTAGATACTTGAGGATACATTCTGTGCTCCAGAGAGAAACCCAGGGCAGTGGTTAGAATCCAAACATGCTTGTTAGGTGGATATCCATCATGTGTATAGATGACAGAATCGATGGTGTGGAAATAGCCTAGCCGGGGCTGGATTGAGTCTCCAGGCTATCCAGGCAGCAGGATGTGGGACGGGGCTGGTATGTGGGGCAATCGCTCAATTTCAATCTCTCACTTCTCGAGCCAGATCGTTGGATTTTAATTAACAGGGACTGTTGTTTATTAGCAGGAAGATGCATGGCCGCCCCTGGATATCAATCTACTGTAGAAATAACAGAACAGAGAACTGTGGCGTAAAACCCAGCTTGTCCTTTACCGTATCAACACTTCTTTGTGAACCTCCTGTGCATAATATCAATCCTGTGGTTGGATGCCTGTAGAAATGAGCTCCCTCCTCCACTGTGGAGTCCTGCTAATGTCAAGAGCACATGTCTGAAACAAGAGGCTTCAGCTCTGCTCTCCTCCCTTCTGAGGCAAAATCGTATTAGAAAAGTCAATGTGAAGAGAAGGCAGATCGCTAAAACACATTTTGCTTTCTTTGTCGCTGAAAAACATTTAGTGGGATTAAAAATAGATTCAGCTGAGATTAAAGAAGGAACCAAGGTAGAACACATATGCTGTATTTACACTTTACTCATGGTCTGTATCTCTTCCCAGAATCAATAAAAAAAACTCCAGCTCTCTCTGTCAACAATTGCAGTGCGAGTAAATCTATTTTATTGTTATTCTCTATTTCAGTTAACTGGGATTTTACGTCCCTGTATTGATCCATCTCTAAACACTGTATGATCCTGAACGTCTCTCAACATCACAATTTTGAATATCATCATCTATGTGACATTACCAGGTGAACCCATGGGGATACAGTGGCGAAACATAAAAGTCTAATGTTTATTTATTTCCTGTTGTGTTACTTTATCACTCTGTGCCTCTGGGAGAAGCCAAATGGATCTAATTTATTTCACCTCCCTCCAGTCACTCGCTCCACAATGATCGTCAATAAGATTCAACACCCGGAGACATAATGGGGAGATTTGTCATTTAGGAATTGAGGTTAATGATATTACATTCTCACAACAGAATTTCAATTGATTCTCACATGTATGAGCAGGATTCTTCCTGATTTACAAACACAAAAAGACCCATTCCTCCAGTGCTGGATTTCTTGTATTGGACTTAGTACATAAATGTTAGACCTATTACAGTCTTATTCGGTTTGTTTGTATCTCTGTCTGTTAGATAGTGCCATAACTTGGTGTAAGGGTGAAGCATGAGTCAAGGAAGGTTTGAGCGGATCCGAATCGTGGGGCAGGTGCACCATTTTTTTTTCATTTATGTAAATGTAAATGCATATCATGCAAATAATAAATGTTAGTTTTGGAAAAATATCCAGAATGATATGGTGGGTGCAATTGCAGATTTGCATGTCATGGCAGACTGGACTATTTATTATTTTTTATTTAGAGGTCTGGTCCCTCTGCCATTCTAGTTTGATTATAATAATGTTGTAGGACCATATATATATATATATATATATATATATATATATATATATATATATATATATATTTATTTATATACTGTGAGCATGGCTCTGGGGTTGGGGACCTCCGTTTATTTCCTTTAGCATGAGCATTAACTTGATTCTTTCGCGTTTAGTAAAAAGTTTGACGACTGCTAAATATATTGGCTTACAATTTGGGACAGACATTCATTGTTCCCATATCGTGCCACCATGAGGTCAAAATATGAATTGTAATGATGTTGGTGATCCTCTGGCTTTCCATCTAACACCATCCCCAGGTCAGACATTTGCATTAAACTCATATATACTTTCTATTCAGTGCTAATAAATACATTTTAACATTCTCCCAAACTATACTATAATGATGAACATGGTAAACATAGTTGCTTAAAATTAGCATGTTGTTACTGTGAGCATATTAGCATACTCAAAGCACCATTGGGCCTAAATGCAGACGCACAGAGCTGCATTTCTCTCTGTAGTGTCTTCTTACATGCTGAGGATTTAAAAGCTTTATATCATTAGAAAGTAACGGCTGGAAGAGAAATATTATGAAGGCTAAAAGCTCTATTGCTCTATTGCATAGATGCAGTAACGATAAAACAAAGTTAATGGATGGAATTGTTTACTTAATTTTAGGAACCTTCAGTCAGGTTTAATCACATTGGTCAAACAGTCACACATGCCAGTCTGCAGAAACCAGAAATATCAGAAAAGGCCCAGTAATATATACACAAAAACTTCAAACTAATGGGATTAAACTAAGTGTTTTTCTCTGACTGCGTCTACTGGCCTCTTTTCATCATGCCCAGTTTCAAAGGCTGAGTGAGGCAGCCAGCTCCTCCGGCTCCATCATCGCTTCGGGCCACAGCTCCGCCGCTTCAGGATGTCTCCCTCCACAGCACGCAGGCTCATGCAAACTAACCCCGTTCTGCAAACAATCTCCTGTAGCGTCTCACTGTACTGTGCAAACAAACACGCAAAGCTCAGCAAAGCCTTTCCTCCTGGATATCTGTCAATCTCGTTAGGACGGACTAACAGCCTCCTGTCACAGGTTTAGAAATGCAAAACGGGACGTCTCATATAACACTTGGCTTCTCCCTGTGGGACACAATCCCCCTCCAAATGAAATAGATGCCAGCTTGCCTCTTCTTGTGTTGTGAGACCACCCAGAATAAACAAAGCTCCAAAACAAAAATGTCCTTAACTGCTTTCTGAGCTGATAACTACCAAAATGTGTGTTTTTATTATGGGTTTGAATGGATTTTTATATTGTTTCTGTTATACCAAACTGTCCATACAGTCACATGATTTGTCTTTAAATGTTTATTGAGACTTAGTGTGCAGGTATATGATTTAATTGTGCTCTTTATTAGATGCTGCAGACTGTAGTACACATTGAATAACTCTTCTGATCTGCAACCACATGTGAGGCACCGGCAATGAGAGACAGTGTTATCCCCCCGGGGCGCTGGATACTCATGACTGCCCGGAAATACAGCCACACATGGATGTTGTTTAATTGTACTGAGATCACACACAAGTCCTGGACTAAGTCCTGCTAATGAATGGCTTTGCCAGCGAATACCAGAGTGGCTGAAAAACATGTTGCCGTCTACCTTCATGGCGAAGTAAAACAGCAGGACCATAAAAGTGCTCAGCCCAGTGTGAGTCATAGGAGCAGGACAAGGTGATTTGTTGTCTTGGTTTTAAGTTATCAATTGACTTTTATACTCTATACTTTCCCAGCTGTGTTTCAAACCCCCACATTATGCAACGTACCAGGATGACGGCCCACACGAGGAATCGACAGAGGATGTGGACGTTTATCCCCCGGTAGAAAATGATAATTTTCCCAGCCTGTGGAGAAGGAGGCAGAGATAAGCAGGGACACCACAACTCATTTAATCCTACATTTAATGAGAAATACCATGTAAACACCAGTAACGGGTGTGTGCATGTATTTGCCCTTGGGTAACCAAATATGCCTGGGATGTCAATGCTGTGTCCCTGACGTGGCGCTCACATTTCTCCTATCCTGTTGAGCCAGATGTGGCGTGTAAGTCATCCACACCCCCTGATTAATTTGGTGATGATGAATATGTTTCAGCTGAGGATATTAGCACGGGCAGCACAGAGGAGGGCAGCGGACAGCTGGCGTGTCGTCTAAGACTCGCTGACGGAAGGGCTCAGTGCTAACCGCCCACCGGGAATTAAGCAATGTGGCTGCTTTTGCAGGGCTACTTCCCACAACGCAAATTATTAAAAGTGACGCTGTCGCCGTCAGAAGCTCAGGTCTAAAGACCAAACGCTCTCTCCTCACTTTCTGACAACATTTTGTCATTAAAAGAGGGCAGCTGTGCACTTGCAATTAGGTGGGAAAAAGGTACTTCATTTAAAAAAAAAAATTCTCTACCTGTATTTTAACTCAATGTAACACAGCATTTAAGGTAAATTAATCAACCAAAACAATTTATAGAAGTTGTGTTTGCTTTAGATTGTTCTGAATGTTAGTTCATTTTGCAGGTGTACAATAAGAAAAACAGGATTTTCTAAGCTCAATCAAAAGAGCTGGCACCTGCAACATAATCTAAACATTTGAGCCTGTTTTGTAAGAGAACAGTGAACATAATTAACTGTAGTCTCACTGTCTAATATCAAAGTCTGAGCATCATTGATCCTCTAGTTCACATGTGTCAAACTCAAGGCCCGGGGGCCAAATCAGGCCCTTGGTGGATTTAATTTCGGCCTGCAGGATAATTTCTAATTACTATTAGATCTGGCCCGCCGGTATATATTGTACGCACACCTTCACTCAATCCTGAGGGTTTCCTCCGCTCAGAGCCTGAGCCCAAACATTGCTGAACTTGCACCCAAGATGAGATGCCAAGTATCTGGCTTGAACTAGCATCACAGAGCAGCACACTGAGTTTTAATGGATGTTTCCTTCTGCACTTTTTCTCTCACGACAACAGGGAATGTTAGTATTTTTGAAGCTGTTGTTGGCCTGTGGAAAAATGTAATCATAAGAAATGACTCTAGAAAAGCTGCAGATAGAGCCATAAGAAATGAATGCAACTGATGATTTAATGTTTAATGCTGTTTTTATAGGCAATAATTGAAGCTTTGTTAGTTCCAGGTTTAATATGTGCAATAAGTTCATTTCAATAAGTTTTGCAATAAACATTGAACCAGTCCGGACCTCGACTATTACCCATTTTTTTATTTTGGCCCACTGTGTATTTGAGTTTGACACCCCTGCTCTAGTTAAAGAAGCTCTGGAACAGAAATGAAAAATCTATTTGTATAATTGTACGGAAGTTATTGATTCTTGAGATTAGTTTCTGCCAGTAGTTTTTGGCCATTAAGCCTTCACATAACAAGCTTTGGTCAAATATGAAGAAGTTGCTGCTCTCAGCCAATCAGAGGCCAGTATTGCAAGAATTTAAGGGAGTTCCCCCAAATCACAGAAAAACTTACAAACTTACAGTAGAGTTTCAAAAATATATGAAAAATGAAATGTTTGATATCATCAAACTAATTATCAGTAGCCCTTCAATTAGCCTTGCATTGATTCAATACGCTAAACCATCCATTTACTAAACAAAGTATAATAAAAAGCATTGTGCCTATTAAAAGAAATAGTAAATTAAGAACCATCCAACAACAACAGAAAAGTATTGACACACAAAAACGACTCAAAACTAGAAATACTCTTGTACCACTTGTTGAATCACACAGGTCAAATGAATAAACCATCTTACCTGCATCCCCAGGAATCCTATGACAACAGAGTTTATTGTACCCAGAACCCCCTCTGGGTCAAAGGGCTGCGTGGAGCGATACAATTCCTGAACAAAAGCAAGACAACAAGGACCAGCAAGGTTGTTTTAATACCACCTGCACGATTTGGTAAAATGATGAAAGGTGTGTGTAAAAAGATCTTACTTTGCATGTGGGGTATCTGTACATGTTATCCCCAAACATCCATCGGTCAACGTATCCTGCTGCGCCCCCAGTGCAGTTTGGGTAAAGACCGTCATCCCCAATTCCACCAGCTCCCAAATACCCTCTGATAACAAACAATATAGTTAGCATTCGAAAACAAGGCATTCTAATAGCAATGAAAAAGTAACAAGATAACTATAAAGGATTTAAAAAAAATTATTTTATGAGATGATTTAACGAAAGGAAGTTCCTCAGGCCACATTTTCAATGTGAGAGATTTAGTTTAGTTCTTTATTTGAGCTCAACAAGATGTTGGAGGAAACACAAGAGCTCCTATTTGAACCAGCAGTATTGTAACAGTGATGTCATGCATGGTCACGTAAATGGGGGGCAAACGCAGACAAAAAGCAGCACTGAGCAGAAGACGCAGAGCGAGGAAGATGGATCCTCTGCCTCGGCTCCTCTTATTGCACATGACAGACTGAGATTGGCTAATTATGCCCTCTGAAGCATCCACCACAGGCCCATAAATCACAGAGGTTCATAACACCAGCGACTCAAGGTGCACGCTCACACTTCTGCTGCAGAGCAACAGCCCCAACGGGAGATTATCTCAGCATGGGGGGATTTACACTTTAAGCATACGTGTACAGTGGATTCATGAGTGGATGTTGCTTGGTATGTTATGCGACAGTGGAAGCCGTGCTGGGACTTACGTGGGGCAGTTGGGTACAGGCAGGAGCAGAGTGATGCAGAGCCACAGAGTTTCCAGCAGGACGATAATCAGCCACTGTGGCCAGTACAGGACCACGTCCTGGACGGGGTTCCACCAGTGATGCTGCAACACATATATATCGTGTTAAATGCACAATACTATTGTCTGCCATTAGGGGTGTTTATCAAAACAATAACAAAAGACACGTTTGGTAGTGTCATGAAGTATCGTAGGATCATAGGTGTTTGCCAGGGGCTAGACATAATGAGTTAAACTGGACAAACACAACATTTAAAAATACATGTTTTTACAACGCAACTTAGCTGGAAATTGGACGTCCCTGAGAGGCAGCGATCCGATTTGTTGCTGATGTTTTCCCAGTCTGTTTCTCTGTTAACTTAAAGTGGACCTATCATGCTATATTTGAAACATATATTGTAGGGCCATACCTATATAAAACGTGTCTGTGAAGTTTTTTTTTCAAAATACCAAACAGATCATGCATTTTAGCCATGCCTCATTTCGCTCTATTTGCTGTATTCCAGCCCTGTTTTTGCAAGGGCTGATTCTTTGGCAAATGAGCTGCAGCTGACCACAGCTCCTTTGCAGGGGGGCGAGGCACGAGCGTCATGTTACCATGCTGTTACCATGCTGTTACCATGCTGTTACCATGCCACACAACCTCTCATTCCCCTGATAGGTGGAGAGTTGCCCATATAGGCGGAGCTCTTTGTTTCTGACGTCAGAGATATTTCAAATCTGGATCAGTCTGTATCAGATCCGTTGCAGCCCCGTTTTTAGAGATTTGGGTATGGAGGAAAAGAGAGAGGGTTGTGTTTTCTGACACTTGGTGAGTTCCCTGTACGTCTTTTATTCATGTATAAAAGACGTACAAAAGTGCATTTTGCATGATAGTTCCCCTTAAACATCCATGCTATTAGGAAGTTTATAACAGGTGGCAAATGATCCGCAGACATTGCCTCCAAGGATCAATGAGACACGGTGAGTAACACCAGTAAAGAGCAGTTTCATTTTTTGTATTTGTATTGGACTAAACTGACACAATTCTCTAGGATTTAAAACATTTTGGGATTACTGAAATTAAAAAACATATAACATAGGTCCTGTCCTTTTCAGAATGTTTTAAGATGAAATGTTAAATTGTACGGCTTTGATGTACCCAGGAATTCAATGCGCACACAGTGAATTAGCTGTTTATAAATGTTTTGTTCCAGGCGGGACTTTTTTTATCCCCTGGTGTGTAATGAAAGATTAAAGTGAACCTGACAGAGCTGCTCACCGCTCGCAGTGGGATTTCTTCATGGCCCCAGAAAGTCTGCAGGAGAGACAGGACAAAGTAGGTGAAGCCCAGACGCTGCAGCACCCCAGGGATCCTCAGCCAGGACCAGGACACTGCAACACAGTCAACATCATGATCCCTCATGCATGCTCTGATACTCAGTGATGAATATATGATCTTACAACTCAGGTACCAGCACAGATATATAACTATTCCTGCTGATGTGAGCAAATTATAAATCAGGAAATAGACAATATTGGACACGTGAGCATCTTCTCCATCATTCCATTCCATCTTCCTGACGGAGGATGACGGACAGCACCGGGGATGGTGTCAGCCTACAGGAAACAGACATGTCAAGAACGTGGGAAGCAAATCAAAGATTCCCAGTTATCTCTTTGTCTCGACAAATTGGGGAGGATAAGATTGGCTTGTGGTTGAGAGATTGATGGTAATCTACACATTAGTTAATTGAAAACCTTTTTGCCACACAAAGTGCCATGAAAACAGCGTAATCCCATTCATTGATCCAAGCAAATCAAATAAGAGGCGGAAATGTCTCCTTTCACAGTAAAAGAGGAAGCTCTTACTTATGACACATTTGTTAAATATGCAGGTCACACTCCCACCATGAACATTTAATATATCTGTTCCCCCACAACATATATTGTGTAATATTATATAAAAATACATCTTGAAAGTCTTACAGTTTTAAAGAGAACTGCTTTTCTGATCAATTTATTTAGGTTTTTTGTGTGAAATTGAGACCCTTTTTGATGTTCAATATCATTTAAGAAGTGAAAGCTTGGCTGTCTGCTTCCCATCTCTGAGCACTTTCACTGATAGATTAAACAAAATAATGATTATGTGGTGGAAGTGAGAAGAACAGACTTAAACCATCAGAAAGTCTAGCAAATACTAGAAAAGTTTCAAAAAGATGGGTTTCTCATCGTCTGAAGGCTTCTCTACTGTTGGGGTTAGAACTCGACCTTCTGACCTCATCTTTATCTGACTTACGTAACGTCCACACGGTTCCGTCGCGTGCTTCAACGGAGATGCTTCCCATTCACTTTGAATGGGGTGACGTCAAGCTTTGCCGAACTGCATTGTGGTTCCGTCGCGTCACTTTGCATCCGTTGCTCGCGCGAAAAGTTGAAAAAAGTTCAACTTTTCAAGCGTTGACGGAAGCGCCAGCCAATCAAATCATATGCCAGTACAAGCGCTAGCCAATCAAACCGTGTGCTTGTGTGTCCGGGGCGGAATATTCATGTGATCGGTTGTTAGTAGCGTGCCAGACACGCCCACCGGCAAACTTCAACGCGACGGAACCATGTGGACGTCCCGTTATCATTTCTTGTAGCTTGTCACCATCCAAAAACAATAAAAAACTGATGAATAGTCAGAGATCAAACTTTGAAAACACTGTCGTCTTACGGTAAATAATATTGTTGTACGTCGAAAACGTCAACTTCTAAGGATTTAAGAGTAACAGCCACGTTTTTAGCTTCATCACACGACGTTTTGAGTTAATCTAATGGAATGTGAAATGTAACCATTCAAATAAAGTATTATGCAAGTGCTTCAATAAAGGGACAAAATAAAAATATATTGAAGTTTCAAGGTCTCTGCTTTGACGATGATTTGTGCATCTAACCGTAGCAAGGTTTATTTGAAATGACTCATAGTTTCTGTCAAAGGTTAACACCTTCTTCTGTCTCGTCTGACATTGAAATGGTTTAACATATTGAGCCGATATGACTCCATTCTCTTATTAGATAAAACCCTGGGACAGAGCTGCAGAGGACATCCTTGGAGACGGAGGGCAGAGCTGCAGTTTATGGTAAAGTCAGTGTGCTGTTATGCCTCCAGCCTCCACAGCAGCTGCATGGGGCTGAAGAGTGTAACACTATCTGTTTGTAATTGTCCATTACCGCAGCGCTTGTTTTTGCTCAATCCGCTGCAGTTAAACGTCCCCCGGTGCTAGATTTTTAGACTACACACACAATAACAATATTTTTGTTAACCCAGTTATGCAGACATCCACCCAGGAAAGTCCATTAGCGCTGGGGAGGGCTAATGTGTGAGGGGCGCCCCGTGCATCCCCAGGTGAACAATGAAATGTGGATTTTCAGCCAGCTTCCCCTTCTATAACCCCCGACACGGCCCTGCAGCTTTGGATTTTATCACAAGTCTGGATTTAAACATATACTAGATCTTTGTCACTTGACAAACTGCAGTTTTCTGCATGTTATAAATATACAAAAAATATGTAGATTACTCCTTATTATAATACATGGTGTTTTCATAAACAACAAGTCTTCTAACAATTTCTGAATTCATAAAATATCTGTTTTGCCTTTGAAACAAGTACAAATGCTGATGATTACTCCTATAACCCAAGCTATTGTTAAAAGACGTCTTGTTTTGCTTTGACCATTGGAGAAGTATTATAGTTTATTATGATGCTCAAAGACATTCCACAAGGTGAAACCATCAAAAGTATTGCATATATTTTGTTGAACTATGACTGAAACATTTACTTGATTATCAAAGTAGCAGCTCAATAATTTTCTCTTGATTGACTGATTGATTAACCTACTAATAGTTGGAGGGCTACACGTCACTATATGGAATGAATCTTGAAAAATCCTTGTGATAAAATCTGCATCAAAATATTTAATACAACAGCAAATGTATTGTTTGCCTCTTTCTGTCCTCTGATGGTTCAAATGATTCTGAGTGCTGTACATGTGCAATTGGACATATTATTAGACCTGCCAGCGTCTATGTTCATTTCCCCCTTATAGATCAAATCAAAAAGTACAGAACAAACACATCCACATATAAAGTATTTGTTCCATTAATAATTGAGTGCTGCATATGTCTCACGTACGTGGTCCGTCTCTGGGAGAGTAGTTGAGGAAGCAGAAGCCGAGCATCAGCAGGACGACTGTTCTCCAGGTGATTTTGCGCAGCAGCTGCAGGCGGCTGACTCCTTTCCTCTGCATGGATCTGAGAGCCAACACCACCGAAGTCCCAATAATAAACACAAACCTAGAAGAAATAACAATAAAACACGAGTAAGACACAAATAAATATGCATATTTAAGTGAATTATAATGGGAGTGAGAATATATGACAGTCCTCTTGTATTACACTTACCATGGCATGACACTGTCTCCCAAAGTAATGCCTGCAACGAATCCAGAGGCAAACATGAATATGAATAGACACTGATACTTGTATTTAATGCCATTATACAGAGTTCTTGCCCTTTCCTAATCTCTTCAATCCAAAAGGACTAGGAGGTGAATTAAGAAGAATGTTATGTCCCTAAATGCTGATCAGTCATTATCTTTCTATTTCCAAAAGGTGAATAAATATCTACACTCCTGTGACAGAGGCAATAAGGAGATTAATCAAACCGCGCTGAAATCAATACACACTTGTAGATGTGGCAGACAGGCTATTATAAGATTTAAATTGAGAACACCCCTAAACACTGACATGGATTTACTACGTTTGAGTGACATTTTAAACTTTTATATTCATGGGGAAAAGGGACGCAGAATTCGTAGCACTCATTCCCTCACTGCCCACTCCCATATTCTCCCAGCTCAGCTGCCATTTAAAATCTCATCCCTCCTTCCCCTCGTCTCCTCCCCGGTTGTTAATAACAACACGGATCTATGGATCGTGCCTTTTGATTTGGCTGGCGTGAGGAATGGCATCCTGTGTGTTTGGTTTGAGACTGCATTTATCATAATTAGTGACAACAGGTCAGAAAATGCTGCAGACACAATGAGGAGATTGCTGCTGTTGAATAATTGCCTCGAGTTCATGCACTCATTTCATGTCTGGCTTGTGTTGAAAGAATGTATACATAAATGTTACAAGTATAGGCAGACTGACCACTGTGAGCTGTCAGTCCTTTCAGCTATAGAGGGCTACAGGAATGAGTCCTTAAACCAGGAAATGAGTCAGCATTTTCGCAATTTCTGTTCCTGCATCTAGAAGTAAATGTTTTTTTAATGGGTTGGATGCCGAAATAAAGTCTGTGGTGAAGAAAAAAAGACAATTCCTGACAAGTGGTTAAATTAAACTATTACATGTCATCATGCTGAAATATTATTACTTTTTTCGGTGGTGACGTGATTACATGCAAACACTAGCTTTTTACTTCTGGCGATTGCATTTATGTTTCTAAATCTCGTTTTTTTTTTTCGTGTTGGAACAAAATGTGAAAGTACCATAAACCTTTATATGCCACATAGTTTATTTTTTTAGCCAACAAAATCCCTAATCATTGCTTTTATCAAATCGATATGATAAGGGAAGTCAAATAGTCTTTTTTTTGCATGTAAATGGTCTGCAAAGGATCCTCCCCAAACTCCTCCATTGGACTCCTGTTTACATTTCTGTAACATAGTAAGATCACTATCACTCGCGCTTCTATAGGCTAGCACTTCAACAATTTGAACTTAATAGCCTAAGGTGTGGGACATCTCTAAGCAGTTCACCAACATCACAACAGAGCCAGCTAACCAATCAGAGCAGGCTGGGCTCTGATTTCAGACAGAGTGTGAAAAGAGGTGCTGCAGCACAGGCAGTATGAGATAAAGAGCTTTTTGAACATTAAAGCATGGAGACACAACATATTAGAGGCACAACATACAAATACGAACCAGAATATGTATATAATAGGGCGCTTTAAGATGTATTTCTGTGCATATCATATACTTAACCATTCCATGGTGCATGTTGGAAGAACCAGTAGCCTCCCCCACTGTAGTTCACAAACACCATCACTGTCAGGGAAAACCTACAAAGACAGTACAATGAGTAAGCACTATAGCACGCTGTTGAGTTATTCAGCAACAATTGAATTCTTTTCATTCAGTAAATGATGGAAATTAGGGTTAAATGTGTTTTGAATTCAGCATAACTGTGTCATATCATAGCTGTTTTCTTAAAACGTAACTTATACATCTGATACAATATTCGGTTTTGAATTACATTTAAAGAGGGGAGGGGAGGGGCTTTTTTTTTCTGTCACACTCCAAATGCAAGGTAATGCAATCTAAGCATTATGAATCACTCAGGAAATGAGCACTTGTCCTCTGGATCTCCTCAAGCAGGAGTGCTGACTAAAGACTTTGCTTCTAATATATGATACACTTTATGCTTTAGCACTGGCCAAGGCTGCTGAAACACAGCACACGTGATGGAGTGCTTCACTGAATCAGACACTGGGGGGGAAAAAGGTGTTTGCGTTGCATGTCAGAAAACGAGTGGGGGCCATTACACAACACAAACTTGGGTGGGTAAATATGTATATATTTGCGTGGTCTGAGGCAGATTCAATTGTTTAACCATGTTAAATACTTGAATTTAAGCTTTTAATCCAAGTTTGATTCAATCAAAATAAATTAGACAATAAGATTAGGACAACCTCTAAGAAATAGACTCTCTGATAAGATGCACTGTACTCTTGTTTTTCTGCCCAGATTGAATTAAGAGGTGCACCAAAGCCATTACTGCTCTTTTAGCCCCAACCTGCTGATACAAGATTCTAATCGGCCACTATCATCTCAAAAGGGCTATTAAAGTAAGGTAAACCTGGCTGCATGTGTCCGTGTACTAATCTCTCTCACGCACGCACCCATCTACATGCCGGCTATCATTTAAAATGTGACGAACAAATCCATTAGTCGCCATAGTGACAAAGACACAGGTTAAATCTCTGGCCACATGGGAGCCTAGTGAAAGTCCCTGCAATACCAGGGCTTATTGGCCATTTATTTAATCAAAACACTCTCATTGTGAATGAGAGCTCTATTTTAGGTAGATTACATTTCAAAGGCAGCACACAGGCGTCACTGGTGTCTGCTAATTGTGATTAAGGGAAACTATAAATGATTAATATGATGGGATCTGAGATCACTTTGCTTTATGTTGCACCAAAGTTAATACAATATCCAGGTTAAAGCTCCACAGGCTTGTTTCCTGGTGACTAATCAGGTTGAAGTTGTAAATATCCCCGTGAAGCTCTCCAATGAGAATTTGTCACGTCGGTAATAGACTTTATTCATGCCTGGGAATCAGTATATGTGATTTATAGCTAACGGATTACAGATATACATGTCTTTCTCGCAGCAGTGACAACTGGTTATGACTCACTGATAGACGCTTATGGACTTCTTTGATTTGAATCACTGTACATGCATTACCAATTAGAGTGTTAGCTTAGTACTTTTCCCCGCTGCAAATGGATAGTTACACTCTATCACTGCAGAGTATTGAGTTACCTTCTGCACTGGCCATATCAAATACACTGACATCCAATCTAGTCATAATAAATTACTGCTTGAGTGGGAATGCCAAGGTTCCTTTTTTTTTGTGTGGCCAAACATCAGAGCATATCTGAAACTGAATCGGAGGAAAACTTGGAGCGTAGTCAAAAATAAGGAACGGAATGAGTCAGCCACCTGGTGTTAAATGCAAACGACAATCCTTTGTTTTGCTGTAATAGTTGTTCCTTCTGTTGTATGAACTACTGACGGTGCGATTTCCCACAGCAAGGGAACTGGTGACAGGCTTTTAGCAGTGTGGCACAAGATTAAAATGCAAATCCTTTTAGAAAAATTAACGTTCAACCGTACCCCACTGTTCTCTGTATATCATGTCAGTGGAGCCTGAGCAATGATCAGAAAAACCTTTCAGCTCAGGAGAAAAGCATTTTGCCATCAGAAATGGCTCAGCATTTATGGTAGATGATGTGTCTGTTCTCAGCAGAAAGTTGTTACTTATCAGGGAGTATGGATCATAAGTCACAGGGCTGAGGAGGCAACGCAGCGTTAATCTTGAGTGCTGAGTCACAGTTTGATTAAATGTGTTGTCAGTTATGAGAATTTCCAGTATTACCTATCAGGATGTCAATATGTGACAAGTATCTGTAACCCCAGAGAGACATTTCATCTAATAAGATTAAGCTCAGCGGCAAACAGCATAACAGAAAGAAATGAAATCAAAATGTAGCCTTTCCTTGAACCTTTTGTAAAATCTGGTTTAAAGGGTCCCTCTTCTACTCATTTTCAGGTTCATATTTGTATGTTGTGCCTCTACTGGGACCTCTTTACAAGCTTTAATGTTCAAAAAGGTCCAACCAGAGCCCAGTCTGCTCGGATTGGTTAGCTGGCCAGCTCTGTTTTGATTGGTCAACCACTTAGAAATGAGCCACCCCTTAGCCTATCATGTACAAAGTGTTGGAGCGCTAACCAATAGAAGCGTGAGTGTTAAATAGTGATGTAAAACATCTTATAGAAGTAAACAAAGAAGTCCAATTGAGGCGTTTCAGGCAGGGGGGGATTCACTCTCTCTGGAGGGAACTTATGGATTTTAGCCTTTGAAGACCATTTACATGCACAGAAATGTATATAACATACTACAGGAAAGGGAAAACCCCAACAATCCTATTGAGGCCCCTTTAAGGGTATTTAACCAATACCGCTCCCAGAGTAAATAATACAATGTGGTGTTTTGAATTCAGCCCATATGCACAGTGGTTTCAGATGGCTTTTCATCCAAAAGGAAGCCACAGATGGAGAAGATGCCAATTGTCTGCTGGACGCTGCCTCTGTGCTGCTGGATTTCCTCTCGTTCTCTATTTTGGCAGGAGATCTATGGCCATGTGGATGTGTGCTGATATGTCGACTGTATTATTACATCAATTATTTGGCTAGGGGGAGGTCAAAGCCACACCAGCATCCTGTTTCCAGAGAGGCGTGCTTTGTGTCTACCCCCAGGCCACAATTAAGGCTAGCAGGGAGTCCAGATTCAATCACATGCATCACTCCTGTCCAACAGCAACACACTGTTCCAAACCCAAGACGCTCTGATATCAGAAATCATGCCCAAAGCTATACCGCCTGATAACAAAAGCTTTGGGGGAGCATGTGGCCAGACTGTGACCCCTGTAATTATTCATTATGATGGGCCTGTAGATCTTTATCATGCCTCAGACTGCTCCAAAAGGAATTAGTATGTGAACGAGCCGCATGTGGTGATAGACTGATAAACAGGATGGTTACTGATGGCGGACATACCCTCGGAAAGTGTCCAGTGAGAGCAGACGGGTTGGTTTGGCTTTAGTGGTATTTTCCTCCTCTGCCTCACAAGCCTGTGCCTCGTCCTGTTAGGGTAGAACGATAAGATGTCAAGTAACTTAACACCATTTTTTTACATACACATTTTAATTACATTAGCAAGAGTCCTTATAGGACCAGTTTGTAGGATTTAAGGGCATATATAGAACATGTGAGGGAAGAGAGTGGTGTTTGCATTGTTTAAATGTAGCATATTAAAGGGGACCTATCATGCAAAATGCACTTTTTGATGTCTTTTATACATACATATTTGTCCCTGGAGTGTCAGGAAACTCACAAAGTGTCAGAAAAAACCCCCCTCTCTCTTCGTCCTCCATACCCAAATCTCTCAAAAAAAGGAACTGATCCAGATTTGCGTCCGATATGACGTAAATTACATCATATCGGATATGCGGACCCACGGCAATATCAGAAAGTTGCCATCAGAAACAATGCCTGATGTGTTTTGGACGTAATATGGTCTTTGTTTACACTCAGAGCTAACCTGTGCTGGAGAGAGTATGTGTAAAAAAGCAGGAAATAAAAAAAGGAACTCACCTTGTGGTAAACCTGCAAGAGAAAAAGCATTTGAGCTCCATGCTATTTCAGAAATAATCCTTGATGCGGTTTGGAACATGATGGCATTTAATCACGGCAGAATTTAACTGTATCTGCCGGGTAATTCTGAGCAGGCCTTAGCTCCCCCTCCTCCTTTTTTCTTTTTTCAAGCTAAGGACCCCAAATCAGCGTTTCTCTAACAGGGCTGGAACAGAGGGATATGAGGGGTGTCTAAAATGCATGATCTGTTTTGAGCCAAACACATCATAGACATGTTTTTATATATTTTTATATATCTGAGACCCATAATATTATGCCTAAAGATTGCATAATAGGAGACCTTTAAAGAAATGTAACAGTTCTTTTGGCCACTTTGGGACAGCGGTACAATTATTTATATTAAAGACAGCAGAAAAACTGAACAAAACCATAAGCTGAAAGATGCTAAACTGCTGCGTAGCACTGAAAGGAAATGCAGAATCAAATGATAACATTGTGTCGGTTTGTCAATATGTGCGAGCCCTTCCTCTCTCACGTAGTCATTTGATGGAATGTTGATACAAAAATATTGATTAGTGCTTGTACCTTTAAATAATTAAGTTTATTTTCTCTTAAGAGCCCTCATGTTGCTTTGAATGCTAACAGTATATATCAAAATGCTAATTACAAGAGCTCCTTTAATAGCTGACGGGTTCTGCTAATTGACATTAAGTATGAAACTATCCTCTTCTGTAGAAGTAAATTATTATTATTATTATGTTAGAATTACAGTTCTGTCTCCTGTCGGGATCACATTGATTTGTACCCTTCGTTCTTTAACTTTTAGACAAGAAAAGTAATCTTATGTTAAACTTGTTTGTAAATGTTACATAACTATAATTTTTCTGACATGTAAAAATGTTGAAAAAAACAAAAATCCAATTGCCACAGGGGATGGAACTCCTTAAAATGATGTTGGCCATCTTTCTATCCTGGGTCATCCTCTGTTCTGTGTGTCGGCGCCTCTTTTTCCCCTCTGTCTGTGAAGGCAGCATTGAGATGACTCTGGCCTGTTGCCCTTTCGGTTGGATTAGCCTGACTCGCTGGCCTCCACGCCGGAGTTTAAAGAGCCAGAGCAGGAAGACACCAACACTAATATGTTATGATGGATCTGCATGCCAAACACACAACATATGGAAGACGCAGACATCTTGCTTGGAAGAATGAGAGGGGCCATTCATGCTCACCAAAATTACACAGCAGCTCTTGCCATCAAGCAAGATGATTGGACGGATATGCGCTCTATCTCTACCATGTAAGTCTGCTATACAATTGGCTCTGCTAACATTTGTATCAATCATTCCATTAGTGTCTCCCAAACGTCTTGATGACTGGAGTCTCAGAGCCATTTTGGAATGCATCCCAGGCTGCGTAGTTGGCCAATGGAAATAATGCAATGTTACTGTTGGACTAAGGCACATTATATATTTGAATATAAAGAAAGCAAATCATTGTGTGCAGTAAGGAAAGAAAGGTGGTGCATTTTTTGTGCAGTGCTCTCCTAAACACTTAATATCCAGGAGATAATGGGCAAAACAAAACTTATAAAATACCCACAATACCCATCAATGTTCATACTGAGATGTTTAGGATGTCCAAAATGTAGAGTTGATATTGATTTGATTTCCACTAGTTTCATTTGATTGGTTTATGATTGATCCAAATACAATCAATTAAATCTAATACGATAATTAGAAGCAGAATTGTACTTACATTATCCACTGAGTACTGTGAGCCTTGGCAGCAAATGGACTTAGTACATTCTGAGGGGTAACGCCTCCTGTAAATGAGAGGTTTTAGCTCAGAGGGAGAAGTACTCAATGCAGGAAGATATTTTCATTGTGGATGATGTAAAAAACATATGGGTACCTGAAGATGTAGGGTGCCACAGCGAATAAGAGAGCGATTACGCCCAGTAAGAGAGCTGCTACCAGGAGAGCTGGAATACAAAAAAGGGAAATTGTTTCAGACTGCGAGCCTGTACGTCATAGTCTGTCTGGAAGTCAATGTCAGGAGCTTTATACTGTACAACTTTGTCAGAATAGGATCTGACTAGGGATAAAAGGCCTGATTAGCAGTCCAAACTGTCGGCTCCGCTCGCCTCTGGACTCCCTTGTGGCTCTCTGTCATTCAACCAGTGTCAAAGGGGATCCCTCAAGTGACAAACAAGGACCTAATGGAAAACTCTCGGTCTATCCATCTGGGTAATCTAACCCTGCAGGCGTAGAAAACTGAAAATGTAAGGCTACACTGGGACAAGGACGAGAAAAACAAAGACAGAGGGAAAGAGCTGGTCTGCCTGAGGGCATCATCGATAGGAGTTGGGTCAAGATGAGGTTTGTAGTAAGGTACAAACAATGCAGATAAGATGTATTGTATTTGTTACAGAACAAATTAAATCTACCTTCTTGAATTCAGGCTTATTTACTGATTATTTAAGGAGCAAAAAGTGTGTTTCCTGTTTCTGTTTCACGTCATAATGTACAAAAATCGACCTTAGTCCAACAAAAATGACAATGTGATTTGTATCTTATTTTTTTGCAATCAAAAAAGGCAAGTCTGTTACATCATGGTTCACCCATCCCAACCAGCAGCATTGAATTAACATTGAGACACATTATAGGAGTGCTTCTGATTATAAAAATAACACAGAGATAGAAGTATAGCCTTCTTGCGTCAAAGCACTGAAATAATGGGGAAGTACGCTCGTATTTGTCTTCGGTGGAAAAACAAACAAGAAGCAGCCATTTTAACCTGAGCTGGATCCACACTATGATGACATCCACCCTGAACAAAGAGTGGTCACTTAATCGCCTCGGGAAAGTCCTGGCATCTCTGCTGCCCACTCATAAAAACACCATAAAGCTCTCAGCACATGAAGTGAAACAACACTGGATCTCTACAACAACCTGCTCGCTCTTTAGTTAAGTTATTGCCAGATAAATAGAAAAAGTAATAGAGGCATTTGAAAACAGCTACTTCAGCTCATTGATACGTCTGTTAAAGTCGCACAAACACTTGATGGCAGTCGATATTCTGGATTTCTTTGTGAGAATTAAGCAGGTGACTTGTGGTTTGTGGTACAATGCAGAATACAGTACTAACATGATTAAAGGGTGGATCTGATAATGGCTGCACAGAAACATATCCTTGAAGAATACCGCACCCATCAAATGACCTCATGAAGCCCCACGGCCAATCAATCGGAAGTAAACTTTGATATTTCCTAGCAGGGCAACTCTAACCTGTCTTGAGCTGCTGACCAGACCATTACTTAAGCTGAGCAAGTCCTATGGGAAGTTTGTATAATCACTGGTCTGCGGAGCTAATGGAAGCTCATCATACTGTGAAGGGGGCCGTCGTGCTGACCATATATCTGCTTGGATAATGGCTACTTGGCCTTAAAAGTCTGATCTACAACATAATCTGCAATATTGTTAAGTAGAGTGTACATTATGGAGAGAGAGACGCTTTCAAAATCCCATTACGCCCTAATCCTTCCACACTCCCTAATGTATTACCCACAATCCTCCACGCGCGGAGTCAGGGCCTTCAAAACAAACAGAAAAGCTTTTCTTTTATCCCTTTTCAAGAAGGCATTTCTTATCTGATCAATACACATCATGTCCCAGGAGATGCGCGAGTATTGCTGCTCAGTAGACGTGGACAGGGCGAGTGATTCTCTGCTGACTCGATTAAGTGGGGAGTGGATCAAAGGCTTGTCTTGAGCGTGGACCAAGGTTCCTTTTCTGTCACTGTGGCTTAAATCATAACAGTCAAATTGTTGTATTAAAAACTGAGCGACTGATTACTGAAGGTCATCATCATGTTTCCTTCAGTGTTGTTCACTTACGAAAGTAGACGTTGTTTGGGATTTTATCCACAGCGTCAGTGCAGCTGGCAGACTCGGACATCTGGATCCAAACAGAGTAATGACCACCTTCCCCATACGTCTGACTCCACCTGCATCCAAAAGAGTGAAACACTGAGACACACTACCCCTTAAAAGCACAAACAATTACAAGATGTTTTATTTGATCCACTGTGAAATTATATTCCCTTAGAAGCATTATGAAATGTGTTCTTTTATTCACCTTCTGCCGTTTTCTCTAGAGTCATAACTACAATCTCTGCAAGCTCAGCAGCAACCCCTAGTGTCTGCTGTCTTAAAGTGCGTCCCCCTGTCCTCTCGTCATGTCCAGTTCCAGGCCCCCAAAAAACATGCATTACATGCTCATATTGATCCACTGTTGGGATGACATACTAGCTATCACTCGGAGTGTTTTTTCAAAGGGGAAAAGGAAATCAATGGCAGCAGTCTGGTTAGAGACCTCAGCATTGATCTAAGAAGCGCATCAGACCTCTAAGAGGGCGAAAAAAGGCACCAGAGGCCTGTCATGTTGCAACCGAATCTCTTGCCCCGTGTTTACAGGTGACCCCAAATGGAAACCTCTGACTTGTCAGTCGTGGTTGTTTAAAAATATGGCAACTGTCTCCTCAAGTTAACATCCCCGCAGAGGTGTCAACAGGATATGCACAGCTTTGACGCTTTAATGAGCCCTTTTCATCAATATTGGAATGTCAGGTCTTATTAACCCCAAAAAGGCTGCTGATCGATACCCGGTGAGGTGGTTTAAGGGAGGGCATCACTCAGGTCCAGAAAGCAGGTCAGGATTACTCCCCCAGCCCTGTAAATAATCTCACAGACTGCTGAGGCAGTCATCGGATGCCACCACACTATATCATGGCTGGAAGCCAGAGCAATACACTCCCACAGGCAGTTAATATGCGTAAACAGGAAACTAATCAGCATTTTTAGGTGGTTTGATGTGGTTGATGCTTTGTTAGAATGTTTACTTACCTGCAGAGAGTCACATTCCTGGACTGTGAGTGCACTTGCATAGTCAGAGTGAATTTTGTGCTGATCACCACAGATGCATTGTTGTTGTTGGGCTTCACGGTGACCAAATGCTGGTACAGACACTGAGAAGGGAAAACAGGTGAAACACTGACTTAATGGGATGGAATGGGGACATGATGGTTTAGGATTCACGCATTTTAAGTTGTATTTGAAATAAATACGAAAAATATATACATTATTATGTAACAGGTTCATTGTGCAGGGCAGTGCAAATTATTTAAAATATATTTACTTCTCTTGTTCCAAGTTGAGTAAATATGTTGGTCTTTACCTGTCATTTGAACCTTTTCCTTGTGAATTGCATCCATGTGTCTCAAAATGTCTTTAAAATTCTCAAAAGAACACACACAACTCTTTTGTAGAACTACTTAAAACAACATAAAAAAAGTTAGGAATTACTGTAATTGAGGTCAGAAAAGCAACATTTTGTTACATCAAAAAGTGCAGAGAAATAGTAGACTAGATCAGCTTTAAATGTAATGTCTGCTTTTTCTCTTAGACAAATCCCCAAAACCTGAAGAGTTTAATATCATGCCATCATGGATATCTACTGTATACTTCAGATTTTTAGGAGATTCAACCACACACTAAATATGTTGGGTTTGAAAGACAGTGGAAATGACCAGGCAGGGGAGGTTTTCATGAACGATGCTATTGGTGAGAAACTTAAACCTCAAACTTTAGTAAGTTTGCTCACTTATTGATATCTGGATCAACCTGGACAAACAGACAGCTGGAAATTAGAGGCAACAGAGAGACCGTGTATATATTTTTGATTTACCTTGTAGCAGTGATCTGATGTGTAAAAGACCTGCACTTCTTCTGCCAGCTGGTTGTGAAATATTAACAAAGCCTGGTCCATTTTCAGAGTGGGCCCTGCATAGATTCAAAGCGGCACTGATTTACGGTGTACACAAAGCTTTTTGTACATCATAAATATAAAACACAAGGGTGTATCAGGTCACCGTCATTATCAAGATCATAACACGGACTCAATATTATCGACAGAGTAAGTTCTCATACAACTGACAGGTCTATTTGTCATAATTGAATGTTTAGCCCGATTATGAAAAACAAATATTGATTGACACCAAAAGCGGAGAGTCTAAATATGTTTGAGGCATAAAGTAACTGCTCTTGGAATCCTGCGTCAATCTGTAACTACAGGAAGACTATTGAGAGTTTAAAACACTAGAAAGACCCACTAACACTGTATCCTAGAAGACTAACCTGATGTTAAGTGTCCTCCATAACTGCTTGTTACAAGTATTAACAAGGTTAGACTTGCTTGTAGTGTCTTGGGCTCCATGTTGCTACTTGAAAACATTGGCTACCACTGCTCATCTTTACAGCACTCGCAGTAATAAAAAAAAAGAAGCGGTCATAGGGCAAAAGGGCGCACGTTGTTGGTTTAAACAGTTTGTGATGCGTCTATTTGAATAATGTGTGGGACAAAATTCGTCTGCAATTCAGTTCTAGAAATGATCAATAAAAAAGCATTATTGATGCAAACTTCTCAATCTCAATATTGTAGGCATCAGAGGGATTAGCCATATTTCCAACCACATACAACCATCTGACTCTAATCTAATGTTTTTGTCTTAATCACAGCCTTCCTTTCTAACCTAAACACTGAAGCATTATTATCATCTTCCCCACCCAGCCAACTGTGAAATGTTGATCACTTGTCACATCCTCTGCCTCTCCTCATTTCATTAAGCAGTTCATTTCCCTGAGCGCTCGCCGTGACAGATGAGTTCACCGGGGCAATCTCGCAGGAGCAGCTCATTAACCTCTGACATGAACTCCAGTGAGCTGAAGAGCAGCGTCTGCTTTAAAATATGCCGTCTTGTTAAATAGAGACATCATTAACTGTGCTATTATGCTAAAGTTTTAGTTAATGTGCTCATATGAGAGTATCAAAGGAACAGCATCTTTCATCAAACACTGTTGGTGCAGCAATGTTTGCTGACACAATAGCTGGCCTCATGCATGCCTTGTGCAACACATGACAGTTTATAATTAAGCTCGTGCTGTCAGGGGGCCAAAAAGCCTATCAGCAGGGAGGATTTCTGCGCAGGCTTCTGCACGGGCAGCTAAGCAGGACCTACGGCTCATGTGTCAGACTGGATTCCAGTCACTCTCACTGGCTGCTCCACAGATCTGTGCAACAGGGAGCTGGAGCTGAACCTCTTCTGTGCATGAAAACACTCTGCAAACATGGTGAGTACACAACCTCTCTCCAGTGTGTGAGGGCTGCCTAATGCTCACACACCTGTTGCCATTTTTAGACTATGAGATTGACTAAAACTAATCTAGAAAATGTTTTATAATGCAGATAGATATATCTGACACGTGTCTGTATCATTCTGAAGACTGACATATGCACATGTTCCTGTCTTTGCACTAAGCCACCGCATGTGATAAATAGACATGGGTTGAGCCAGTGAGTATTGTCTGTGTGCTGCCCATTCGCTCTACTGATAGAGCAGATTAGAGTGTTGCTATGATACCTGTTGATGTCATTACTCTGTTTCAGGCGTTGATCGTAACATTTGCTTGCTCTGGTTTATAGGCATCACCGCTCATCTGTGCACAAAGCCTTCATAAGACCCCTCTCGATTGCACAATTAAACAAAAATAGGGAATTTTGTGAAATGTTGACAATGCCGTTAACATTTTTTGTTTCGGCTGTTTGAAACAAGCCACTCTAAATCCATGTGACCCTGCATCATGTGTCAAGATTAGGATCTGAGTGACCAAACAGAACCCCCTCCAACACCCCTCCCACCACCACCATCACAAACCTTTGAACCAGCTAGTTTTTTAAACCAGGAATGCAGCCTCTCATTGTTTCCAGATGGGATCCTGTGCAACCAATCACAGTTTGTGTTTGTGAAGCTGCCCCTCTCAGATCTGCTGTAACTGTTCCCTCTGCTCTATACCAGGCTGGTAAAATTCAGAGTCTGACTGAAGAGGAGAGGGCCCACCTTCTCCCCCTGCTACGCAACGCTCAGTGGGTGGAACTCGGGACACGGGACGCCATTTACAAAGAGTTTATTTTTAAAGACTTCAATCAGGTTCATAATATAAATTCTATATACCTAGTAACCATTGTATATTATGTACTGTATATATGCATGACTTCATTGTGTTATTTTCTTTCAGGCTTTTGGTTTTATGTCCAGAGTGGCTTTACAAGCTGAGAAGATGGACCATCATCCTGAATGGTTCAATGTCTATAATAAGGTATTAAAGACTAATTATGATTCATGCAAAGGACATTAATTTACAACC
This sequence comes from Harpagifer antarcticus, assembly GCA_902827135.1. Taxonomy (NCBI): domain Eukaryota; kingdom Metazoa; phylum Chordata; class Actinopteri; order Perciformes; family Harpagiferidae; genus Harpagifer; species Harpagifer antarcticus. The sequence continues at coordinate 44,075 of CADEHL010000066.1, forward strand.
CTAAAGTTGTAAATATACAGTGTATGACTTTAGGGCATTAGTGGTCATCAGTCAATAGACTGCATCACAGTTAGACTCCTAATTAGCTTTCTCTGCCGAAGAAGAGTCCAGTATGTGCCAAAGCATTAAATGCATCAATATTTTTTAATAATCTGCAATATCATGAAAAACGTTATGTTTTGAAAGCACTGTCTTTTTAGTTGACTCAACACAACTCCTTCCTGAAAAATGTCTAAGCTTAGCTCACACAGGTGTAGTGTAAGGTGTACAATGAGACATTCCCCACAAGAAAGTGTTAGCTTGTGAAAACGTGTTTCACTTGCAAATGCAGTACATTAGTTGTTAGCTAACGCAGGCAAAGTCCAAAACTGTACTACTTTGGTTCACTTTTACCTACTACCATCGCTTCCAGACCTAAGCAGATCTCTTCTGCCCGAAAGTTCTGAAGAAGTCCCTTAAAACTGTTTAGCGCCACACTAGACCAAACATCCATGAGGTAAACACAGGCAGCTAGCAGGTTGTCACAGTGTAGCATTTAGTGGCTAAAGAGCTAGATATTTCCTTCAGGAGTTGCAACCGGTTGAAACAAAGTTAAAATAGAGTAAATATACATTCATTAGGTGGCTTGCAAACATAGCCTGGAACATGACTGTGAGTGCTAACCGTGTTTGCACAACAACTGTTTGCTAAAAAAAGAGTAAAGTGATTATGTCGGTGTTGTCGACAGCTTGATGCTTCAAGGCCCAGGTAAAAATAAAAATACAATAAAACCTGAGCAGGGTTGACAGTTTTCATCGTCTACTTTAAACGTACTTGCTTAAAACATTCAAATGCACTTTGGCTGCTTAGGGCCTTCACTTCAGCTGACATCAGGCAGGGATAGATGGTCACTAAATATTTTTTCTCCTTCTTTTGGCTTCATTGTAAGTCAATGAGAAAGCTAGGGATGAAAATGCTGTATTTTGGTTTCAATTTGAAGTTTTCTGATTAAAGCAACATCTTTGAGCTAAAGGAGACACAATTAGATCTACTAGTAATGTTCTAGTTATATGCTCCTTTTTGTTTAACAGGTCCAGATTACTCTCAGCACACATGACTGTGGGGGGGTGTCCCAGCGAGACATCACTATGGCCACATTCATTGACCAGGCATCAATGATGTAAAACATCTGCATCGTCAGTCATTTCAACAGTGGAACATGAAGAGCTCTTCATTTATTGATTTCACTGAGAAATTGCTGAGGATGTGACCTGCAAATCCAAAGAATATGTTACCTTCAGTGAATTGTGAATGATGTAGCGGTAGGTCAATGTTGACTACAAATGGTCCAACGTGGTTAAAAAACTATTGTGTTGCTGGTTACGCATTTGATGAATAAATGAGATTAGAAGCTAAAGGTAAAATGATGTTCACACATAACATTCTTAATATTAGTAATTTTTCAGAAGCCATTCCATTTATTCCATTAAACATTCATGTGTTCCTCTGCCACAATTAGTGTATTATGTGCCAATGATTTTGTACATTACAGTTTTTAGTAAATGTTATTTTCTGTTGAACTAAAAAGAAAATGACCAGAAAAATGATAAGACTGAATGCATTTTATTGAAAACAACACTGTAGAACATCCACTGTGTGTGACCGTGATAATTGCTTAGTGGTATAATTGCGTTTGGATCGTGTGCAAAGGGGAAACAAATCTGCTACATAAAATGCACTGTCACATGAAAACAAATCCTTTAACCGTGTACATTCAGAACTACACAAAATGACTTCACAGGGGTGTAAAACAGTAAAAAAAAAATACCATTACAATATAATGCAATCCAGTTAGCAAAAACTAAAATTATATATATTCTAATAGTTGAGTTAGTTAGTTGAATAGTTTAAGACTGATGTAAGGTTGTATTTAATTGCATTACAGCTACACTGTCCACCCTGTGCATGATTGAATGACCCATGGATAAACGTTATGAAGCCAAATCCCTGAGGATGTTACAGAAAATCTGCTATGACGTCGTGAGTTCAAACCTCTGAAGGCACAGAGGTGAACGCTCATTATTGCTACATAATGTCACCATCTGCAACACAATTTAGATTTTCTCTGCAAAATTCCTTTACAGTATGTAGTCATTTTCACTTAAAACAGGATGTTGCATTACACGGTTTTATTTGAGACAATTATTGAGGATATTTCTCCATAAGCAAACAGGATGAGTCATTGCTGGAAAACTGTTTTTGCACAGGCACGAGTATCCACACCGTTACTGGGCACAGTATTGAAAGAAGGATGGATGAACACATGATGGTATGAGCTACAATCGTTAGTGGGTATGTCATCAGCCATTTAACCAGGTACTGACTAATAGCTTGAAAGATCCCGCACATGTAAAAACCTAAATACATTCATGTCTAATCTCTTTAAAAATGCTCAGTATGTAAAACACAAACGCTCACAAATTAAGTGATTACTACACACCCAGTGGTTAAATTACACTTCCTAACAAGGCCGATATGTCATTCAATACTATGCTTCTATTGACTTAAAACATTTATAGTAGAGCAGTCCTCATTGTTTCACTTCACAAAAGGAAGTTATATATTGCACAAACATGGAAATAATTTCAAAAAGCAATATTAGGAAAGCAAATAAAACAGATGTTTTGGTGTTACAGAATGCATTGTTACATTGTCAACTGTAAGTATGTGTACATATCCTGCTGAATGGATATATTTACATTCAGACAGGGCAGAGAGTGGGTTTCTCCCAACATAAACAATTGAATCGATCAGTCTAACAGCTTATCTTTATTACAGTTTGTATGCCCTTACATTGTGAAGATTATGTTAGACAAGAAAAAAAACACTTGCCCTCTTTGAAAGTGTTTCAGTGGATGAATACATGACATTTTCATTCAGTAGAAACTGAGGTAGATTGAATTAGGAGACACATTATTAAAAACTAGAGTGATAGACAAGTGACTCTATGCAGACTTTGCAGATTATTGAGTTTAAACAGGACCAGAGGTGGAAACAGCCTTCAGTCTAGTGTGTTGATTTGTTTAATTTCCTTTAAAAGCTAATGTGTGGAATTCCAATTAAAAAGCCCAAGAGACCAATTAGTTTTGTATTCCATTTGCGGTTTAACACAAATATATTTTCATGGCCTTGTGGCTAGTTCTACCCTTTGTAATTTAAACAACAATTGTATACATTATTAACTACATTAAACGCTCCCACTATCTAAATCACTCTCCCTCTGTCTACAAATCCAACCACTGTAGATGGATCACGAAATAGTCATCACAATAAGTGCCATCAAACAAAGGACATGCGTGTTCATGCTCACAGACACACTTCGACCATAACAGAAGTGTAGGTTCAAGTGATTTACAGATTACCCTGATATGCTCTTGTCGGGGCATCGTAGAGTTTTTACATTGTAAAAGCTGTCTGCCAGAATTGCCACATGATGATGATACCGTTTAGCCTCCACATATATAAAGCACTGCATCAGGTTTATGCTAGAGGGCAGCACAGCGTCACTAACAAGGGCTCAGTGGTTTTTGCTGAGTCATGGCAGTCAGGCAACTGAAAGCTGAAATGTTCCGGCAGTAAAATAAAAAAAAGGAATGGTTTTGCTATGCAATCAGTAGAGATTATGAGAAACATTAGCATTTAACACATGCTAAAATTGAAATGAACTGTTAAACATTTAAAACAACACAAACAAACACACACACACGTTCACTACATACATGATAAAATCAAACGCTTTTGGAATAAGTAATTTCTTCTCTCTCTGCCTAAACAAGCGATTTCCCTCTGATTACAATGACTATGGCTTGTGCTTTAAAGATCTTTGCAGATGTTTTCCGTATGGTGTAGGTGTGCAAGATAAGGCAACCGTTGACGATTAGCTCGAAACTCTAGGAGGATGCGAGCGTGTTTCCCTGCGTGCGGTGGGGTTGGGGCCGGGGGCGGGGGGGCCCATGGAGCTTCAGTGGTGGGCTTTGCCGTTGCCATTCATGTGGCTGGTGTTTGACAGGGACACCTCAGTGCTGTAGAGACAGTCCAGGAAACCTCTGGAGATCTCCGTCACCATGGATCTGTCTGGGATGGACTGGGCCATGCCGTAGATCGCTCCCTGAAACAACAGGAAGACACAAGGGAGTTTACAACTGCTCAGTAAGGGTTGCAGCCGTAATTAACCTAGAGCCAAGGTAAAACAAATCGTACTTGGTAGGTAATGTTAGTTATGTGGTTATGTATGTCACCTGATAAGACTGGGCAGCGGGGCAATTGTTGAATTGCGAGAGTTTTTTTTTCCAAGTCAAAATCTTTTGTTAATAAAATACCTTTCTTGACCCAAGACCGCCGGTTGTTTATTGCTTAGGTTTGCGTGTCGTCAACCTTGCTCAATATATGATAGGAAGGTTTGGAAGACAATACATTAATAAAGTATAAAGACACACACACACACACACACTCCTTTTGCACAGAGAGATTATGAACAGTTTGTGGTTTGAGAGCATTTCAGGAAATATATGATTATTTACTATTCTTATTAACCTACTACTTGTACCTGCTTAAGGGTGTTACTACTTCTCCCAGCAGCATACCTTCCAACACTGTAGCTAAATGCCCCCTGGTCTATTTGATAGATTTTAATGCTCTAAGTTGTGAAACTGCAGCTCCGAAAATAATTAGGGGAGAAATAAAAAAAACCTAATAATAATAAAAATAGAATGAATCAAATATACTAAGACATTTAAAGAGGTTTTTGCTCCATGTATGGTCTTTCCTTTCATTTCTGTTATTCAACTGAAGATGATGCTTCATTCCCTGGTGTGCTCTAAACAAACCTGATTGGCATGAAGCCGGTTTGTGCCTGTTGGGTGGAGTTCCCACTCCATTTAAAACTCAAAACACAAACAGCATACGCAGTATGTGCAGCAGGAAAACAAAATGCCACGTGTACTAAGAACATGGGACACAATAGATAGTGGCAGACATATTTGACATGCTTTGTCATGCCTCACAACAAATGAAAGTTGTACTCTCTCACACTTGGCACCATGATAGGTGGAAACAAAGAACACACACGAGAAGGATTCTCTCCTTAGTGTTCTCAGGTTTCCACCTAAAGTCTAAAGACATGGAGGTCAGCTGAACAGGTGATTGTAAGTTGACTGGAAGTTTGGATTTTTCGATTATTTGGTCGCTTTTCTTTTCTGAAAATATTTTTCACTGGTGTGAATTGTGTGTTTGAATACCACCACACCAAAAGGGTGAGTTAAAGATTTTCAGATTTCAACGCAGTATATGTTTAATTTAACTTACTTCTTTGGAGTGGCAAAACATATTTATTTATGTAACCGTACTGGAGAAAATGTGACATTTTTAAATGCTTGGTTATATAGAAGATCCTCTCAAGTGTGTATATTTTGTATACTTACTACTGTACTGTATACATACTTTCTATTTATATGAATTTACTACTTAAACATACTGTATAGTCAGGGTATTATTGCAGCATGAACAAGTGTGTAGCAGAGCTCTCTCACCATTCCTGTGGTTTTCTCTTTGGGGTTCTTCAAGATGATGGCGACCTGCTCTTTGACATCATGGACAAACTGATCGGCGACGCCCTTCTGCGTGTGCAGGACTGTGCAACAAATGTGGATGCTGTGAAAGAGAACATCATAGAGTTGTCAAACTCCTGACTTCTAATGAAGTTTTTCAATTTCTTGAATATTTCTTTCAATACGTACCTGGATGGGTACTGCAGTGAGTTCAGATTCCAGCCCTTTGTCGTCAGTGCGTTGGACAGACGGAAAATATCAAACTCATCGGAGCCTATTGCCACCACCGACACCTCGGGGTCCCCAAACACAAACACACCTTTAATCTTGGAGGTTCTGTCAACAAAAGAAACACAAAGTCATTGAAATGGTGCAAGTAATCATTTAAACAGTAGTTTTTAACAGATCTTGACCTGTGTGTCTTACTCTGTTTTGATTTTGCGAGCTGTGCTAATGATCTTCTTGGTGGCGTCTATGTATCCGTTCTCTCCTATGTGCATCATGGTCGCCCAGCAGGCAGCGATGATCCCTCCGGGCCTGGAGCCTGCCACAGAGGGCGAGGCGTAGATTCCCCCCTGCCAGTCTGGAGCCACAAAGTACTGGTAGTGCCGGTACTTTTTTTCACTGTAGAGGATCACTGAGGAGCCTTTAGGGGCGTAACCGTACTGGAGAAGAATGTAGAAACGCAGCATTAGACTTGCAATAAAGTGTGGCCGAGAGGAGCCAGTATATATGTAACACTGGTCTTTAAACTATATGATTAATCCTTTACAAATAGTGAAATGTTTATTTTCTGGACTTGTTACAAGATGTTTTTTTCTTAAGTAGGCAAGCTTCTCACCAGCATTAATTTGGAGTGAATCAACAACCACTCCTTACCTTGTGGGTGTCTGCAGAGATGCTGGTTACACCTTTTACCCTGAAGTCGTAAGGAGCCAGTGGGTAACCAGCCTTGGCCATGAACACAATGAGAAAACCTCCCAGACAGGCATCCACATGCAGGGGGAGGCTGTAGCGCAGCGCCAGCTGGAACACAGCGAGGGAAAGTATAAGAGACTTGGCTTTCTTCTTCTCATTTCAGAAAATGTTCTAGGGGGAATGTGTCACTTCTCACCTTGGCTACTTCTTCAATGGGATCAATGATTCCATGTGGGAACTGAGGCGCCGAGCACACCAGCATGGCCGTGTTCTTGTTGATGGCTCTCCTCATAGCCTTGAGAGAGAAGAAATATGGACATAATTAATGTCTATGAGAAGAAGTCAATGAGCACATGCTGTGTCTGTGTATTCTCACCTTCACGTCTACTTTCATGGTTTTCTTGTCGAGCGGAACGTGAACAAGCTTCATCCTAAAGTAATGCGCTGCTTTGTCAAAGGCTGCGTGGACACTCAAAGGGGCAACACTGCAAAAAGTAGAGAAAACACAAAAACTAATGTTACAACTTCTGTAAAGAGCAGTCAAAAACAAGCTTTAGAGAAATGATTGTATTCACCTCTTTATATCCATTTTAATCAAGGTTGAAAATCTATTATTTGATTTGATTAGTGGTTAAAACTCATGTGTCTTTTACTTTATTTTGCTCAACAGTTGGTCTTAATTAATTACAGATTGCTGGACTGTATTTATGTGTGCCTGTTA
>CADEHL010000067.1:0-35000 GCA_902827135.1 Harpagifer antarcticus
GCTTGGGAACAGCCCTCAATATGGCGGACACTCCGCGTGAACGCGCAAACGGAGGGGTAGGGTGTAGGGGGCGGTTTGGGACTGGGCCGTAGCAAGAGGAAAAGAGGGAGGGTTTTATTTTCTGACGCTGCGTGAGTTCCCCGACGCACCGGGCGGGACCCCGCATATAAAAGACGTGCATTTTGCATCATAGGTCCCCTTTAAGAGATGAAGAACTTGAATGATGTCAACATGTCACGTGTTGCTGTCTGTCTGCCAAACAGCATCCATTCTTGTTTTAACTTCTTACCTGGTCATTCTCCAGAAAAGGTGGAAGTGCTGTCACTTACTTCTGCAGACACCAAAAGACATGACGTTGACCTCATACTCACATTCATTATATAAGTTGAATAAATAGAGATTGTCTTGGTGCTAAATTAAAAATGGGTTTATACGTAAATTGCAATTTATTTAAAATGCCAGGTTCCAGGAACTGCCTAGTCACTTTGATCACACATGGAAGTGGAGCCGATAGTTTTCATTTAAAAGATTTGTTTTCAATAAATAAATCTAATTTATATTTACATAACATTACAAACATTAAATATAACACTGAAAACGTAAATGATTATTAATAATATCAAATAAATGTCAGTCACCCAAAATGACGTCATTGGTGTTCCTGCTACACAACACGCTTTTATTTTGAAGTAATGTTCTGTCTCTGAAGTGCCTCCTCTAGCAAGAGATCCTTTGAGGCAGAGGACATAAGGACAGGCAGAGGACAAAAGGACACAGATACTTCTTTGTTTGTTAAAGGTCTCATTTTATCTTCAAATGTTTCGTGCGTCTTTCAAGTCTGTCATAGTTACTCGTTGCATAGCGCTATGGGTGAACCTTTGAATGGGAACATGTATTGTGTTGAAGAGTTAAACGATGTTGATATTGACTGAAGCCACATGTGGTCTGACACATTGCAGCCATTTTGTTAAAATGGTGGTGTTTTCTCCAAATTGTCACTGGTGTTCCTCTTCTTCCTGGTAACACGTAACACCAGTGACGTTCCTTTACAAATAAGCTTTACTTGTTGTGGATTCATCAAGTTAAGAGTTAGTTATTGCTATTTAACAGGTTTTAGATGTTTTTAGAAGGAACATATTCCAGCAGATTTGTATCACCCAGATTCCACCTCTTCTGTAGAATGACCTGTATATATCTTTTGCTGCGAGGAGCGGACAGTGTGCGCTGGGTTCATTTCCTGTTGCTGCGTGGGGTCTGCGAGACAGCGAGACATTGCGAATGGACGCGGGAAGGAGGATGGCTCCACTAGCACCTAACACCCCCCCCCATTTGGACCAATGGGTCCATTTGGGTATGGGCACGTCACTGTACCCAGGAAGAGAAAGAGAAATCCTCAACGAGGCGTTCTGGGGCAGCACAGACAGGTCTTCTCTGTGTTAGAGCTTTACTCGCTACAGGGTGCACTTTGAGGGTTTGAGACTCTGCAGACCGTTTACATGCAGAAGCTTCATAACACACGAGGGGACGGGTCAGAACCAGAACAGCATGACATGGGACCTTTAATAAAAATAACAGTCTTGAATTTAAATGAAAGCGAGATGGATATTCTGAGATTAAAGTAGTATATGGTAATATAGTGTGTCCTTGTCCAGATGTGACATGTCTGATATATCTAATGTAAAGCACAAACATAAATACCATGAATTATTATTATATCTATCATCAGCTTCGATATTCATAATCCAGCATGATTCTGAAATGGGAAAGTACACATTGTAGAAGTGCTTTGACTTTTGGTACTTTAAGTATATTTTGTACTTTTAAATAGAAAAATGAACTGACGATTTCTTGCAGTGTGGTGCTGCCCCCTGCAGGAGGAAGAGTGAAGTACACAGGAAGCAGTTTGTATCGAACATTTATTTATTCAGAGCAGATGGCCATAAGATGCAGTCACTACACACACACACACACACACACACACACACACACACACACACACACACACACACACACACACACACACACACTGCTCTCAATAAGCACAGGCGGAAAATAAAACGGCTTCTTCTTCGGACAGAAAATGATCATAAAGTTTCTTCCACAACTTTTTTAACCATTTTTGTTTCTGTTTTTGAACCATTCCACCTTTTTAACGTTCTTCAGGAAACTCCTACAGCGAGAGAGACGACCAAAGTGAGACCAGAGGAAGGAGAGGAAGTGTTAAACGTGACTTTATAAAGAGGTGTTGTTGGAGGAAAGGGAGGAAACTACAGCTGACCTCTGACCTCTGATCCGGGGATGTTGTCGTGGATTTACGTGGTTTAAAATCAATTAGAGAAATGTCAGTCAGATGTAAGAAAACTCAAATATACATTACACCTACATTTATCATAGTATTTACCTGGTATTTATCTTACCGGCTGTCTCTAGGTTTTTAGTAAATCTGCATTAAAACTGGTCCAAATCAGATGTGCTATTGGAATAATGAAATGTCTAATCGTCCAATCAGAGGAGAGGAGATCTTGTGGTACTGACTGTGAGTTAACTATGGAAGACCATTTCTGGCAATGCAATTCAAAAAGGTAGAGTAAGTTATTATTATGAGAAATTACTTAGAAAAAACTTAATATCTCAAGATAATAAGAAACACATTTAGAGATGAAGTCATTGTTTTGAAAATGGTGTCATTATTTCCAAATACTTTTGGTCATTTTATCGTATATATTTCTTAATACTAACCATTACATACTTGTTTAACATGCTGCTGCATTGAAAACATTTCCCAATTTAGGATTAATAAAGTATATTTGATCTTGTTTTAGAAGTTATTGTTGGCAAATTAAGTCATTACTTTCAGACACTTCGTTCTTCCTGACACTATGTCGTTATTTTTAGAAATACTAAGTACATTTTTACAGATTAGTGAGTCATTTATGAAATATTTAGTCATTATTACCAGATACTTAGTCACTGTTTCTGATCCTAAATCATTATTGTTTCTGTTCTGATTTTATGTAAAGCATCTTTGAGCATTTGGAAAAGCGCTATAAACATCCCATGTATTATTATTATTATTATTATTATTATTATTATTATTATTAGTATTTCTGTAATATAAGGTCAATATTTCCAGAAAATGTCATTATTTGAGACATTTTTGATAAAACAAGGTAATTACTTTGCCTTAGCAAGTAATGTCTTTACGATGTCTTTCATTATTTAACTATATTAAATCATTATTTCCGGATACACTTTGGGTACATTTTAAAGTAATACAAAAGGCGCTTTCACACCGCAGTACTTTTCTCAGGAATAGTTCCGATAGTTCTTGGGATTTTGCGTTCACACCAAAAAGATCTGGAACTAGAACTTTTTTTTTTGCAAAACTTTTCACCCCTTTTCCATCCCTGCTAGAGAGCAGGTACTTTCCTGGGCAAATAAAAAGGTTCCAATTTCTGATTGGCTGGGCGGATTGCAAACCACGCCCCGTAAAACTCTGAAATGTTTTGTGAAGCCGCCATTTTATTTGCTGACATTAGCATTATTAGCATTAGCCCAGCGCAGAAACGCAGAGAGACTAACTTATGGCAACACAAAAGAAAACATGGGAGCGGTGGAGACGAGGAGGTGTCGGCGTTCTGGCGATTTACTCTGAAGGCTTCAGTAGAAGCTGCTGGGAGTCCCAGCAGCTTCTACTGAAGCCAGTCCCCAACTCCGAGGACTTCCGGCCGGGGACTCCGGGCGGCAGTATACGCCGTGAAGTGGTTTGCGGCCTGCCAGTAAACCCAAAGCAGAAGAAGAAGATGTGACGTCAGCGGCTTCATTTGCCTAATCCTCCTTCAGGGACTTATTCCGGTGTGAACGCGATCTACTAGAAAGACCAGGGACTAAAGAGTTCCGGGAACTATTCCTGGGAAAAGTTCTTGGTGTGAAAGCGCCTTAAGTCATTTTTATTTCCAGATATATAGTCATGTCAATATTTCATGAATTCTTCTCATAATAATCATCTTTTTTTAAAAACATATTTTCATAAATGTGCTTCCTTTAATAACAGTCGAGATGTTGTTTCAATGTCATGTTTTTATGTTAAATATCTAAATAGTGATTTTCGAGGAGCAGCATACCTTTTTTTTTTAGACCATGAACCGACAAAGCAAAAACATAGCGAGAGATCTTCATATTTTATAAACACCCATCCACTGTACTGTAGTCAGACCAAAATCACAACGCAAGGCACATGTTTCAAAGAAAAAACATTGCATTTAAAATAATACAAAATAATAAAACAGAACAACAAGAATTGCTTGTATTATACACATCGCCACACCCACGTACACATGTAGGCAGAGATCAAATAATAATTAAAATAACACAAATGCTTCCTGGAAATATCCCATCATGGTATCCTACAATGAGTCTTCAGTCACTTAAGCGTGGAGAAGCAAACACTCAGATTAGATCTGTTCACTTTGAAAAATATTCTTCAGGATGACACACACATCATAAATACATTTCTTATTTTTTTGTTGCAAATATCCATATATATAATCTCTATGTTTTTCATAATTTAAATACCACAACTATTCTCTGAATTCATTTCATATAGGGAGCGTGGCTGCTGCTGCTAAACCTGGATTTTCTTTAAGGACTGAGGCAAGTTTGAGGAATTTAAAGAGGCACTTCACATAAATATCATAGTGATACCATCTGTAATTGGGAGCATCACAAACAAATGCAGGAATGAGTCCTAAAACCTGGTAATGAGTCAGCAATTTAGCACTTCCTGACGCTTTTTCTGAATGTGTGTTTGGGTTGTTATCCTGAAGTAAGGTCTGTGGTTAACACAAGCTGAAGAGATTTTAACGTTTTGTTCTACGACGTTGCTAACAAGTGTCTAAATGAAATGACAAAAGGTCATCACGCCCAACATTAGCCTCCTTTAGCTTAGCGGTGGTGACGTGAAGTCATGTGACCGTGCTGTAGTTACTTTATAGCCCAGCATTAGCCACCTTTAGCTTAGCGGTGGTGACGTGAAGTCATGTGACCGTGCTGTAGTTTCTTTATAGCCCAGCATTAGCCACCTTTACCTTAGCGGTGGTGACGTGAAGTCATGTGACTGTGCTGTAGTTCCTTTATAGCCCAACATTAGCCTCCTTTAGCTTAGCGGTGGTGACGTGAAGTCATGTGACCGTGCTGTAGTTCCTTTATAGCCCAACATTAGCCTCCTTTAGCTTAGCGGTGGTGACGTGAAGTCATGTGACTGTGCTCTAGTTCCTTTATAGCCCAACATTAGCCGCCTTTAGCTTAGCGGTGGTGACATGAAGTCATATGACTGTGCTCTATCTCCTTTATAGCCTAACGTTAGCTTTTTGACTTCAGAAATCATAAAGTGTTGTTAATATGTGGAGATTATCCTGCTGAACTGAATGTGTAAGTATCATAAACATTGAGATTTTTTTTGCAATAATCCAAAATCACATAGAGAAATCCCATTGGACCAGGGAGATGTTGCCGTCAGGTTCCAACACAGAAATACCACATCTCTGCACCTCTCTTGAGTTGCATTATGGGTAGTGTAGTATACCGCTATGGAAGTGCCTCTTTAAATGCAAACCATCCCTCTTCACAGATCTCTGCTGCCGCTCACTCCATCAGCACCTTTTTTAAATGTTTATCCCATGTCCCACAGCAACACACTGTTTAGTAACCATGGTGACGATGAGGATGGTGAGGGTGATGATGTAGATTGTCATGGCAACACGGGTGGGTGGTTAGGAAGGTGTGGGACGAAGGAGATGGAGATGAACAGAGGATGATTGTTCGCTGAAGGTTTATTGTAATTTACTAATGAAATACCCGGTAATCCACGCAGGGATTTGGGCATATTATGGATCTTTTTATATGAATGAATACAGGGGATTATATAAATAGGGATGCCGTATCCGAACTGATCATTTAATGGATCCAGTGTGGAAGCAAGATGTGACCTTTTCCACATTAAAGACAGTTTTTTCATCAGTATAATGTAGTGTTTCCGGTTGTCTCAGGATCTCTACTCTCTTCCAAGCCACCAGACTCCATCGACAAAAAACTGTAATTTTATGAAAACACAGGAGTTGTTTTGTGTTATTGTGCAACTTTGGTGACTGAATGTAACGGTGATTCTTTCTCCATGTTGTCAATGGAGTCTGGTCACTGGTGAAAATGTAACTATCTCTTCAAAATGTGTCTGAAGGGGAGGTTTATATTTGGGATTTTCAGAAGAGAAAAAGTTGCATTAAAGCATCTCTACTTAACGGTGTTTGAAAATTCATTTGAGTGTTTTAATCAAAATATTTTAAAATGTTCTGAGTGTGGGGATCCTGAAATTCGTTGCCCTTATTTCCAACAACAGCAGGAATGATTTAAGAACTGAGTAGACAAATGGCAATGCTCTCCTTCAAGCCACCAGACTCCATTGACAAAAATAGTCAATTTACTTTCTAAAAAAACTAGTTGCAGATTTACTGCTGTTATGTCCAGGCGTCTAGTGAAACTCCACTTTAAAAGATAATACACCGTAGTTTGCCGTATATACTCATTGTCCTAAGTCTTTTTGTTTTTTAGCTTTTAAAGTTATTTGTATAGTTACATTTAAATCGGGTGTACATACTTGTCTTTAGCATCCTTTTTTACGTTGTTTGTGTTCGCACAGCGAGAAACCAAAGCAAATTCCTTGTATGTGTAAAAAACCTTGATTCTGATGCATTTTTTGGGGGCTCGTCCGGGATCAGAACCCGGGTGTCTCTCACCCAAAGCTATCATACCCCGAGACCACATTTGTTGGGGGTGTTATGACCCTGGGTTATTGTGTTTCATTCTCTGTGACAGATCAGTGTGTGAGAGTGTGCTGATGGAGGGGTATCAGTTCTCAAATGAGGGTATGCAGACCCCTAGGGGTACCTTGGAGTACTGCAGGGGGACATGAGATTTTTTTTAAATGTTAATTTAAAACATCAGTCGTGCATAACTCCGAAAAATATTGATACTATAATAAATGAAATAAAAAATGTACATTCAAATTCGGTAGAAAACATTTTATATTCAACATTTCATTTTTAAAGGCTTTATTGTGCAACTTTAGTGAATCTAACCAACCAGTTACTAACCACTCACCAAGTTACTGTTTCTGTCAATGGAGTTTGGTTGTAATTTTACTTCTCTTGCAGATTTACTGCTGCATCAATTCGTTTTTTTTGGCACTCCATAGCTTCTCTTTGGACACACTGTACAATTTAATAATCATTTATGATTTGTTTTGTTGTTTTGCATGCTGCTGCAACGCATTTCCCTATTTGGGATCAATAAAGTACCTCTTATCTTATATTATTGTTCGGATTTGGTTAATCTGAATTAATGAATTACTGTTTTTGTCAATGGAGTTTGGTTGCCTTTGAAAAGGAACCATCCCTTTGAAAAGTGTCTTCAGGGGTGGATTACATTAGATTATCAGAGGAGAATAAGTTGCATTATACATCCCTACTTTAACGTTTTTTGTCCGACTCCGAACCAACCAAAGGTAAAAATACTGTCTTTATCAATGTAGTCTGGTGACCTTGAAAATTGATGAATGCATCCCTACTTCAAAGTGTTTGATAATGAATTTGTCATTGGATTTAAGTATGATATATGTCCTTATTTTGTTACCTGAAGTTTGTTGCGTTGCCCTTATTTTCTGCAGGTATCAGGAATGATTTGAACTGAGCTGTGACTCTGCAGCTTGTTACAACAGAGCCCAAATCTCACATTTGACCCAACAATAACCAACTCTATGACCTCCATCTTCCCTTTTCTAACACCTTGCACCCTTTAAATCCTTCTCCATAACTTTCCGAACCTTATCCCCAACACCTAACGTCTTCTTTCAGACAACCTGCTGCAGCTTCTCTCGTTAAATATTGATTTCATATTGTGCGGGCTCCCGTGGCTGCATTGTGCTTCTCCTGTGAATGTTTTCTATTTGGAGGGCCGGAAATAATGAGGATGGAGCAGAGTGTATGACCGCAGCCAGGACAGGAAACTGAATCCTGAAATTCCAACAATTCACAAGCACTCATCCGTCTCAAACACACACACACACTGTCACACACTGTCACAC
Organism: Harpagifer antarcticus; assembly: GCA_902827135.1. Classification (NCBI taxonomy): domain Eukaryota; kingdom Metazoa; phylum Chordata; class Actinopteri; order Perciformes; family Harpagiferidae; genus Harpagifer; species Harpagifer antarcticus. The sequence goes on from CADEHL010000067.1 coordinate 8,138, forward strand.
ACACCTCAGGAGCTGAATCGTCTCGTTTTGGTCACGGATACAAATCTTTCCTCCGTGTCCTTTTACATGGTCACAACACCAGAGGTTCCACACAGACATCAAACCAAAGAGCTTCATATTTATCGTTATATTATTATTATCATATATTACTGTGCTAATGCAGGACTTTTTCAGTAGATATAAACTCTCCATGCTTAGAATGTACACATACCAGACTATGATTCAGCACACAGGTGGTGCTTCGATTAGTTTTTGTTTTGCCGTCAGGAGTGGAAAACACCCGCGGTTTGATTGCAGGCTCTTCCATTTTTTTTATTTTTTATATTCTTCTCTCTCCACGTCAGTCTTTGTTTTTGGTCCTTTTTTATCTACCCTCTCTCTTAAAGTGTCTCTCTCTTCATCCATCATCATCATCATCATCATCATCAGAGAGGAGCATGAAGAGAGGAAGAGAGAGAGATTGTGCCGTCAGAGTCTGTTTCCATGGTTACTCCAGCATGGCGTCCAGTTGGTCGGCGAGGTCGTCGAACATGCTGCCGATATCGTCCAGGATGCTGACCGTCGTCTTCTGCTCTTCCATGGAGCTGCACACACGCACACGTGCACACGCACACGCACACACACACACACACACACACACACACACACACAGAAGCACAACATTATGACAGTGGATTGGAAATAATAATGTCTTCTTAAAACCAAGCGCTTTGAGCACCAGAAAAAGCGTTATATAAATGACATATATGTATTATATCTTTTACATATATATAGTTTTTTATTATATTAATAATGTAATTTCAATAAATACAAAATGCTGTGTATGTGTGTGTTTCTTTCTGTGTATGTGTGTGTCTGCATGTATGTGTGTGTGTGTGTATAAGATAAGATAAAAAGTACTTGATTGATACAGATTTGGGAAATGTTTGATATGTGTGTGTTTGTATCTGTGTATCTATGTGTGTGTGTGTTTCTTTCTGTGTGTGTGTGTGTTTCTGTATGTGTGTGTGTGTTTATTTCTGTGTGTGTGTGTGTGTGTGTGCTCCTTACTCCTCCTGCCTCAGGATCTTATCCTCCACGATCTGCAGCGCGGCGGCCAGCGAGGCGCTCGTCTCCTCCAGCTTCTGATGCACCAGCAGCTCCGGAGCCGTGACTCCGCCCCCCATCATCCCGCTGTCCACGGACACCCCCCCGATCGAGGAGCGAGGGGGCTTGACGGGCGGGGGGGTGGGGCTGGGGGTGGCGGGGGTCTGAGGTGTGGTGGGGGTCTGGGGGGTGCGAGGGCTCGGGGGGGACGGGCTCAGCGGTTTGGCGTTTGTTGGACCGGGGATGTTGGCGAGGGGGAAATATGGCGGGGAGCTGGTCTGCCTGGAAACCACTGCATGATGATGGGGGGGCGGGCTGGTCATGGAGTGGATCAGTTTGGACGGTTTGGGGGCCGTCGGTGGGGGCGTCGGTTTGGGTGAGACTGGGGGCGGAATCTTCTTCCCTTCAACTACGGAAATGGAGAAAGTACGAGTGTCAGGGTAAAGGATCAAAGGGCTTCATTGTTGTCTGCTGCAGTGTAGATATGCAATGAACAACTTTAAGGTCAACCCCCTCTGTGTTTAGAGACTCTGGAAGTTTCAGGAACAAAGACCCCCTTTCTTTCTTTTCTGATCCATCCCCCGCCCACTTTATCACCTGAATCTCCTTCTAGCAACATTGTGTTTTTTAAACCAATGATCTCTCAGAGGGGCATGGCCAGCAGCAGCTCATTAGCATTTAAAGCTACAGACACAGAATCAGCACTTTTGGAACAGAGCTGAAACAGAGTAGTAGACTCTTTTGTGTATTTTCATTCATATGAATATATTATAGTGTAAATTATAGTGTTATCATGATACGTTCAATGTAAAATAAAGTAAAAACTTAAATAAACTTTAACAAACACAGTTGTTTGAAGGATATGTTCCCACAACAATGTTTGGTTTTTGGTCTTTGACAGTGATATCTAATTGGCAACAAGAATTGTGAAATGTCTCTATTATTGGTACGACTACTAGAATGTCTTGTATTGTGAAATCTCTGAATATGAAGCTTGTTTTCTTTTCTTTTTTTGCATTTGGTTCCTTTAACTATTAAACACCTAGGAACACGCAGTCAAATTCAAACTAGGAAATGCCTTTCCTGCTGAAAATGCGTGCGAATGCTGGAAGCTTCGTAAAGTTGTTTCTGAACTGAGCTGAAAATGCAGAAAAGCTGAATATTTTATTAGTTGAATGACTGGAGTTGCTTTTAGCTCCAAAAACCTAGTAAGTGTGTTGCTGAACTTAGCATAAACAGTAGTGAACCTCCATCAGTGAGAGTACCTGGGCTTCCAGGCGTCCCCGGGCCAGGTAACGGGACCCTCCTGTTGGAGACCGGCTGGGGGGGGGTGGGCGGTCCTCCTTGCCTCTTTATCTGCGAAACGATTGGCTTCGGGGAGACCGGAGGCTTTGGTTTTCTAACGGGAACGCCTTCAATCACCACCTGGTCCACGCTGTCTCTGCGGGGAACAGCAGTCGGCTGCGATTGTTGTTGTGGATGTTGTTGTGGATGCAGTGGATGTTGTTGTGGATAAAGTGGATGTTGTTGTGGATGCAGTGGATGTTGTTGTGGATGTTGTTGTGGATAAAGTGGAGGTTGTTGTGGATGTTGTTGTGGAGGTTGTTGTGGATGTTGCTGTGGATGTTGTTGTGGATGCAGTGGAGGTTGGGGTTGCGGTTGCTCCGTCACTCCTTCGTCCGATCCTTGGCGGCGTTTCATGTTCACGGTGCCGTTCTGGTAGGGAACCGGTTGGGTGGTGTTGGGTTCTCCGATGGCGGCCATCTCTGCGTAACCCTCCGGTTCCTTGTCGCGGCTCTTGGGTCGGCGCTTCACGGTGGACGATTCCTGCAGCGTGAAGTCGGAGCCATTGGGGTGAGGTTTGGAGCTTCGGGGGCGTCGCTTCAGGGTCGATGTGGTGGTGGACTCGACTCCGGGGATGTCCTCGTTGGTGAAACCCACCTCTTCCCCGTCGCCCTGCAGACAAACACAAAATACACACTAACGGAAAATTCATACATTCGTGACAAGAGTGGATTTTTGCACAAACAGTCAGAAGTATTGACAAAGATAAACACGAATAACGCTTACAGAGAACAGAAGCTGCACTATGGTTCATTTTACAGAAAGCACATTTAGATTTAGCACATTACATTACGCTGCATAGATAGATGGATAGATAGATAGAGAGATAGATAGTTAGTTAGATAGATAGAAAGAAAGACAACATATATATAGATAGCTACCTGTCCTTCTCCTTCTCCTCGTCCTTGGCGGCGGATGGTCAGACTTCCCTCGTCTGCAAACGGTAGATTCTCCAACGAACTGGACGGAGGCTGGGGGGAGGACGGAGGGTTGTTGGAGGACAAAGGTTTGTTGGAGGACGGAGGATTGTTGGAGGACGGAGGGTTGTTGGAGGACGGAGGGTTGTTGGAGGAGGCGTTCACTGGTGGAGGGGAGGAGGCAGGATGCTGGACGGAGGGTGAGGGCTGGAAGGAGGGTTGAGGAGTGGGTTGTTCCCTTCTTGCCGCCTCCACCAGCTCGGACACCGGACCGCTGATGGTCCTCCTCCGGTTCACGACCTCTCCATCCAGACCAATGGCATCGCGAGTTTTACCCACCTGGTTACAATTCATTTGTTATATAATGCTTTAGCTCATTAACTACATCAATTAATGTGGATATACAATATTCTAGAGTACCATTGAAGCTGCACCTGACACCCTACGTTTTCTCCTTAAGAAAGACCCACAAGACCTGTCCTCCATCTTAATTCCTGTACTTGTTATTGTTAGTGCATGAATGCATCCTCGTTGAGAAGTACGGCAACATGCCCGGATTGTTAAGCATATCCATTGGGCTCTCACGGTTCGGTTCATTTCCTTCTTAGGAAGTATTTGTTCAACTGATTTCATTTCAAGGAAACTCTTACTGGTACTTTAAGGCAAATCGTAATTCAAGGTGTTTTTTTGCAACCAATGAAAGAGCTCCCCCTACCTGCAGGAAGTTCCTCTGCAGCGCCATGCCTTTTGGTCCGCCTCCTATGGACGACATCTCCAACATGGCGGCGATGCTCCTCACGCTGCCCACGCTGCTCTTCTCCATGACGACCGTCTCCACGGAGACCCCCAGGTCGCTGGCCCTTCGCTGCTGGAGGAACGGCACGTCCAGCATCCCACCCCCCGCGGTGACGAGCGTGCTCTCCGTCAGGTTGGAGGTGGAGGTGGAGATGGCGGAGCTGCAGCGTTTGGGCGGAGGTGGAGGCGGGTCCTTTCTTCTTCTGACGCAGAGCTAACGTCTGCGAGTGGTTGCGTATTTTCTCCTGGTTGCGGACCGAGTGGCTGCGGCTGACTCGGTGCGTTGCGTATTTAACTCCGTCTCCTCTGACCACCAGGGCAGGAAGTGGACTCAGCACCACCTCGGCTTCCTCCCCTCCATCCTTGTCGTCACACTCGCCCTCGGAGAAGTTGTATCGGGGGAGGGTGTGGGGGCGTGATGGCTCCTCCCCCTCAGAAACCTCTGGAGGAAGACACAGCATCGGGACCTGTGGCTGTTGAGGTTAAAGTTAAGGTAAGTTTATTTAAAAAGCACCTCTACAACTTTACATATCAACTGGCGTAATTAGCAGAATACATTGTATAATCTACATTATTATCAATGAAAAAGAGTACCCATGAGCTATTACTATGACAGTAGGTAGCCCGCGCAACTACAGTGACGTGGGTTTATATCAGTGGCGAACCGTCAGGGCCTTCAAGGTATTCAGAGAACACCCTGGAACACTCAGATAAAACAAACACAAAATCGATGTAATTATATAAATAAAATGTATATAAAATGAATAAGTGAGAATGGTATCTGTGTTGTTGATCTGTAATATTACAGCGTTACGTTGATTTGTTTGTCCTTCTCGGACCATGCACTACGCATTTCAGTGGTTTTGTGTTAGAAAGCAACCAATCAGATCTTGTTCTGGGTCTCTGGGTAGAATATCCTTCAACAAGGTATTCTACATCGTTGATCGAATGCCCTGGCCGTTGCTCTGAATGAGAGCGTACGTTTGGACTGACAGTTTGATCAACCAATCAGATATTGACTTGTAGCCAATGGGCGTGTTCTTTCAGAGTTCCCCTCGGTTCCAGGTGCTCTAGAAGGCCCGCTAGTTAACTGGCTCGAGACAGAGGATCTAGATGAATGCGACGAAGCAATTCATGCCGTTTTATTGTTTTTAACGTTGAAATGACAAGTGCAACAGGTGAAGATGAAGTTGTTGCGGAATTGTTGTAAGTACCCTTTTCAATATATATATACCTTATTGTATACAACCCTGCCAAACACACACAAAACAGGGAAAAGCACAGAGAAAGGTTCCGAAATCATGACAGTAGGTAGCCCACGTCACTGTGGTCGCTACATTATTGTAATCGATAGGATTATTCTTATTATTCTGATTTTAATTTGTCCTCTTTGATCGCACTTTTGAACCCCGCAACATATATGAAAGCTCACAACATTGGAACTTTGCATAAAAAAACTGGGCAAGCCACGCCCACTTCCGTTTTGAACTTAACCACCCCCCTCCCCCACAACAACGAAAATCGCTACCTATATCTAGGGTGCAGAGACGAACCAAAAAGCCTCTTGGAGGTGTATAAAAAAACGTACAGGAAGTCAGCCATTTTGAATTTGGCGTAGGAAAAACGCGATTTATCCATCCAACACGATGCCGCTGTAACTCCAATGGACACGGTCCGATCCATCAAACTTGTATAGTACACTTGTATATCGTCGGCCGATGCCTCAACAGCTCTACACCAAATCTGGGATCTCATCATATGCCGTTCCCATGGCACGATTTTCCTAAGAGTTACGACAACACCGTGTTTTATGGCGAGGGATGCGTATGTCGTAACTCTTAGGAAAATCGTCCAAATGGCACCAGACTTCAGATAACGGGTTTCTCATAACTTCAGTGGAAATGCTCCAAACGGCCCAAAACTTCACATGTTTGATAATGATGCAGCCCTCAAGACATTTAACTGTATTATGGGGTGACATCATATACCGTTGCCATGGAGACAGATCACTCGCCATCAAACAAGATGTTTATGTTACTGCTGTAAGTCCTACAGAGATTGTTCGATCGGCCCGAAACTTCCCACGTTTGCCGGCGGCCGAGTCTGAAGACCCGCTCATCACTGCTCGCAGCTTTAATTGAGTTTGAAGTCCCTTACCTCCATCCCCTGTGTCTGCGGGGGGTGCTGAGGCGGGGCCTGGCTCTGCACCACGTCTGGAGGCTGCTGTTGTGTCTGGGGGGGGATCTGGGTTATCGGAGGCCCTCGTTGGGTTGGAGACTGCGGGGGGTTCGATCGAGGGAGACTGGGGTCTCCGCCCTGGATGAACGGGGGCGGGGGCTTGTGTTTGGTCTGCGGGGAAGCTGTGCTCTGGACGGAGGAGGAGGAGGAGGAGGAAGAGGAGGTCCTCGGCTTGGTGGGGGTGTGAGGAGGCGTGTAGGGAGGCGCAGGCATGGAGTGGGAGTGGGAGTGACGGTGTTTCCCCTGAGAGGAAACGCTGCCTCGACTCCCCTGGCTGCTCTGCTGGCGCATAGTCCGAGCCTCCTTTTTCGGTGGAGGTCCAATAACTCCTCCTCTTTCTCCTCCGCCCTCCTCCTCCGTTCTCCTCCTCTCTTCCGGGCACTCCTCCAACACCTCGTGTCTTCTCCTCTTTCTCCTCCTTCTCCTCTTCCTCCTCCTCTTTCTCGTTCTCCTCGTTCTCCTCCTCCAATCAGAATCTCCTCGTGGTCTTTGCTTCGTGTTCGCTGAGCTTTCACTTCCTGTCCTGGCTGAGTCATGATGGCGCTCTGCAGCTCGGGGCTCAACTCGTTGTCCTGGAAGGAGCTCATCTTTGGAGACATGAGCTCTGAGATAAAAGTAAAACAAAGTAATTAATTAGATTAATATGAATATTTAAAAGACAGGGCATGAATTTACTTTATTAGATAATCATGAAGTTACTACAGGACATTCATGTCTCTTCTACATCAACACGTGTCCCCTCTTCTTCATGTCTCTTCTACATCAACATGTGTCCCCTCTTCTTCATGTCTCTTCTACATCAACATGTGTCCCCTCTTCTTCATGTCCTCTTCTACATCAACATGTGTCCCCTCTTCTTCATGTCTCTTCTACATCAACATGTGTCCCTCTTCTTCATGTCTCTTTACATCAACATGTGTTCCCTCTTCTCCATGTCTCTTCTACATCAACATGTGTCCCTCTTCTCATGTCTCTTACATCACATGTGTTCCCCATCTTTCTTCATGTCTCTTCTTACATCAACATTTGATGGTTCCCCTCGTCTTCATGTCTCTTCTACTATCAACATGTGTCCCCTCTTCTTCATGTCTCTTCTTACATCAACATGTGTCCCCTCTTCTTCATGGTCTCTTCTTCATCAACCATGTGTCCCCTCTTCTTTCATGTCTCTTCTTCATCAACCTGTGTCCCTCTTCTTCATCCTTTCTCTTCTACATCAACATTGTGTACCCTCTTCCTTCAAGTCCTCTTCTACATCAACATTTGTGTTCCCCTCTTCTTCATGTCTCCTTCTACCCATCCAACAGTGTCCCCTCTTTCTCACTTCTCTTCTGCATCCAACATGTGTCCCCTCTTTCTCACGTCTCCTTCTACACTCAACATGTGTCCCCTCTTCTTCATGTCTCTTCTACATCAACATGTGTCCCACTTCTTCATGTCTCTTCTACATCAACATGTGTCCCCTCTTCTCATGTCTCTTCTACATCAACATGTGTCCCCTCTTCTTCATGTCTCTTTACATCAACATGTGTCCCCCTCTTCTTCAGGTCTCTTCTTCTACATCAACCATGTGTCCCCTCTTCTTCATGTCTCTTCTACATCAATCATGTGTCCCCTCTTCTTCCATGTCTCTTCTACATCAACATGTGTCCCCTCTTCTTCATGTCTCTTCTACATCAACATGTGTCCCCTCTTCTTCATGTCTCTTCTACATCAACATGTGTCCCCTCTTCTTCATTGTCTCTTCTACATCAACATGTGTCCCCTCTGTGGAAAGACACTCTGAAAGTTTCAGGAACAAAGATTTCTCTCTTTTTGATCCATTTCTATAAAAACCTGTCTGAAAATGAAGCCGATCAGATTTTGACCACTTATGATGTCATAATGTTTTCTCTTGTCTTGTGTAACCATTAGCCAATCAGCAACAACGGTGACCCCCCCCCCCCCCCCGCTTATCACCTGAATCTCCTCAGAGCACCATTGAGTTCTTTCTGATCTGTTAGCTCACCGTCTGGAGGCGGGCTGTCTATCAACGTCGCTTCCTGCTGATGTGTGATTGGTGGAGGCTTCTTCCCCCGACCATCTGATCCGCGCTGCATCTCAGCGAGACGCTTCACCGCCAGCATCAGCTTCTTCTGGTGGCCTGAAAACAATAACAACAGTACTTTAATTAAGATTGTTGAGGTATAGCATACAGAGACATGTATATTGTAGGACTCCACGTAATACTGTGTACCATATTGTTTATGTAAGTAGCTGCGACTACTACTGTGTTCATTGGATAGCGCTGTAGCACATGATGATGATGTCACTACCTGGGGTATAAGACTGTTGCCCCTTCTCTCTCTGTCCTCAAGTCTCTTGAAATAATAAATAACGCCGTGATGAATGGCTAAACTTGAACTGTCACCTTTCTGTTGCAGAGAGACAAAGGGTATACGTCTAAATCTGCTAACAATATTCTACATCAGGGGTTCCCAACCTTTTTTCCCAAGAGCCCCCCAACTGTCTCCTGTTGGAAGTTGCGGGGGCAACAGCGGTAATTTAAGTTTAAAAGTCTCAAAAATGCTACAACTACTGTCACAAACTGGATGAATGTGAAGTATGTTGTTAAAGGAGGATGAAAGTGTAATCAAGGAGCACTATGGAGCGACTTTGATGGTTCTTGGACTCAGGATGAATTCATTTGGATTCCCGCTGAATGAAGAAATGAAAGGACGGCGGAAGTGGAGACAATTCACAAAGGGATTAAACTGTTTAAAACACATGCTCAAAGTAAGCCGGGTTTTGCCGATGTGTTTATGTGGATTCAAAAGTCGTAAATAATCTAAATGGAGGAGACCGATCTGATCGGAGCGACTGACGAATAATCCAACTGAACCCGGCACGGACAACGACTGCTTTAAAGATGCGCTTATCCAGAAAAGCCCGGTTTGGACACTTTACGGGCAGAAGAAACATTTCTGTCTTTTTATGCCTTTATACTAACTTGAATTGTTATTCTAATTAATTATCAATTATTTTTTATATTTTATTGTAATGCAGAGACAAGGCTTTTAGTGACAATCATGTATTGCTTTACAATGATATGTGAAAAAAAAATGATATTTGGCCTCAAATCATCTGAGGCCTGGCGCCCCCCCTGCGATCTTTGGCGCCCCCCCAAGGGTTAGGGTTGGGAACCACTGTTCTACATCATTACCAATCAAAGAGTACACATGAGCTATTGCTATGAAGGCCCAAAGCAAGTACACAGAGGCAGAAGGTGAATTATTAACCTTACTTTCATTTTAACTTAAATGAACCATGAATGTGTTTCACAGATCAAACCTTGGGCTCGGTACGCTTGCACATTTCACATGTCATACTTTCAAATCTTCTTCGTACGTACTGATGTCAAAACAATAACTTACCCAGTTTGATGATGCCTATTTCCTGCAGGTCCTCCCAGGTGATGTCGGTGATGAACTCGATGTTCTCGTAGCCGTTCTGAACCAACACCTGGTGGTACTGACTCAGCCCGATCGCAGACAGCCACTCGCCCAGATTGGCCTGGAGGAAAAACACCAGAAGCAATCGATAAGATAAGATGGATCTTTATTCATCCCCGTGGGGAAAGCCAGCACATGCGGGTTCGGTGGCGCGAACGCTGTGTTGTGTTTTACCAGCTTTAGAGGAGATGGACTTTTATTGATCACCGTGGGGAAATGGTTTCAATGCATTCGACCCATCCTAGTGTTAGGAGCAGTGTGCTGCCATTTTGAACGGTGCCCGGGGAGCAGTGTGGGGAACGGTGCCTTGCTCAGGGACACCTCGGTAGCATTTGGTCTTGCCGGGACTTGAACTGGTGACCTTCCAGTCCCTATCGACTTCGCCACCACCGCCCCAAGTGTTTATTACTCTTAATAAAGCTTGTTTTTAGATATTTGCACATGCTTTCTGTTCATTCTGCGTTTGTGTGTTCATCTAAAAAAGGCAAAACATCGTGGAAGCAGGATAACACACAAACAGGAAGTGGCACAAGGTGTTTTTCAAAATAAAACAAAACAACATGGTGTTGTCAGTGTTGGGTTGCACTCACAGGTTTGTGGTCAGGCAGCCAATCATTGACACCCAGTTTGTTAATCTCTGATGTCATCTTCTTTCTGTGGCCGGGTTTAGTTATTCCAATCGCCGTCAGATCCTACACGCACACACACACACGCACACGCACACACACACGCACACACACGCACACACACACACACACACACAAGTAAGGTACAGTCGTGGCATGTTCAGGCTTTTTCCTCCACACAATCTCCCCAAGACTCCAGCAGACACAAACACACACACACACACACGCACACACACACGCACACACGCACACACACACACACACACACACACACATGCACACACACACACACACACACACACACACACACACACACTGTCTCTGTTACACACACACATAGAAGAAAACTTGCAACACAAACAGCACAGCGGGACATCTGATCAAAGCCTCGGTTGAAGCAGAAATGTCTCAAAATCATAAGAAAAGCAAAAGCGAATGTCTGCAGTAAAAAGGAAGCATCTGGAAAGAATCCGCTCTATAATATCCTTTAAATTCATAATTGTATACTCAATACACAAAGTAAGTGTATTGAAAATGAAAATGTACAGTTTAGTTAAAACTGTTATTTATAAAGAAAATACAGGTGATTGTCTTTCTACTTTTGTTTCTGTGTATTTCTTGAGGTGTAGACACGAGAACACACTTTTACAATATACATGGACACACACACACACACACATACACACACACACACACACACACACACACACACACACACAGCTGAATAAATGATATGCAGATGCGACCCAAACACACGGTAGAATAGGCGAGATTACTACGACATATATTTTATTAACAATCGCCTTTTATAGTCAGCTCAGCTCTGAACCATTCAGCATGCACAGCCCCGAAGTGTAAGTACATGTACAAATAATTTATATATACTATAAATGATTTGCATGTAGGTGAGCGTGGCAGAGAACATTCGTATAGTTATTTCAGAACAGGCAGTGTGGGAGGTGATCGGGGGGTCAGGAGGATGTGTGGGTATGTTGAGCTATTTCTAATAGAGTAGTGCAGGGATGATGTAATTCTGTAGTGGATCCTGAAAGTAGCATCACAAGGGCAGACCTCGAAACAAGTCAATGGGATTCCTCCATGTGATTTTGGATTACTGCAGAAAATAATCTCTGTGTCAAACAAACGTTTATGATACTGACACGTCTAGTTCAGCATGATCATCTCCACATATTAACACCACTTTATGATTTCTGAAGTGAAAAGCTAATGTTGGGCTATAAAGGAACTACAGCACGGCCACATGACTTCACATCACCACCGCTAAGCTAAAGGCGGCTAATGTTGGGCTATAAAGGAACTGCAACACGGTCACATGACTTCACGTCACCACTGCTAAGCTAAAGGTGGCTAATGTTGGGCTATAAAGGAACTACAGCACGGTCACATGACTTCACATCACCACTGCTAAGCTAAAGGTGGCTAATGTTGGGCTATAAAGGAACTGCAGCACGGTCACATGACTTCACGTCACCACCGCTAAGCTAAAGGTGGCTAATGTTGGGCTATAAAGGAACTGCAGCACGGTCACATGACTTCACATCACCACCGCTAAGCTAAAGGTGGCTAATGTTGGGCTATAAAGGAACTGCAGCACGGTCACATGACTTCACATCACCACCGCTAAGCTAAAGGTGGCTAATGTTGGGCTATAAAGGAACTGCAGCACGGTCACATGACTTCACGTCACCACCGCTAAGCTAAACGGGGCTAATGTTGGGCTATAAAGGAACTACAGCACGGTCACATGACTTCACGTCACCACCGCTAAGCTAAAGGTGGCTAATGTTGGGCTATAAAGGAACTACAGCACGGTCACATGACTTCACGTCACCACCGCTAAGCTAAAGGTGGCTAATGTTGGGCTATAAAGGAACTAAAGCACGGTCACATGACTTCAAGTCACCACCGCTAAGCTAAAGGTGGCTAATGTTGGGCTATAAAGGAACTACAGCACGGTCACATGACTTCAAGTCACCACCGCTAAGCTAAAGGCGGCTAATGTTGAGCGTGATGACATTTAGTCGTCTCATTTAGACTCTTGTTAGCAACCTCTGTATTTAAATTGGGGTATTTACTGACGTATTTTATATCGTAGAACAAAACGTGAAAATCTCTCCAGCTTGTGTTAACCACAGAACTTATTTCAGGCTAACAACCAAAAACCCATTCAGAAAACCATTGACTTTTTACACGTCACCACTGCTAAGCTAAAGGCAGCTAAAGTTCTGTGGGATGACGTTTAGTAGTTACGTTACTCTTGCTAGGCAGATGGCAGAGCAAACGTCAAATGTCTTTGATGAGAGCCAAGAGACTCAACTGCACGGTGTTTGAACCTTTATATGGATGTTTACTGTACTCTTTACTTGCAACTACTATTGATATACAGTTAAATGTCATCCATGTATTAGATTTATATCGCTTTGATTCACAATGCATTTAAATTACTAGGATTTCCGTATTGAAACAACAGACTGGGGTAAATGGAAACCCCTAAAAAAGTTATAATTTTAAGCATTTTTGCTGAGAGTTAGATTCGGAAAGCTTATTTTTCGACAATAGAGTTAAAAAGCTTAATTTCCATTTCATATTTATTAAAGTTAGCGTCCAGTTGTTGTTACCAGAAGTGTTTCTCAGGTATCTAAGAGAGACCAGGTGAAGGGTGTAAGGTTTGACAGTAGGTGGGAAAAGGATAGTGCTCTTCAAGAACTTTCTAAGGGAAATGGTAGACATGCATCTGGGAAACATCAAGGACGGCACAATTCAAGTCGTGCAGACTGGTTTCCATTGTGTTCCTTGCAGGTGCCTCTCTGGGGGTCAGGGGTCAGATGCCTTACCTCCGGGGTCATTCGGCTAATGGTGGGCAAGTCATAGCCCGCGGATAGGAAGTTTGGAGCGTAGACCTGCAGCTGAAAGTCGCTCAGCCATTGGACAACGGCCTCTGAGCTCTACGGAGAGAAGACAGGGGGGATGCTGTGATTGGTCTTCTTGGCAACAGCCACTTTTCTCTCAACAGGGCCAAGTAGGGCCATCAGGGGCCAATAATTAGCATTTGTAACACCAAAACAAATAAATATATCATAATAAAGATGCCCATAGTGCCTTGAATTAGTCCTGCTTGGCCCTGTAGTGAAAACCAGGCTAAAGTTAGGAGGGGGAAAGGCCCTGCTCTTTAAACACAAGGCTTATAATATATTGTATTAGTTATGTACCTCTGTCAAGTCTTTCCTATGACTAGAGAAACAAAAACCCTTTCAAAAAAGTTTGTGGCCAAACAGAAAAAAGCAAGTAAGTGTAGATACCCACTTGTGTTGTTGATTTTATGAATTTTAGCCTGTAAAGTGTCTGTGGATACCCTAAACATACAATGTATTATTATGAATATATATATTAAAGATTAGACCTAGAAAATGGATCACAAGATTTGTATTTATGCACCTCTTGGAATATGACTTAAGGATCTCTCAACAGGGCCAAGTAGGGCCATCAGAGGCCGCAAATTAGCATTTATAACACCAATATATATCATTATACGTTTATGGATCATAATAAAGATGCCCATAGTGTCATTGAGTTAGTCCTGCTTGGCTCTGTAGTGAAAACCAGGCTAAAGTTAGGAGGGAGAAAGGCCCTGATTATATTATGAAATGCTACACACAGCGTCCATCGCCTCTCGTTCCACATGGAAGTGAACTAAGAGATGCTTCCCAATTAAACACTGCACATGTATTTGAATTCCTCGGGATTGTGGGAAACGGTATTTCGATCTCTCTGTCTGTAAACACAAACTGAAAGATTGACAATAAAGTTGACTTTGACTTGATCTTTTTCTGAACCTAAGTCTCATGTTTACAACCCAATCAAACTTCCCCAATGTTAACCATGTTTTTAAAATGTTAAAAAAGATGTTTGGGTAAAGGACATGTTATTGTCCTTCCAACGCTAGTGGCGCTAATTGAGGAAGTGTCCTGTGGGTCGTAATAGAGAGAAGGAGCACACTACCTTTGTGCTCGTACGAGTTGTTGTTTCAAAGATAATGTTATGATGTTCTAGTTGTTGATTTGCTGCAATGTCCTGCTATAAAACCTCTGCATGACTCATTCCCCAACACTCTGCTTCTTGTAAGAGTCCTGCTTCCTTTCTGTCTGTCTCCATTTTGCTAACCCTAACCCTAACCTAACCCTAACCCTAACCCTAACCCTAACCCTAACCTAACCCTAACCTAACCTAACCTAACCCTAACCCTAACCTAACCCTAACCCTAACCTAACCCTAATCTTAACCCTAACCTAACCCTAACCCTAACCTAACCCTAACCCTAACCCTAACCCTAACCTAACCCTAACCCTAACCCTAACCCTAACCTAACCCTAACCCTAACCCTAATCTTAACCCTAACCTAACCCTAACCTAACCCTAACCCTAACCTAACCCTAACCTAACCCTAACCCTAACCTAACCCTAACCTAACCCTAACCTAACCCTAACCCTAACCTAACCCTAACCCTAACCCTAACCCTAACCCTAACCTAACCTAACCCTAAACCTAACCTAACCCTAACCTAACCCTAACCCTAACCTAACCCTAACCCTAACCTAACCTAACCCTAACCCTAACCTAACCCTAACCTAACCCTAACCCTAACCTAACCCGAACCTAACCCTAACCCTAACCTAACCCTAACCTAACCCTAACCTAACCTAACCTAACCCTAACCTAAACCCTAACCTAACCCCTAACCCTAACCTAACCCTAACCTAACCCTAACCCTAACCTAACCCTAACCTAACCCTAACCCTAACCTAACCCTAACCTAACCCTAACCCTCTCCTAACCCTAAAATCTGATTGTTGTTCCCTCAAATTTTACAGTACCTTCAGTACGATGGGTGTTGAGGAATCAGGACTCTTGCTAACAGATGGCCGTGATAACATGGCTTACATGGCAACACACACACACACACACACACACACACACACACACACACACACACACACACACACACACATGCATTGTAGGCAAACGATGCACACTACGACCACCTGCTCCTTAAATATGCTCATTGGTTTATCACGCATGAAATTATTATATAATGATACGTGAACCTAAATGTTGGCCCGCAAACATACACACCTGTTACACACACATGCATGCACACACACACGCACGCACACACACACACACACACACACACACACACACACACACACACACACACACACACACACACACACACACACACACACTACAGTGAATAACAGCTTACTGTACATGGTGTAAACTCAGATTTCACACTTCTTGTGCCGAGTTAGTCCACCCACGACATGCACACTGCTGGTAACCTGCCACACACCAAACACACACACACACACACACACACACACACACACACACACACACACACACCACACACTCACACACACTGATATTTAGAATTATGCTAGCCTGAGGCGCACCTACCAGCCATCAATAGAGAGACATTTATCTCTGCAAAGGAAGTAAAAAGGCTGCAATGGAAGAGGAGAAGCTGCAACTAAAAGAAAAAGGATGGATTGCAGGTAGCAGATAAGCAAGATAGGGACACACGCGCGCACACACACACACACACACACACACACACACACACACACACACACACACAAAAGATTCTCCGTTCACAGATTCCTTGCCAGATTTCATTCACACACTCACCGTGTCATGGCTGCATCCGAACACTCGTAGAACGGACGAGGCCAGTTGCGAGAGAAACCGCTGGGACATCTTGGTGTGTGTGTGTGTGTGTGTGTGTGTGTGTGTGTGTTTGTATAGATATATAAGGGTTGTGTTTGAGCTACATTCTCATTGTGCGGCCGTTAAGTGTTGATGCTGATTGCCTCGTATGAAAGAGGGAGAGAGAAGGACTGAATGTGAGACTCTTGGACTGTCCTACCTTCCCCTCGCCTGGCCCCTCCCCCTTCCTGGTTGCCGTGGCGTCGTAAGGCGGCGCTTCGTGGAGCGGACATCCCGATTGGCTCGGTGTCCGAGAGGAGGCTGCTGGGAGACACGCCATTGGTCAGAGTCAAGCTGTCGTGCTATCACTGTAAACATCTGATTGTTGATAAGTGTTGACCCCTACTCATCCCCCCATTGGTCAGAGTCTCCCATATTGATTTGATTAGGGACCAATCAGATTCCTGCTCTCTAAGACATACCAAACCTTCTCAACCAATCACACGCTTCCTCCCACATCCCCTGCCTTGGCCATCTGTCTGTAACACCAGCCAAGATCTGAGTGTGTCTGTGAGTGTGTCACATAAGGAAATTTTTCAAAAGACCAGTAGCTTCTTCAGACACGACTCGCTTTTATTTAGTCTTTTTCTTGGTTTTCTACGCTTGTTTTCACCGATTTTAAAACTGTTAATCCATGTCGTAAAAGGTTATATGTGGAAACCTAATGTAAGTGAACTCATCACAGTGAAACAGCAGCTGTGGGATATAACTCAGTACATTTATTTAGCTGATTAAAAGTACAAATGATATAGCAACTTTTAACAACATGCAAACAATATGGATTTAATTTGGTGCTTTTGATATACATTTAATTCATATTTTAAATACATCTTGCTCATAAAACTTTGACTTAAGTACAATTTTTACAGTGTGATATTAATATATGATATATACCATTGTCTTGTTGTTGTCCTACCTGCAGGTTGGTCCACAGACTTGGACTGCTCCATCAGATGCTCCTTAGCTTTGGCCGACTGCGACAGGACGGTGGCGAGAAGCTGCAAACACACACCCACACACACACACAGACACACACACACACACACACACACACACACACACACACACACACACACACACACACACACACACACACACACACACACACACACACACACACACACACACACACACATCAAAATGATCAGGCATGGAGCAACACACACCTGGCTGAATTGAATGTGCATTTGTATATAGTTTTTGACCACATGGGGGCAGTAGAACCAGCTGTCAGCCTTTTCAATAAAGGTCCCCTATTATACTGTTTTCCATCAATATATCACAGGTCTCAGATATATACAGAACCTGTCTCTGATTGGCTGAAACACCAAACAGATCATTGTGAGATGAGTTATGGTTGTTGGAGTGATTCAACACTTTTTATTTTTACATTTTCAGGTTTATAATTTAAAAACTGGTAAAAAATGTCTCTCTGGTTCTTGCTATTTATAAGAAAGCCCTGAGAAGCAGACCTGTATCAAGACATCTGGTGATCAATTTATGCATCTGGTTTTAATCTTTTTTGTTTCTGTTTAAAGATTTAAGAACAGACAAAAAAAAGGTTTCCAGGATCATTTTAGAAGTTTCTGTAAAACAGGTGAAACCGATCGTTTGTTGTTGTAGTTCTCATTTTGGCCACACGAGGCCGAAGGTCACCATTCCCCTGATTTCTAAATAGGATCAAAATCAAACATTTTCCAGGTGAGTTTTAAGTTGATTAAATTGAATTGTATTATTCTGGCACCAAATGAGTCTTACAACAAATAACCCTTTCAAAAATGGTTGAAACCAAACAGAAAATTCAATAAGTATTCAAAATAATCTGGTAAAAACTGTTTATACCCACTTATAATGTTGTTTTTAGGATGTTTAGCCTGTAAAGTGTCTGTGAATACCCCAAAATGCATCCTATAAATACAAATGATTATTATTATCATTATATTATATATAATAAAGATTGAACCTAGAAAATGCATCAGCAGATTTTAGTTTTCTGCACATCTTGGAATAATACTTAAAACAGCGCATGCATATATTAGAGGAATGTAAGCCCCTAAAAGTTGAGACACCTACAAGAGGTAGAATAAAGCGTTTTTTCACCCCTTAAATATGTGTAGATTTTTCAATGGATGGTTTTAGAAACATATCATATTGCTTAATTCGTTTTTCCCTGATGTTTGGATACTCCCAATAACGAAAATGTGATCTTCTCCAAAGGAGGCAGTGTATACTTTATCACATGTATCTCTCTCTGGAAATAAGTATCAGAAAGTCACCAAATGTGGACTCGATGTTCACAGAGAGGCATTACAAACAATACATGAAAGCTTTAATCAATGCCCTTGTCCATATTAGTAATACTCACGCTTAAACACACATGACTTACAGGGTAGAGTGTGTGTGGTACCTTCGCCCCTCGGCTGTCAGATATTAGCACTGAACAAGATATCTGGAGTTGTGTTCTTTCATTCTGAGTGTATCTGGTATGATATTGAATCTCCTTTAAGCTCTGTGTAGCGACTGATATCAAAAAAGGCCTTAAATTAGATTAGCACTTAACTGAGGCGAGATCAAAGAGTATATGTTGGAGCAGCAACAAGCTGAACGAACTGAAAATACAACATTGATAAATTACAAGTTGATTAAATGATAGGTCGCGTAAGCAATGGTTGCCAATTCACACTTCAGCTTTTTGTTCAATAGTTATGATAATATGTTAAAAGGTCAATCACTGCATCAGTCCATATTTCAACTGTTTACACTTAAACACACACAAGTTACAGGGTAGTGTGTGTGTGTGTGTGTGTGTGTTTTACCTTCACCCCCTCGGACTGTGCGTGCATCACGTGAACGCTGCCGGCGCTCTGACCGCTGCCCGACGACCGAACACTGGTCACACTGCCAGAACTGCCCAAACTGCTACGGTCCCCACCTGCAACACACACACACACACATACACACACACACACATTCACACACACACATTCACACGCATGCATGCAACCGCCCGAACAATATGTATAGATATTGTGCAAACAAATGCACACATGCAACAAACAGATGGATGCATACAGTCACACACACACACACACACACACACACACACACACACACACACACACACACACACACACACACACACACACACACACACACACACACACACACACACACACACACACACACACACACACACACACACACACACACACACACATTGAGTGGTTTAGCTGATATCCAAAGCAACGTGGCAACAGGTGTGACTCTCCTTTGAAATGCACTGGGCAGCATGTAGTTTGACAGACAGGTGACGAACGACTGAGCAACAAACACAGGAAGTGGAGTCAACAAGACACACCTTTTGCTTCCACACACACACACACACACACACACACACACACACACACACACACACACACACACACACACACACACACACACACACACACACACACACACACACACACACACACACACACACCTTTTCTCCCTACGTTGCTTCCTTCTCCATGCATCCAGTGGACAGACACACAGTAGACCGATGCAGATGCCTGCCGTCTAAACATACGCTACTGAGTTCAGCTGATCTATAGATGGAAGCAGGAGCGGGTCAAAGAGTATCTGAAAGCCTTCAAACATCGTTTAGCTCAACGAAGTGGCTGTTATTTTACGTTTTAATATGTGCATAAGTATAAATGTGTCTGTTGATTGTGTATAGATATATACATATTTCTATTTGTATTTGTATTGAAACGGTATTTCGATCTCTCTCTCTGGACACACAAACTGAAAGATTGACAATAAAGTTGACTTTAACTTTTGACTTTGAAATGGATGCACGATTGGGTTCTCAACACTGAAAACAACTCAGCGTGAGAGGCATGTGAAGAGGGAACGTACACACACGGCTGTTTTACATGAGATATGAGATAAGACTGAACAGCTGCCACACGTCAAAATGACTTCACACACATTGATCTGCTTCAACAAGGTCATTACATTTCAAAGAGAGTCCAAACTGGACTGTTTAACAGCCTTTTAAAATGCAGAGAAATCACCGAAAATGTCATAAAGAAACTCGGACATTGGGTCTAAAGAAATCGTAATAGTAGATGGCTTTTTATTTCATAATTCCTACCAAATATGTCCCGAAAAAACCATCCTAAAATAGCGTCTTTGGAAGTGATTACATGGTATAACACTTTATTTACACAAAGCCGTGTGTATTGTCGTTCTAATATCCTATATTAGTTTTGCCTTTACTTCACAGGAGAATGAGTGATCCAGAAACATTGCAGATGCTTCCGGGCTTTGGGGCATGATGTTTATTTAGAGTTTACATTACCAAGGTTTAATGATTGAGTGAATGGTTGTTGTATCTGAGCAGGGGATAGATCTTTATGCTCTTCCTCCCTTTCATACACCCTTCAAAATAATCTTGCTGTTAGAGCCAGGATTTCCTTTTTTATAGGAAAGGCCACCTAATTGTGACGTCTGTAGTCAACTCACTATAAAAGACTACAACTCTTCTAAAGTGACAGAGATGGGAATACCTGTACTTTCTACCTCTTACATGTTGAACCCAAATACCTGTACTTTCTACTTCTCACATGTTGAACCCAAAAACCTGTACTTTCTACTTCTCACATGTTGAACTCAAATACCTGTACTTTCTACTTCTTACATGTTGAACCCAAATACCTGTACTTTCTACTTCTTACATGTTGAACACAAATACCTGTACTTTCTACTTCTCACATGTTGAACTCAAATACCTGTACTTTCTACTTCTTACATGTTGAACACAAATACCTGTACTTTCTACTTCCTACATGTTGAACACAAATACCTGTACTTTCTACTTCCTACATGTTGAACACAAATACCTGTACTTTCTACTTCCTACATGTTGAACCCAAATACCTGTACTTTCTACTTCTTACATGTTGAACACAAATACCTGTACTTTCTACTTCTTACATGTTGAACACAAATACCTGTACTTTCTACTTCTTCCATGTTGAACACAAATACCTGTACTTTCTACTTCCTACATGTTGAACACAAATACCTGTACTTTCTACTTCTTACATGTTGAACTCAAATACCTGTACTTTCTACTTCTTACATGTTGAACTCAAATACCTGTACTTTCTACTTCTTACATGTTGAACACAAATACCTGTACTTTCTACTTCTTACATGTTGAACTCAAATACCTGTACTTTCTACTTCACACATGTTGAACTCAAATACCTGTACTTTCTACTTCTTACATGTTGAACTCAAATACCTGTACTTTCTACTTCTTACATGTTGAACCCAAATACCTGTACTTTCTACTTCTTACATGTTGAACCCAAATACCTGTACTTTCTACTTCTCTCATTTCCCAAACAGCTGGTTCCTTTAGTCTGAATGTGTGTTTGATGCGTGATCATTATTCTTTAGAGTCATTGCGTGCCTATTGATTTGAACACGATCCGTGTATCCATCACTTCCTGGTCTTCTCTAAAGAAGAGGGACCAATGGAAACGTTGTCATGTTGCCGTTGTTCAGCATGGAAACATTCATTAGCTAACAATGACATTATTGTTCTATTAATATAAAGGGAGGTCAGGTACTCTTTAAAACAGCTGCTAGTTATGGGTACTTTTCACTGAAGTACATTTCAAAGCCTCTTTACTTTGACTTGAGTAAAGAAGTTTAGTCAGTACTTCTACTTTTACCAGAGTATTTTTAAACACGAGTATCTGTACTTCTACTTGAGGAAAGGATGTGTGTACTTTCGCCATCTCTGAGCTTTGTGCATATGACAATTTGAATCTTTGAATCTTTTGAACGGCCGTCAGATACTGTTTGCCCGCTGGTTGGAGTTTAAGGATTCGGGGTTGAGGGCAGTTACCTGCCGTGGGTTTGCGCAGAACCCAGATCTCTTCGTTGGAGCCTCCTTGGGGCCCGCAGGACGTGGTGGGGGAGCTGTGAGGACTGACCTCTGAGCCGCGGCAACCTTCAACACAGAACACCACCGTTAGCCGCTAACCGACCCTAAACTGGCCCAGGAAGCAATGCTATCCCTTTGCTGTCAGATATTAGCATTTAAAGCAGAACATTTGGGCAACTGAACAAGCTTTCTGGAGTTGTGTTTTTGTTTCTGAGTGTAACTGGTAAACTTCGATATTGAATCTCCTTTAAGCTCTGTGTAGCGACTGATATCAAAAAAGTCGCTAATACTCAGGCAAGATCAAATAATATGTATGCTAGTAGCATGCTATGCAGCAAATATATAAATATTTTTGTCAGCTTTGGGGAAGCTGAACGAACTTCATTATTAGTTGATATGGCTAACATGTAAGCAATGGTTGCCATTCAACCTTTAGCTACGTTAGCTTTTTGTTCCATAGTTATGATATATTTTGATGAGAATACTTTTCTACTTTCACTTGAGGAACATTTTGAATGCAGGACTTTTACTGTAACAGAGTATTCCTACACTCTGGAACTTCTACTTGTACTCAAGTACAAGATCTGAGTACTTCTACCTTTACTCAAGTACAAGATCTGAATACTTCTACTTTGACTCAAGTACAAGATCTGAGTACTTCTACTCAAGTACAATATTTGAGTACTCCTCCCACCTCTGCCCTTACAAATAAATTCAACTTCACTTCATTTAAACAACGGACATTTCTAATTACTTTAGCAGATTGCTGCTGTTGTAATTATATATTTTTTAAAAGAAGGGTGACGTGGGGTTAATTAAATAAATTCAAACTCATCTGCAAAATATACGGAAAATACAGAGGGGTCATAAGGAGAGCTGGGAGATGGGATTAAAGGCGCATAAGGAAGGTTTTTTTAAAAGGATATTTCAAACTAACTCACACACCACACTCTCATACTCACAACACACACACACACACACACACACACAGTTATACACAGAGAAAATACAGCATATATATATATATATGAAAACATTTATATACCCATAGTACATAAATAAATCCATAACGTGAATATCTGTGTGTACAAACACATATATATGCCATAATGTACATACACATACATATATAATATGTGTTGGATTATATATGTAAGTCTCATCAGAATGGGGCTGCTGTCGTGCATTTGGAGAGTGTCATAAACCATTATAACCATCCTAATAAGGTTTATAAATGGTTTATATGTGTGGCAAACAGTGCTCAGAGAAACACGTCAACAAGTTCCATTTGCTTTCATGTAGTTCTGCAGATCCTCTTTGTGCACATTTTGAATCCCTCCAAGAGAAACAAAGGACTGAACAGTCAGCTTTCAAAGGCTTTGATTTGACTTCAAGCTTCTGTGAGTTTAAAAAGAAATGTTTTCAGCACAATGACCAACACATAGGGAAAGTATGTTGACCTGATTTAGTTATAAGTAAATGCATAGTATTTTTCTCCATAGCAGAGTGCAGAGATGACGGAGTTTTTGTAGTTCAAACTTGAAGTTAACATCTCCTTGGTTTCCTCGATAAAAAGCCAATAGGACCGCAGCTAATGTTGGGCAAAAAGGAACTACAGCACGGTCACATGACTTCACGTCACCACCGCTAAGCTGAAGGTGGCTAATGTTGGGCAATAAAGGAACTACAGCACGGTCACATGACTTCACGTCACCACCGCTAAGCTAAAGGTGGCTAATGTTGGGCTATAAAGGAACTACAACACGGTCACATGACTTCACGTCACCACCGCTAAGCTAAAGGAGGCTAATGTTGGGCTGTAAAGGAACTACAGCACGGTCACATGACTTCATATCACCACCGCTAAGCTAAAGGTGGCTAATGTTGGGCTATAAAGGAACTACAGCACGGTCACATGACTTCACGTCACCACCGCTAAACTAAAGGAGGCTAATGTTGGGCTATAAAGGAACTACAGCACGGTCACATGACTTCACGTCACCACCGCTAAGCTAAAGGAGGCTAATGTTGGGCTGTAAAGGAACTACAGCACGGTCACATGACTTCACGTCACCACCGCTAAGCTAAAGGAGGCTAATGTTGGGCTATAAATGAACTACAGCACGGTCACATGACTTCACGTCACCACCGCTAAGCTAAAGGAGGCTAATGTTGGGCTATAAAGGAACTACAGCACGGTCACATGACTTCACGTCACCTGAAGGATGAGAGGACCAATGACTTTCAGACGAGGGAACAGGAAAGTGCTAAAATGCTGACTCATTTCTGGGTTTAGGACTCATTCCTGAATTCACAGTTTTCAGGCTTACTGTGTGACAGTTATTTTTGCGTAGAGGGGTTTATTCTCTTGGAGGAAACAAAATGGTGACCAGTAAAGTTTCCCATTTACAGAACAGAAATGTCAAAGTCAGTGAATACCTTACCTGCAAAACATCCCATGTGACACATTTATCTAACAACACATTTTAGGTCCCTTACGTAACACATTTTCAATTAAATATATTCTTGATTTCTAAGCTGAAAAGAAAATATCCCTGGTTAATGTCATCAAAGCTTTACCTTTACCTCTAAATGTAAACATCTTTAACGGCAATCTTTCCCAAAACAAAAAGACAATTTTGCCGAGACTCATTGGGTGTGGTCTTGAAATTGTTAAAATTAACAATTGTGTTTCAGCACAATCCCCCGTCCAAAACCGGGCACTATCTTAACTTTACTATTCCCACCCTTCACCACCAACACACACACTCTCACACACACATTGAGGGTATAAGTGCAAGGTGGGTAAGTGGTGTTAAAATGATCAGACGTGACAATAACACGTAGGACGAGGCAGGACAGAACGAAAACACACAGTCTGGTCAGGAGAGGGATGTGTGTGATGTCTGGGGTTCAGAAACTTGCAGGATTTGTCTTGGTGAAAGTTACTGATGTACGGGGGGAAGAGGAAAGAACGAAGAGGAAGATGAAGGAAAAATAATGAAAAAGACATTTAAATAAGGCACAAACTAAATCAGGTGAACAGAGGTCTGAGGCAAAATGGGGAGTTTCTACCACCCAACATCTATTCTTCCTCACTAGCGTAGGTATTCACTAAAGATTCTTCAATTAAGTGGGTCCTAATGTCAATCACTACCTATTTAACAGGTTGTTCAGAGGCTATATCCATTGAATTATGACGTTTTGCATATAGGTGTCAAGCAAATAATTACAGTTACTCAAAGACTGTACATTTTCTTGTACATTTTCTACTTTAGAGGTGCTTGTTTACACATTTTATTACGTTTGGAAGCTAATTTAACCGACTACTAGCGACAGATGCTCGCCTATTTTAATAATGGATCGTTTCTGAAGTTATTGATGGATGTGTTACCTATGCAAAGAGCCAAGCTAGATGCTTCTGTGCTAAGCTAAGCTATGCTAACCGTCTAATAGCGGCAGCTTAACCTCAAAGCTAAGAGTAGTGAAAATAGATGCTAGCCTAGCTTAACAACATGTATTTTATGGGACTAATTGATGGATGTGTTACCTATGCAAAGAGCCAAGCTAGATGCTTCTGTGCTATGCTAAGCTAAGCGTCTACTAGCAGAGTAAATCTCCTTATCTAACTCTCAGTTAAAATAAAAGCAAATACAATTAGCCTTTCTTACAAAATGTCTGCTTTTGTAATCTAGTTTATATTAACCACAAAGTTCAACTGTATTCTGTTTCTCTATTGCAGTATTTTCAAAAAATAAAGCTAGCTACATTAGCTGTATTTTTATAACACTACAACTTCTTTAAACCCTTCAATCAATTTTAATCCGATTGTTAGATTATAGTTAAGCTGTAGAGTAAAGATATATTTGATGACCAAACACAAGACCTGCATAATTTAATCTTAATACTTAAAGAAATTAGCATTTTAGCATACCCATTAGCTTAGCAAGTGGCTCAAACATCTTATACTCCTGTCTAAAAGTGGCTCTCTGTAATGGAGATGCTAACAGCAACAACAGAAAAATAAAAGCTATACAGTATGATCAACACATAAAGACACATAAATAATGATCCATAACAGAAAACTTCAA
The DNA here is from genome assembly GCA_902827135.1 of Harpagifer antarcticus. Taxonomy (NCBI): domain Eukaryota; kingdom Metazoa; phylum Chordata; class Actinopteri; order Perciformes; family Harpagiferidae; genus Harpagifer; species Harpagifer antarcticus. The sequence goes on from CADEHL010000067.1 coordinate 34,458, forward strand.
TGGATGCCTTTTTTATAACTGCATTTAAATTGTACACAACCAATCAGAAATAGAGTTTTGCTCAAGTGTGCAGAGAAAAAAGCATCCCTTGAAGCTTTGGTAATCATAATAATAATCATAATAATAATAATAATAATAATACAAATAATGAGAAAAGGGGGCGTGTACCTGGGGCAGTGGGGGTTTCTCCCTGTGGGCTTGTCACGGGCGACTTGCTATAGCCAAAGGAAGTGAAAAGTGGAAGCAGTGGCTGATGGGAATGTGGAGGTGGAGGAGGAGGCGGTGGAGGCAGGATATGGATCTGATGGAAGGTGGTGTCGTTGCCGTTCAATATCGAGTTTGCAGGGGCAACCGTTGCCGGAGGAACCAGCGGTATCTTTTGAAACTGTTGAGTGCAAATGACTGTGCTGGCCAAACCTAAAATAACACCCACCGCGACGACACACACACACACACACACACACACACCGACACACACACACACACAGCCAGCCAACAGTGAACCACCGCCAACAGACGACAAAACAGAGAGTTACATGAAAG
>CADEHL010000067.1:45000-47500 GCA_902827135.1 Harpagifer antarcticus
TACTTTTGCCAGCCCTGCTCTGATATTAAAACCTTTGAATTGAATTGAGAGATAGAAAGTTAGGGTGAAGTTCCTCTTACTTCCAGCAGGAGTCTCACAGCCTCAGTCTTCCCACAAAGAGACGCTTCATGGAGAGCTGTTCCTGCCTTCGTCTGACGGTTAATGTCAATACCAGCCTGGATGAGGAGTCTGAGGAGGAGGAGGAGGAGGAGGAGGAGGAGGAGGAGGAGGAGGAGGAGGAGGAGGAGGAGGAGGCGGAGGAGGAGGAGGAAGAAGAGGAGGAGGAAGCAGAAGAAGACAAAGAATGCAGAGATGAGATATAGGAAAGGGAAAAAGATAAATACAATGAAAACCTGGTGTATAACAAGTACTAATACCACACTGTGAAAATACTCAGTGTGTGCGTGCGTGTGTGTGTGTGTGTGTGTGTGTGTGTGTGTGTGTACCTGATGATGTCTATGTGTCCGTTCTTAGCAGCCAGGTGCAGAGGAGACGTCCCGTTGGGGTCCGTCGTGTCGCCTTTCTTAGGCTCCAGGAGAGCAGCACACATGTTACTGGAGAGCAACAACTGCACCACCTACACACACACACACACACACACACACACACACACACACACACACACACACACACACCACACACACACCAACACACACACACACACACACACACACACACACACATACACACACACACACACACACACACACACACACACACACACACACACCAATACCAAAGTATTAGCTAATAATCTGTAAGAAGCTGTCAGATAAATGAAGTGGAGGACAAAGTACAATTCTGGCTTCCAAACTGTGGTGGAGTAGAAGTATAAAGGAGTATAACATGAAGAGTACGAGTACATCTACTTGAAGTGTTCTCACCCCGACTCTCCCGAACTCACAGGCCAGGTCCAGAGGAGTCTTCCCAGCGTTGTCCACGATGCAGGGGTTGGACTGATGCTGCAGCAGCATCTCAGACTGCAGGGGGGACAGGGGTTCAGGGGGGCACAAGGAATGGACATTTATCACAACATAGATAAGTGAAGTATCCAAACAGCAATAAGCGACTCAGCATTAGTATCTTTACTTATACTTACCACTGTATATATATTTAGTAATAGACACATTTTGTATATCAAATGTTGTTATATATTACAGCAGAATGTGGTAGGGTATTCTGCGTCTGATTGGCTGACCTTGTGTTTGCTTAAACGAGCCACAGTATCCTAATGAGTGAGCTGTTAATTACTACTTGATTGTACCCAGTGGTGTAGTGGGGATTTCTTTACTGGGGGGACGCTATTTTAATGAGGTCATCCCAAACAATGCCACAAGTGCCCACGCGCGCAGTGCACTCACAACACGGGCAGACAGGTCTACAGAAACTACCGGTATGCTTAGTCCTACAAAGCAGACGGCGCTGCGCTCAACACACAGACTCAAAACCATCGACACACCGGCACATAAGGTACATAAACAATTTATAGGCCTAAGTTGCCGTTATAGAGCTGTTTAGTTTGCGTTCTTGAGGGAAAGAAAGAGCTGCTGCAAAATCGGCGAGCTGGTGCTGTCACCCTGGGGTTTTTTGTTATAATTACTGTGAAATGTATTATGTTTTTGTCATTATTACAACAAATACACACTTGTAACTGATAACACTAGGCGCTTTCACACCGCAGTACTTTCCCCACAAAGGTTCATCAGAACTTAGTTCATCAGAACTCTTTAGTTCTGATGAACTAAGGACAGATCGCGTTCACACCGGAATAAGTCCCTGGGGGAGGATTACGCCCCGTCTACACTACAGGCATCGAACAATGCTTTCAACGCTTCGCCCATTCATTTGAATGGGGTGACGTAGAAGATTTTGACTCTTCGCCGAACTGCATTGTGGGGAGCATGGCATGGCTTTGCAAGCATCACGAGCATCTATCGGCCAATCAAATCCCGTTTATGCAATTCCCGCCAGTACAAGCGCTAGCCAATCAAACCGCGTGCAAGCTGGGAGAGCCAGACCGCAGTTCATTCCCTCATATTCCAAACGAGAAATTACGGGAGCAAATCACCCGGTTCTTTACGACCAGACTATTTACCGGGATACAAACCGGAGGAACCAGGAGGGGGGAGGTGGCAGAGACAGGAGGCAGGAGGCAGGAGGCAGGAGGCATGGAGGCAGGAGGCAGGAGGCATGGAGGTAGGTGGCAGAGACAGAGGGTGAAACTGGTAGGTTTTCGCCTGTTTGGGGATTTTATATCCAGTTTACTTCGTTTGAACATTGCTATTGCTTTGTATGTCGGGGCGGGAGATTCATGTGATTGGTTCTTGGTCGCGTTGCTCGCAAAACATCGCCAAGCTTCAGACACGCCAAGCTTCAAGATGTTTTGATGCGTGTAGTGTAGACGGGCCTTAGGCAAATGAAGCCGCTGACGTCACTTCTTCTTCTTCTGCTTTGGGTTTACTGGCAGGCCGCAAACCACTTCACGGCGTATACTGCCCCC
>CADEHL010000067.1:62500-67165 GCA_902827135.1 Harpagifer antarcticus
GTTTTTAAATGTGAAATACTTTGTACGTGTGAACTCTACAGTACTAAACCACATGATGTATCGCCCCAGTGGCCCAATGGATAAGGCACTGGCCTCCTAAGCCAGGGATTGTGGGTTCGAGTCCCATCTGGGGTAAAATGTTGTTGACTGTCAGCACCATAGCTTTGGAAGGTGGACTTCTCTGAGTCCTTTGAGCAAGGTTGGAACATGCTAGGTCGGGCTATAAAGGAACTACAGCACCTAAGCTAAAGGAAGCTGACTTCACGTCACCACCGCTAAGCTACAGGAGGCTAATGTTGGCCGTGATGACATTTAGTCGTCTCATTTAGACACTCGTTAGCAACCAACGTTTTTAAATGTGAAATACTTTGTACGTGTGAACTCTACAGTACTAAACCACATGATGTATCGCCCCAATGGCCCAATGGATAAAGGCACTGGCCTCCTAAGCCAGGGATTGTGGGTTAGAGTCCCATCTGGGGTAAAATGTTGTTGACTGTCAGCACCATACTTTGGAAGGTGGACTTCTCTGAGTCCTTTGAGCAAGGTTTGTGCATGCTAGGTTGGGCTATAAAGGAACTACAGCATCTAAGCTAAAGGACGCTGACTTCACGTCACCACCGCTAAGCTACAGGAGGCTAATGTTGGGCTATAAAGGAACTACAGCACGGTCACATGACTTCACGTCACCACCGCTAAGCTACAGGAGGCTAATGTTTGCCATGATGACATTTAGTCGTCTCATTTAGACACTCGTTAGCAACCAACGTTTTTAAATGTGAAATACTTTGTACGTGTGAACTCTACAGTACTAAACCACATGATGTATCGCCCCAGTGGCCCAATGGATAAGGCACTGGCCTCCTAAGCCAGGGATTGTGGGTTCGAGTCCCATCTGGGGTAAAATGTTGTTGACTGTCAGCACCATAGCTTTGGAAGGTGGACTTCTCTGAGTCCTTTGAGCAAGGTTGGAACATGCTAGGTCGGGCTATAAAGGAACTACAGCACCTAAGCTAAAGGAAGCTGACTTCACGTCACCACCGCTAAGCTACAGGAGGCTAATGTTGGGCTATAAAGGAACGACAGCACGGTCACATGACTTCACATCACCACCGCTAAGCTACAGGAGGCTAATGTTGGCCCTGATGACATTTAGTCGTCTCATTTAGACACTCGTTAGCAACCAAAGTTTTTAAATGTGAAATACTTTGTACGTGTGAACTCTACAGTACTAAACCACATGATGTATAGCCCCAGTGGCCCAATGGATAAGGCACTGGCCTCCTAAGCCAGGGATTGTGGGTTCGAGTCCCATCTGGGGTAAAATGTTGTTGACTGTCAGCACCATAGCTTTGGAAGATGGACTTCTCTGAGTCCTTTGAGCAAGGTTGGAACATGCTAGGTCGGGCTATAAAGGAACTACAGCACCTAAGCTAAAGGAAGCTGACTTCACGTCACCACCGCTAAGCTACAGGAGGCTAATGTTGGGCTATAAAGGAACGACAGCACGGTCACATGACTTCACATCACCACCGCTAAGCTACAGGAGGCTAATGTTGGCCCTGATGACATTTAGTCGTCTCATTTAGACACTCGTTAGCAACCAAAGTTTTTAAATGTGAAATACTTTGTACGTGTGAACTCTACAGTACTAAACCACATGATGTATAGCCCCAGTGGCCCAATGGATAAGGCACTGGCCTCCTAAGCCAGGGATTGTGGGTTCGAGTCCCATCTGGGGTAAAATGTTGTTGACTGTCAGCACCATAGCTTTGGAAGATGGACTTCTCTGAGTCCTTTGAGCAAGGTTGGAACATGCTAGGTCGGGCTATAAAGGAACTACAGCACCTAAGCTAAAGGAAGCTGACTTCACGTCACCACCGCTAAGCTACAGGAGGCTAATGTTGGGCTATAAAGGAACGACAGCACGGTCACATGACTTCACAGCACCACCGCTAAGCTACAGGAGGCTAATGTTGGCCCTGATGACATTTAGTCGTCTCATTTAGACACTCATTAGCAACCAACGTTTTTAAATGTGAAATACTTTGTACGTGTGAACTCTACAGTACTAAACCACATGATGTATAGCCCCAGTGGCACAATGGATAAGGCACTGGCCTCCTAAGCCAGGGATTGTGGGTTTGAGTCCCATCTGGGGTAAAATGTTGTTGACTGTCAGCACCATAGCTTTGGAAGATGGACTTCTCTGAGTCCTTTGAGCAAGGTTGGAACATGCTAGGTCGGGCTATAAAGGAACTACAGCACCTAAGCTAAAGGAAGCTGACTTCACGTCACCACCGCTAAGCTACAGGAGGCTAATGTTGGGCTATAAAGGAACGACAGCACGGTCACATGACTTCACATCACCACCGCTAAGCTACAGGAGGCTCATGTTGGCCGTGATGACATTTAGTCGTCTCATTTAGACACTCATTAGCAACCAAAGTTTTTAAATGTGAAATACTTTGTACGTGTGAACTCTACAGTACTAAACCTCATGATGTATAGCCCCAGTGGCCCAATGGATAAGGCACTGGCCTCCTAAGCCAGGGATTGTGGGTTAGAGTCCCATCTGGGGTAAAATGTTGTTGACTGTCAGCACCATAGCTTTGGAAGGTGGACTTCTCTGAGTCCTTTGAGCAAGGTTTGTGCATGCTAGGTTGGGCTATAAAGGAACTACAGCACCTAAGCTAAAGGAAGCTGACTTCACGTCACCACCGCTAAGCTACAGGAGGCTAATGTTGGGCTATAAAGGAACTACAGCACGGTCACATGACTTCACATCACCACCGCCAAGCTACAGGAGGCTAATGTTGGCCGTGATGACATTTAGTCGTCTCATTTAGACACTCGTTAGCAACCAACGTTTTTAAATGTGAAATACTTTGTACGTGTGAACTCTACAGTACTAAACCACTTGATGTATAGCCCCAGTGCCCAATGGATAAGGCACTGGCCTCCTAAGCCAGGGATTGTGGGTTCGAGTCCCATCTGGGGTAAAATGTTGTTGACTGGCAGCATCATAGCTTTGGAAGGTGGACTTCTCTGAGTCCTTTGAGCAAGGTTTGTGCATGCTAGGTTGGGCTATAAAGGAACTACAGCACCTAAGCTAAAGGAAGCTGACTTCACGTCACCACCGCTAAGCTACAGGAGGCTAATGTTGGCCGTGATGACATTTAGTCGTCTCATTTAGACACTCGTTAGCAACCAACGTTTTTAAATGTGAAATACTTTGTACGTGTGAACTCTACAGTACTAAACCACATGATGTATAGCCCCAGTGGCCCAATGGATAAGGCACTGGCCTCCTAAGCCAGGGATTGTGGGTTCGAGTCCCATCTGGGGTAAAATGTTGTTGACTGTCAGCACCATAGCTTTGGAAGATGGACTTCTCTGAGTCCTTTGAGCAAGGTTGGAACATGCTAGGGTCGGGCTATAAAGGAACTACAGCACCTAAGCTAAAGGAAGCTGACTTCACGTCACCACCGCTAAGCTACAGAGGCTATGTTGGGCTATAAAGGAACGGACAGCACGTCACATGACTTCACATCACCCCACCGCAGCTACAGGAGGGCTAATGTTGGCCTGATGACATTTAGTCGTCTCATTTAGACACTCATTAGCAACCAACGTTTTTAAATGTGAAATACTTGTACGTGTGAACTCTACAGTACTAAACCACATGATGTATAGCCCCATGGCCCAATGGAATAAGGCACTGGCCTCCTAAGCCAGGGATTGTGGGTTCGAGTCCCATCTGGGTAAAATGTTGTTGACTGTCAGCACCATAGCTTTGGAAGGTGGACTTCTCTGAGTCCTTTGAGCAAGGTTTGAACATGCTAGGTCGGGCTATAAAGGAATACAGCACCTAAGCTAAAGGAAGCTGACTTCACGTCACCACGCTAAGCTACAGGAGGCTAATGTTGGGCTATAAAGGAACGACAGCAAGGTCACATGACTTCACGTCACCACGCTAAGCTACAGGAGGCTAATGTTGGGCTATAAAGGAACTACAACAGCACGGTACTGACTTCACATCACCACCGATAAGACAGGAGGCTAATGTTTGCCGTGATGACATTTAGTCGTCTCATTTAGACACTCGTTAGCAAACCAACGTTTTTAAATGTGAAATACTTTGTACGTGTGAACTCTACAGTACTAAACCACAAATGTATAGCCCCAGTGGCCCAATGGATAAGGCACTGGCCTCCTAAGCCAGGGATTGTGGGTTCGAGTCCCTCTGGGTAAAATGTTGTTGACTGTCAGCACCATAGCTTTGGAAGGTGGACTTCTCTGGTCCTTTGAGCAAGGTTGAACATGCTAGGTTGGGCTATAAGAAACTACAGCACCTAAGCTAAAGGAAGCTGACTTCACGTCACCCACCGCTAGCTACAGGAGGCTAATGTTGGGCTATAAAGAACTACAGCACCACTGACTTCACGTCACCACCGCCAAGCTACAGGAGGCTAATGTTTGCCGTGATGACATTTAGTCGTCTCATTTAGACACTCATTAGCAACCAACGTTTTTAATGTGAAATACTTTGTACGTGTGAACTCTACAGTACTAACACATGAGTGTATCGCCCCAGTGGCCCAATGGATAAGGCCTGGCCTCCTAAGCCAGGGATTGTGGGTTCGAGTCCCATCTGGGGTAAAA